>CM033643.1:25679601-26187222 GCA_019512145.1 Engystomops pustulosus | reverse complement strand
ATGGTGATGGTAGAGCCACATCTCCTCTAGGTGTAGAGGATGCCCCCTGTCTGTGGTGATGGTAGAACCACCTCTCCGCTAGGTGTAGAGGATGCCCCTGTCCATGGTGATGGTAGAGCTTCCTCTCCTCTAGGTGTAGATGATGCCCCTGTCTATGGTGATGGTAGAGCTTCCTCTCCTCTAGGTGTGGAGGATGCCCCTGTCTATGGTGAAGGTAGAACCGCCTCTCCTCCTAGGTGTAGAGGATGCCCCCCTGTCTATGGTGATGGTAGAACCGTCTCTCCTCCTAGGTGTAGAAGATGCCCCTGTCTATGGTGATGGTAGAGCTTCCTCTCCTCTAGGCGTAGAGGATGCCCCTGTCTATGGTGAGGTAGAGCCGCCTCTCTTCTAGGTTAGAGCATGCCCCCTGTCTATGGTGATGGTAGAATCTCCTCTCCTTAGGTGTAGAGGATGCCCCTGTTCTATGGTGATGGTAGAGCCACATCTCCTCTAGGTGTAGAGGATGCCCCCCGTCTATGGTGATGGAAGAATCACCTCTCCTCTAGGTGTAGAGGATGCCTCTGTCTATGGTGATGGTAGAGCCGCCTCTCCTCTAGGTGTAGAGGATGCCCCCCTGTCTATGGTGATGGTAGAACCGCCTCTCTCCTAGGTGTAGAGGATGCCCCTGTCTATGGTGATGGTAAGCTTACTCTCTCTAGTGTAGAGGATGCCCCTGTCTATGGTGATGGTAGAGCCGCCTCTCCTAGGTGTAGAGGATGCCCCCTGTCTATGGTGATGGGAGAACCGTCTCTACTCCAGGTGTAGAGGATGCCCCTGTCTATGGTGATGGTAGAGCTTCCTCTCCTCTAGGTGTAGAGGATGCCCTGTCTATGGGTGATGGTAGAGCCGCCTCTCCTCTAGGTGTAAGGGATGCCCCCTGTCTATGGTGATGTAGAACCGCCTCTCTCCTAGGGGTAGAGGATGCCCCTGTCTATGGTGATGGTAGAGCCGCCTCTCCTCTAGGTGTAGAGGATGCCCCCCTGTCTATGGTGATGGTAGAACCGTCTCTCCTCCTAGGTGTAGAGGATGCCCCTGTCTATGGTGATGGTAGAGCTTCCTCTCCTCTAGGCGTAGAGGATGCCCCTGTCTATGGTGATGGTAGAGCCGCCTCTCCTCTAGGTGTAGAGGATGCCCCTGTCTATGGTGATGGTAGAGCCGCCTCTCCTCTAGGTGTAGAGGATTCCCCTGTCTATGGTGATGGTAGAGATTCTCTCCTCTAGGCATAGAGGATGCCCCTGTCTATGGTGATGGTAGAACGACCTCTCCTCTAGGTGTAGAGGATTCCCCTGTCTATGGTTATGGTAGAATCCCTCTCCTCTAGGTGTAGGAGATGCCCCCTGTCTATGGGTGATGGTAGAGCCACATCTCCTCTAGGTGTAGAGGATGCCTCTGTCTATGTGATGGTGAGAATCACCTCTCCTCTAGGTGTAGAGGATTGCCCCCTGTCTATGGTGATGTTAGAGCCTGACAAGGACTTACAATGAGATGAGTCCTGACAAGGACTTACAATCTATGTCTATTTGTGGCAAGTGGTCAGTGGTGTAACTAGGAGAGAGGGCCCCATAGCAGACTTCTGAATTAGATTCCACTTACCCTTAAAGAATATACATACAGTATATACACACCATTATACATACAACTTAAACACATACATATACTACCATATCACCCACACATCATATACACAGACATCAGAACATACACATCAGATATGCATACCACAATACAACATATTCACACCCAATACCTGGGCCCCCCTGCCACTGTGGTCCTCATAGCAGCTGCTATGGCTCTACCCCTCCCTGTAGTTACTTCCATGCAAGGGTTAAGAAAAGATAGTGATTTAGGGTGAACATTATGCAAAATCCATGGATTATATATGTATTTGATTTATAAAATGAATCATCAGTCCCGAAATGAAAGGAGATCCCTGGATTCTTTCATATAAATAGCAGAGACTGAAAAGCCGGGGCATATCATACACATGACATGAGTGATTGGAATGAAATTACATATAGCGTAATTGTGATTCTACTAGAACAGGTCTGATATGGTCATGACTCTGTGTCAGGGAGGATTGAAGGTCTGGCACATGTAAGGAGAGGAAAAAAACAAATAAATGATGAATAAAAGTACAAGGTGACTGAAGAGAAAACATGGTGTTTCATAAAACTACAGGACTTCAAACCGCAATGTTCTCTGATTTTTGTATTGATCTAATAGTTTGCAGTCAGTTACTGATAAAGGGCAAGAACAACTGGCAACATCTGCTATGTACTTATTTACTTACATTGTAAGTGGATAAACCATATATGCATAGAAAATAGAGAACAACATCCATTAAATGTATTAGATTCAAGGGGCTCTGGCCACTAAAACATTAAAGGGGTTTTCTGACTTTTTTTAAAATTTGCAGCAGGCATGGGGAGGGCTTTTTAAAAAATAAAACTTTACTCGCCTCCCGCCAGCGTCCATCATAACCGTGCTCTGTTTTGTTGAGAGGGGCACAACAGTTCAGCTTTTGGGTGTGGGACACCAGGAGCGCCGGAGAAGGTGAGTAAAAACTTTATCTTTTTTAATCCCGGCTTCTAAATTTTTATAATAGTTGGACAACCCCTTTAGGTGTTTGAACACAGGGGAGGCGTAGAGGATGCCCCTGTCTATGGTGATGGTAGAGCCGCCTCTCTTCTAGGTGTAGAGCATGCCCCCTGTCTATGGTGATGGTAGAATCTCCTCTCCTTTAGGTGTAGAGGATGCCCCCTGTCTATGGTGATGGAAGAATCACTCTCTCTAGGTGGAGAGGATGCCTCTGTCTATGGTGATGGTAGAGCCGCCTCTCCTCTAAGGTGTAGAGGATGCCCCCCTGTCTATGGTGATGTAGAACCGCTCTCCTCCTAGGTGTAGAGGATGCCCTGTCTATGGTGATGGTAGAGCTTACTCTCTCTAGGTGTAGAGGATGCCCCTGTCTATGGTGATGGTAGAGCCGCTCTTCTAGGTGTAGAGGATGCCCCTGTCTATGGTGATGGTAGAAACCGTCTCTACTCCTAGGTGTAGAGGATGCCCCTGTCTATGGTGGATGGTAGAGCTCCTCTCCTCTAGGTGTAGAGGATGCCCTGTCTATGGTGATGGTAGAGCCGCCTTCTCTAGGTGTAAGAGGATGCCCCCTGTCTATGGTGATGGTAGAGCCGCCTCTCCTCTAGGTGTAGAGGATTCCCCTGTCTATGGTGATGGTAGAGATTCCTCTCCTCTAGGCATAGAGGATGCCCCTGTCTATGGTGATGGTAGAACGACCTCTCCTCTAGGTGTAGAGGATTCCCCTGTCTATGGTTATGGTAGAATCTCCTCTCCTCTAGGTGTAGAGGATGCCCCCTGTCTATGGTGGATGAGTAGAGCGTCCTCTCCTTAGGGGTAGAGGATGCCCCTGTCTATGGTGATGGTAGAGCCGCCTTCTCTAGGTGTAGAGGATGCCCCCTGTCTATGGTGATTGTAGACCCTCTCCTCTAGGGTAGAGGATGCCCCGTCTATGGTGATGGTAGAGCCGCCTCTCCCTAGGTGTAGAGGATGCCCCCCTGTCTATGGTGATGGTAGAACCGTCTCTCCTCCTAGGTGTAGAGGATGCCCTGTCTATGGTGATGTAGAGGCTTCCTCTCCTCTAGGTGTAGAGGATGCCCCTGTCTATGGTGATGGTAGAGCCGCCTCTCCTCTAGGTGTAGAGGATTCCCCTGTCTATGGTGATGGTAGAGATTCCTCTCCTCTAGGCATAGAGGATGCCCCTGTCTATGGTGATGGTAGAACGACCTCTCCTCTAGGTGTAGAGGATTCCCCTGTCTATGGTTATGGTAGAATCTCCTCTCCTCTAGGTGTAGAGGATGCCCCCTGTCTATGGTGATGGTAGAGCCACATCTCCTCTAGGTGTAGAGGATGCCTCTGTCTATGGTGATGGTAGAATCACCTCTCCTCTAGGTGTAGAGGATGCCCCCTGTCTATGGTGATGTTAGAGCCTGACAAGGACTTACAATAGAGATGTAGTCCTGACAAGGACTTACAATCTATGTCTATTTGTGGCAAGTGGTCAGTGGTGTAACTAGGAGAGAAAGGGCCCCATAGCAGACTTCTGAATTAGATTCCACTTACCCTTTAAAGAATATACATACAGTATATACACACCATATATACATACAACTTAAACACACATACATATACTACCATATACACCCACACATCATATACACAGACATACAGAACATACACATCAGATATGCATACACAAATACAACATATTCACACCTAATACCTGGGCCCCCCTGACACTGTGGTCCTCATAGCAGCTGCTATGGCTCCTACCCCTCCCTGTAGTTACTTCCATGCAAGGGGTTAAGAAAAGAATAGTGATTTAGGGTGAACATTATGCAAAATCCATGATTATATATGTATTTGATTTATAAAATGAATCATCAGTCCCAGAAAATGAAAGGAGATCCCTGGATTCTTTCATATAAATAAGCAGAGACTGAAAAGCCGGGGCATATCATACACATGACATGAGTGATTGGAATGAAATTACATATAGCGTAATTGGATTCTACTAGAACAGGTCTGATATGGTCATGACTCATGTGTCAGGGAGGATTGAAGGTCTGGCACATGTAAGGAGAGGAAAAAAACAAATAAATGATGAATAAAAGTACAAGGTGACTGAAGAGAAAACATGGTGTTTCATAAAACTACAGGACTTCAAAACCACAATGTTCTCTGATTATTTGTATTGATCTAATAGCTTGCAGTCAGTTACTGATAAAGGGGCAAGAAAACACTGACAACATCTGCTATGTACTTATTTACTTACATTGTAAGTGGACAAACCAATATGTGCATAGAAAATAGAGAACAACATCCATTAGAATGTATATAGATTCAAGGGGCTCTGGCCACTAAAACATTAAAGGGGTTGTCTGACTTTTTAAAAAAAATTTGCAGCAGGCACAAACCAAAAGATTAAGAACTGTCTCCACATTCATGAAAGTGAAACAAAACTCCCTTGACCAGCTTCTAGAAAAATAGTGCTAGAAAATGGTCGGATTCCCAAGTAAAATTTTTTACCCCATTCCCTGCCACAGAATGCTCCTAATTTATGCAGGTTTTGTCATAAATAAGGTGCACAACCCCAGCAGGTTTCATCATAATCAACTCGTAGTTAACTAGAAGTGATGTGAGGATGACATAAACAATCATTTATGCAAAAGTTTTGGGCAAATGGGAGAAAAAGGACTTTAATGGCCCTTAATCTGTCCAACTTTGTATAGCTTTTAGACTTGTCCCTATGGCACCTTACTTTGCACCCTCATTGCACCATCTCTATGCGCCTCTCTAATGTGCAACCTATGTGCATTCATTGGTTTTCCTAGACTTTTTTGGCGTAACAAAGTCTCAAAGTAGACATATTGGGGCAGATTTATCAATCAGTCTGAAAGTCAGAATATTTCCAGTTGCCCATGGCAACCAATCACAGCTCAGCTTTCATTTAACCAGTGCTCATGAATATTTTAAAGGGGAGCTGTGATTGGTCTCCATGGGCAACTAGAAATATTCTGACTTTCAGACTGCTTGATAAATCTGCCCCATTGAGGGTTTTTGAGACTTTTCACTGCTAAAAAGTCTTACAGGACTACATACACCTCTTCATTGATCTGGTGTAAACATAGACATAGACATAGACTTTTGCAAAAAGTCTCATAGTTACTCCAGTCCCCTGCTGGTCTATGTGCTGAGACTTTTTATGCATTTTGAGCCTTTTTTGGGACTGAAAAAAAAACCCAAACAGAAAATAGACCATAAGAACATTTATTAAAGGGCCAAAACCATTTTAATAAATCGGATGGGCAGTGGAGCTCCCAAAATAGACATAGAACTGTCCCAAGGAGCCGCCTTATGATAAATAACCCCCATAGAAGTCTTTTTTCTGGTAATAAAGATGGTGTCACACAGAGACAACATAAGGTGAAACAGGTTCTTCAGATACAATGGACCAACCCCAACAAGGGTTGATAGGACCCGAACATTGCAGCTTTGGGTCCCCAAACTCAGACTTCAGCCTGAAATTTCGAGTTCAGTTTTAGGACTCGCCCCACCTGATCTGTGCATTCACAGTAATAGTCACTGGTAAAATGATGGAAACATAGAAGCCTTGTTCAAGTAGGAAAAAGATAGCGTCACCCAGAGTCAAGATGAGGTGGGGAATGGATGACTTGTGGGTCCTAGACATAATACTGTAGTAACTCTGAGCACTCTTATGTAGACAGTCTTTCTATATGCTAAAACATAGCCATACACTTTAGTGTGTAAGTTCCATTATGTTTTCTGTTGTGCTACCGGTGATATAAGCCTATAAGCCTATAAGGTCTATAAGCCCAGAAGACTGATGGAAGGTTTTTCAGTACAATGAAGGCAAGAAGGTTCCTTGAGCCCCCTGGAGATTTGGCAATATTAGATATGTGTTTTCTTAATGTTGACCTCAATTATCACAGCTATAATGGCCTCTAATGTCTAACGATGTTGAGTAATACAGCTACATAACAAATCTAGAGAAAGCAAAGAAAAATGTTTAACAATGTCAAAAACTCATGAACATCCAATGGGAGTTGTTAAAAGGAAGTGTGGTGAAGTGTAGTGACCTACGCGTTTTACAAATTAGTAGAACATCAAAAGCTGAGAATATGGGGCAGTGGGTTCACCAGCCGGGGCCAAGGAGGTGGAAAGGAGACAATGTCTTTCGAAGAAACGGAAAGTAAAGGAAGAAAAAACTGTGAGATGAAGCCAAGAAGTCAAATAAACAACTTCTGTTCTCTCTGTTCAATGTAGCGGGAAGGGGGTTAGTGGACATCCGTTCCTGAGGTAGGAGTGAGTCCTAGAAAGAGGACACAAATCTATCATCTATTTATGACATATTGGGGCACATTGGGGCACATTTAGTTACCTGTCCGCTGGATTTCACCAAAAGAGCAGTGTCCGACGATAATGCACCTTGCCACGTTTCACTAAGATCTATCTTTTAGGTGGTGCATGTAAGTGCTTGGGCTTGCAACACGATTTGAAAGGTAAATCCTGCGCTCAGTCCAGAGCCACTATGTAGCTCCAAATGTTATGTCATGTTTCATGGTATCTCTAAAATACTGCGTCTGATATATAATGCTAAGCGTATGTGTGTGTATGTCCAAATTTTGCACGTACATACCCTTCCACCCTGAGAATCCTCTTTGTAGTCCCAGGGGCTGGGCTTTGGTTTGGCTGCATTTCAGAAAACAACACTTTACTTGTCTGTGCTGCTCACTCCTCAGATCTTAGTACTTTGTACTCCTGTACAGCTCCTCCCTCCTGAGGAAGGAGCTGTACAGGAGCACAGAGGTGGGGGTTGAGAGCTGAGAAGTTTACAGCACAGACAAGTCATATGTTGATTTTTTAAATGCATCCAAACCAAAGCCCAACCCCTGGGACTACACAGAGCAATCTGTCATGGTGCAAGGTAAGTTACAAAACACAATTATATTATAATGCAATTGTTTAGAGCAGAAATACATATTTGCAATGCAGGTGTGATGGGCTTCTGTAACCTGTCTTTAGTGAAAACAAAGTCCCTGGTGACAGGTTCCCTTTAAGGTGCAAAATATTTTTTTGTTAACCCATTTTATTTTGTTATATCTAAGAGCAGTTATTTACGCCGGAGGTTACAGTTTTTGTATGAATTGTAATCCTTACCCTGCATCCATGTGCCAACCACAGTGAGATTCCTATGGGTAGACTGCTCCAGGATCTTGTACTGATGTTTGACAAAATCAATGAACTACAACAATAATTTGTTTTCTTATTTCTTTCCAGGCTTGTATAATTTTTCAGACAAGAGATTTTAGAGAAGAAATCCCCTGTAACAACAAGCAGCCAGCCTGAAAAAAAATTGTGGCAGGAGATAAGACATTTCTTCAGGGAGGTTTTATGTTGTGTTTAGGAGCACATTTTCTGGATCTAGCTCCATTGTAGTGCAACATGAAACATTTCTAAACTTAAAGGAAATCAACCATCAAAATCCATCATGATAAACCAGGGGCACTTATTAATAGATCCAGGCACCGTGACTGTGGTAATCTTCTATTTATTATCCATGGCCTCCATTCTTCTAAAAATCAAATTATGCTAATGTGTCTGAAAGACTCTGGGCGTTGTTACCAGATCCCTTCTCTGTTGCAGATTTACACTTTCTCTCCACCTCTCATCTTTCTTGGCACTTCCACTGCTGTCGTTATCTTCTGCACAGACTAACAGCTTCTGAAGCTACAGCACAGAGGGGCCATGGTAACACCCCATAGCATTTCTGGCTCTTTAGCACAATTTTAAAAGACAGGAGGCCATGGATAACAAATATAAGAAGTCTCAGTGCCTGGATCTATGATTACGTGTCCCTGGTTTAGCTATGGTGGATTTTGATGGCGGATTTCCTTTAAAGACAAAATAATCAAATGTATTAATGAAATACAAAATTGTCATAGTGTGACCTCAGATTTTTATAATTTCATTAATTAAGATGTCACTTAAGGAAAGATACACAGGTGCCCAGTGGTGTCCACCTCCAGCATTGACATGTCCTATGAGCCATGCTGGAAAACACATAGCAGTCATAGGAGCACAGGATGAAAACTCATCCATTGACCTTGAAAACTGTTGACTTTGGTGCTTATTGATGATGTCACTTGACACTAATGTTGCTGATGTCATAACAGTGAGTATGTGGTATTACAATGATGTCCGATAGTATTTGGATGTATATACTGTAAGGCGTGTGTTTGTGTATTTATAGCTTGTATTTCATAATAAAGTTACAATTGTGGCTTTTCATGTTTATGTTCTGATGGTTTGATGTCACAATAAGCAGTATTATGCATGAAATAGAGGTTTTTTTCGAGCCTTTAGCATATCATTTGCTGCTGCGTAGCATAAGGTGACCAGGTCTTGGATTGCTTCTCCTCTCAAACTAAAATTTCCATAGGAGAAAGTCTTAATGTGAAGTTTGTAATGGAATATTCAAGAGTCTTCTAACTGAATACATTATTGGCGGCATCCAGGTGGTTTCAATTTATAATATCGCCATGTTCTTTAGTCATGAATTGTGTGAGCTATGGCCATCAAAGTAGTTCAGTAGTAGCCCCATACACTGATCAGCTGTTTAGGTCTACTAAATTTCATGGAAGCAGGTAAGGATCCTCAACTGCAGATCTATCTTCTATTGATTCCAATCAAAGTTATGTGAAGGGGGCAGCATGGTGGCTTAGTGGTTAGCATTACAGCCTTGCAGCGCTGGGGACCTGTGTTCAAGTCCCGGGGTCAACATCTGCAAAGAGTTTGTATGTGGGTTTCCTCCGTGTCCACTGCAAAACATACTGGTAGGGTGATTAGATTGTCAGCCCCATGGGGACAGGGACCAACTTGGCAAGCTCAGTGCAGCGCTGCGTAATCTGTGTGCGCTATATAAAAAAAGAATTAGTATTATTATTATTATTATTATTATTATTATTTGAACGGCTGAAAATTCCCTTAACACTCTAAAGGGATATTCCCATGAAGAAAATATTCTTAAATATATTGAGGATAACAAAATAACACAATCTCATAGCTTCCCCCAGGAAGAATTGTGGAGCCTGGAGTAGGAGCTCCAATGTTAATCCAATCCTCTCTACTCCTAGTTATTGCTCCTGCAGTCCCAAGTAGCCCAGGATGTGTCCCTTTAAGACAAAAATGAAAATGGCAGGTCCTGAGCTTCCTGGGTCTGTAGGAGGTCGCCTTGTGTCCTGTCTGCTGCACTCTGTGCTGGGGAAATGGCATGGTGCCCACAGAGAGGGTTCTGAGTGCCACCACTAGCACCCGTGCCTTAGGTTCTCCACCACTTTCCTAGAATATAATGGACCACACTTAGTCCTTCCAATATATTCTTCAGCCAAAACCACTCCAGCCGTCCTTGTTTGCTCCTTTAAACCTTGAGCTAGAAGAGTTTGATAGACTCCGAAAAACACATCCCGAGGCATTTCTGTAGATCTCCGAGTCTCAGATTGGCTGATGTGTCAAAGCTTTTGTGTGACAGAGAAGTCACACCCACACATGTAACAGCATGAATCATTAAAGGTTATTCTTGCAAAGTGTTACAAAAGTGAATTTATTTATAAAAGAGCTACTGCAGTTTCTCCCTCCGGATATGCTTTAAATAAACCCTGAGACAGAAGATGTAGCAGTTCACCGCTGCCTGAAACTCCATGTTTTTATTCCTTGCTGCCTCTGATATTCCGGAGCTGGTGCCGACGCGGAGATAGTCAGGACATAAAATCTTCATAGTTGGGTTTTTCTTTCCTTCCGATGTCCATTTATGACATCACCCAAATTTCATATACAGGTAGTCCCTGGGTCAGGTACAAGATTGGTTCTATAGGTTTGTTCTTAGGTTGAATTTGTATGTAAGTCAGAACTGTATATTTTATCATTGTAACCCCAGCCAAATTTGTTTTGGTCTCTGTGAAAATTGGATTTTTATAAATGTTCAGTTGTCATAAGAACCAGGATTAACACTAAAGCTTCATTACAGACGCCTCTGATAACTGTTATAGCTGATTATTGCAGCCTAAGGCTAAAGTACAGTAAATTACCAATATCCAGAGGTCCGTTTGTAACTAGGGGTCGTCTGTAAATCAGGTGTTAAGTAGGGGACCCCCTGTATTCCATTATTCTATCATGTGTGAGCGGATAACAAGTTTCATCTCATTTCCTCTCTAAGTTTATCATCTTCGTTTACACTATTACTGCCCAGAGCCTCCCTACGTCTCCATGTTTCAGCAGCAAGAAGAACAAGTAGCATAAAAAGTATTCAGAAGACATCATTTCCTTAGCTGTCACAGGAGTCACTTTAATAAGGTCTAAGAGTTCGGATCCCTCCCCCGATCCAGAACAAAGGGGTCCTGAAGTGACAGTATGTGCAGGTATAGCTTCATTATATGTGAGTGATGGACTGGACACTGGAGGGGGAACTATGAATGTTTTATAATCTGTCTAGGTTTTTCAGTAATGGGGCTCTTCCTAAAGCCAAGTTTAACTAGACACTTAACCAGTTAGATTGACAGTGGCAGAAATTCAATGGCTTTTTTGTGTGATATAAGGGAGCAGCAATATGTCAGGCAAAGAAGGGCAATAGAAGGCTTATGCCGTTAGCCGAAACTGCTTTCTTTATTTTCTTTATTCTGGGTTTAGGAGATCTAACACCCCCACAAATAGTAGAGAATAAGATCAAGGACTTAGAAGTTATGCTATTTAAAAATATATAAATATACTCAGCTCCTCCTGCTCTATAACATGCTGGCTGCAGATAGGACACAATTTACAATCTGCTCAGCTCCTTTTGCTCTAAAACATTCTACGTGCAAAAAGAACACTATGTACAAACTGCTTAGCTCCTCTTGCTCTATAACATGCTTTCTGCAAAAGGACTCAATGTACAAACTGCTCAGCTCCTCTTGCTCTACAACATGCTTTCTGCAGATAGGACACTTTGTACAATCTGCTCAGCTCCTCCTGCTCTATAACATTTTGCCTGCAGATAAGACACTATGTACAATCTGCTAATCTCCTCCTGATCTATAAGATGTCCCTGGCAGATAGGACACTATGTACAGCCTACAAGCTCCTTCTGCTCTATAATATACTGCCTGAAGATAGGACGCTATGGATAATCTGCTCACCTCCTCCTGCTCTATGACGTATCACATGCAGATAGGACACTATGAACAGTCTACTTTTGGCTTGCCTTTTTCTTTGATTTTTGAGACTTTTCATGGTGCTTGCGCTCATTTGCAACTTTTCTTGTGCATCAGACAGTCTCCCTTCAAAGTTTGCCATTGTCTAGTTTTCTGCAGTGTTTCCTGATTTATCACCTGAATCCAGATGTGGATGTTGCGACTTTTTTTAACAGTTGCAAAAAAGATCTCACATTTGGCACCTGACCAGGTGTAGAAATTATCTTAGAAATAATTGTGACTTTTGAAGACTTGTTGCGACTTTGATTTTCAAAAGTCTTCAAAATCACTGAAGACCAATAAGGAAAAAACACTAAGATACATCCGACCAGCAGAAAAGCCATGAAAAGTTCCAAAAAACAGATGGACAAAGCCAGACTTATGATACATGTGCCCCTATGTGCTCTGACTTTCTCTATAACTTGTTACCGCTTAATAGGTCACTACTGTATGTACAATCCTCCCCACTCCTCCTGCTCTATAACACTGCAGGCAGATTGGAAACTAGAGGCAGTCTACAAGCTCCTCCTGCTCTACAACATTCCTGGTGATGGGAAACTATGTATTCCTCTCAGCTGCTCCTGCTCTATAACATTCTACCTGCAAACATGGTTTCATTTTCAATGTAACAAGTTTCATTTGATAAAAATTCAACTATTAGTACTTAGAAGAGATACAACGCTGGCAAATATCTTGTTTACTCAGTAAAGTTTTTTAACTCATTTGTACTCTGGAATGTAGCTGTGCAGAATTGTTTAGTTTGTGTAGAGACTCCATAACACACAGTTATAATAGCAATGTCTTGCAGGTAAAACTGCAAGACGAAGCTCAGCAGGAGGGTGTCTGTGACTGGCAGGTGCACAAACTGCAGGAGGATCAACAGCAGGAAGGTGTCTGTGATTGACAGCTGCACCTCTGCTATATCGGCTGAGATCACAGAGAAAACCAATCTGCATTATATAACTCCTTAGGTATGCCCCAAGCTACCCCCCAGGCACCGCTGTGTACTCTGTATGCACTAGCAGTAATAGATTGAATTATACAGATATTTTTAAGCATTTTGTTCTAAATGAAAAAATAAAGTTTCCTTGTAAAACTAAAAAAGAACTCACAATAATTTAAAGGAAATCAACCATTTGTTTTTACGTATTGAGAACCAAAAATACCCTGATAATGCTGTAGCTACATTGATGCAGAAACATATCTTGTTTAATCCCTGATCCAAGTGGTTTTGCTAAAAAACCATTATAAAATTCAGAACCTTGGGAAAGCTGGGGGCCTTGGCTTCCATTCATTACCTAAAGCTTCCTGAACTGTCCAGACAGGACTAATCAACCTGAGCTGGATGCAGCGATTTATTACTCCTGCCTGTAAGGGACAACACAGTGATTATGTATTCTCGGCTTATGCTGGGCAGGACAAGGCTGGAGCTGTGCATAATTAGGCTAAGAGCAGAAGTGCTGGGGCATCCACAGGAATGACACAGCCTCATTATCATAAATTTATGATTTTTTTTTTTAGAAAAACCACTCACTTAAGGGATTAAACAAGATATGTTTCTGCATCTGTGTAGCTACAGCATTCTCAAGGTCTGTTTTCTTCTAATGTATAAAAGTTAATGGTAGATTTCCTTTAAAGGACACCTGTCATCAGGTCTGTGTCACTTGTCCTGTCACTACTACCTTTTGGAGCAGCTCACAAGGATCCCATCCCAGTCTTTATCTAGTTATTTCATACATTAATCATTGTAAAATCATCTTGTCTTTATTATGTAAATGAGGCTGGTCACATGGTCAGAGGCAGTGATGTCACCCCTGTTACCCCTCCCCTCTCCTCCCCCTGCTCATGTCTGTGTGTAATGTATGGTAAAGCATTGCTAGTGTCTGTGCTGCATCTGCTGACATGCTGCATCCTCCTAATACACATGTGTGAGACCCAGACATCAGCTACACAAGTACCTGACATGTTCTGCTATAACATGGCTGCATCCTGGAGATGTTGTATCTCTCCTATACACACACAGGCTGCAGGGGGCGCCAGCACCAGGAAGCCAATGGAGGAGCCATTACACCATTATACCTCATATCATTATACAGACTGTCAGTCATGTGTATAGGAGTATCTCATACACACAGGCTGCAGGGGGTGCCAGCACCAGGAAGCACATCATTATACAGCCTCACATCATTATACAGGCTGTCAGTCAAGCACTGGGGGGTGGGGCTGTACCTCCCACTCATGAATAAGCTGGACAGCTTGAATATGCTAATGACTCATTGGACATTTCACAGGTCATTTGCATACAGCTTTAGGACCTCATTGCTTAGGTTTACAGGCATGTAGAAGGACAATGAAGGGATAGAGGCAGTTCTATTTTCTGCATTGTAAATTTGTATTACTGTATCCTTCTATTATTTGTGTTAATAATTTAAGAAACCAACTTAAAATGACAGGTGGGTGTTTCCTAACTCCTTTATAAAGTATCTGATTTGATCCATATAGTCTTACACATGGGGGGAAATTTATCAGAACCGTCTGAGAGCAGAACTGTTCTGATCGGTAACCAATTAGAGCTCAGCTTTCATTTTCTAACAACTGTTAAAAATTATACATTTAAAACTTTAAAGTTAAAAATTATATTTAATAAAATTAAAGCTAAACTTTGATTGGCTTCCATTGTGGCCCTCAGACACTTCTAACAAACCTCCCCTATTGATTAGGCTTCTTATGTACCCCTACCCGGCCAAAAATGGTAACACCCAGTTGTCAAAAAAACAAAAAAAGATAATAAATGTTCAGATGAGTAACAGTTATTTTAGATGCTCTTTAAAGGGATCCTTTCAGTAGAAATTGGCCTGGTAAACCACAAACAGCTTAATACCTTCCAGATCATGTTTCTTCCATGATCCAGTGTAGTGGCATCATCCACAAAATCAATTTTGGAAGTGAGATGTAAATTTGCAGTATAAAGTCATGGAGCTGAAGAGCTTAGTGCTTAGCTCTCCTAATTACTGTAATAGACCTCACGCACAAGGTCTCAGGAGAGCCATTTGGTGATGATTCAGTACATAACAGCATCAAATACAGCAAAATGGGCATTCTGAGATAGAGAGAGCTTGACTTCAGTGCTAGACTTTCCGCCTCCATGACTTTATACAACCAGTGTATGTTTCAGCTCATGTTTCAGTTTATGTTTATGTTACAGCTTGATTTTCTATATGATGCCACCACATTGAGCCATAAAAGAATCATGATCTGGAAGGAGTTTAGATGCTTGACAACTTACTGGTAGTAATTTATTAGCTCAATTTCTGATGACAGGTTCCCTTTAAACAACAACAAAGACCTAAATCTAATCACAATCTAATCTACCTACCAGTATGTATTGGAGTGTGGGAGAAAATCATGCATACACAGAAAGAACATACAGAACAATCCAGAGAACTATCATCACCTCAGGTGTTAAATGGAAAAAATCATCAAGAAATTCAAATTTAACCTTTTATTATCATCAGAGATCATCCAAGATTCGATTTGTAGAAGTTTTGTCGAATTTTCTTTTTAGGTCCAAATATATTTGGTTTAAACCAATGTTTCTCCCATTGTCCTGAATATTGGTATTTAACACCCTCTAGTCTTATAAAACATACACTGACCCTTGCCCATCCTGCCTGCCTAAGCTTTGGGGCATATGACAGCAGTAACTAGAATCCATATTAAAAGTTTTGTCTGAAGTGAAGCAAAAAACATTCAGAGCCAGCGCCTGAAAAATGCCAGATTCATATCTAATTTACAAACCAATGAATAGATTTTCTCATCTCTAATTATCAGTATGTAAATGAGGCGATATTGCTAGTACTGTATGTCTAATGTATATGCACCTTTTCCTTCCCAGTTACATTCACACTCCAGATGGTAAATATATTCACCTCTCCACTACATCAGCATTCTTTATGAAGAAGAGTCAGCGGGAGGCGTGAAGATGGACAGTTTTAAGAAAATTGTTTTAAATTCATCTTGGGATAAATAAAGGTGAAAACGTCTCTCGGAGGAATCAATCAGTAATGAGAGACAAGTCAGATTCGAAGCTCCAATATGTAATTAGAAGTGAATGTTTTTAGAATATTAAAGGTGTTTTCTCATCTGGGCACTCACATTCAGTTTCATTTATCTGCCATATATAAACATTTTTTCAATTAGATGTTATTAAAAAAATGTTCCTTTGTGAAGATAATTTCTCAAAAAATGTAGTCATATCGTCCCTTAGAAACAAGACTGTGTCCTTGGATGCGACCACCTCTACTGGAGTGATTGCACAAAGAAACCAAAAGTTTTTGTATATGAAATGTCTGGGAGTTACTGCATGTCCCACAGCCGTCCTGTGGTAATGATCGCTGAATCCAGGGGGTTAGGCAGGACTCAATAGCACATGTCTGGTCACCCCAGGAAGCCATCTTGGTTCTAAGGGACAACATTAGAGATGAGCGAGCACTAAAATGCTCGAGTGCTCGTTATTCGATACAAACTTTTCCTGATGCTCGAGTGCTCGTATCGAATAACGAACCCCATTAAAGTCAATGGGAGACCTGAGCATTTTTTCACTGAAAGAACACATTAAAAGAACACTAAAGAAGAACACATTGCAGATGTTTACAAATGTTTACAATGTGTAAGAACACATTGAAAGAACACTATTCTTCACTTTGCAGGTGTTTGCGCGTGTCTTCCTCTAAGTTAGGAGATGTGCACGAACATCTGGAATGTGAAGAATATTGTTCTTTCAGTGTGTTCTGCACTTAAATGCTCCTGTGTTCACTGTTTTCACTGTTTTTATTCTATTCTTCACATTGCAGGTGTTCGTGCACATCTCCGAACTTAGCGGAAGACACGCGCGAACACCTGCAAAGTGAAGAATAGTGTTATTTCAATGTGTTCTTACAAGGAAAACATCTGTAAACATGTGTAATGTGTTATTCTTCACTGTAAACACTGTTCTTCGCTGTCTTTTATTAATTTAATGCTCGATCTCGAGCCGGCGAGATACTCGTCCGAGCAACGGGCTGGTCCGAGTATGCTAATACTCGACCGAGCATTATACTCGGACAAGTATACTCGCTCATCTCTAGACAACATGGCTATATTTCTGAGAAATTATCTTCACACAAGAACATTTTTTTTAATAACATCCAATTAAAAAAATGTTTACATATGGCGAATGAATTTATTTAGAAAGCCCAGATGGGAATACCCCTTTAAGTGTCATGGAAGTTTACTAATAATGTGAAATGTTAAATCCCTACATCAGGTGCATCTTCTAAAAAGATTTTGCTTTCATCCTCCTTTCCATCAATTATTTCACTTTTTTTTCCTTTGAATCAGATACGTTTTGCCTCACAACACAAAAATTATTAAAGTCAAAAATATTGTCACCGATTGCTCAACATTCAGAAACTTTCCTTGATTTCTGTTCTTCCTTCAGTCTTAAAGTGCTACTTTCTGGCATTAGCATAAGATAAAAAGTAAAATGTGATAGGCCCCAACTCTTTATATCACAGGGGGACACTGCCCACCCTCTTTCCTGAGAGTATTTTGCCTCAGTAAGCTCTCAAGACGGATCCTAATTAGAATCAGACAAGCTGCTCTGACAGCTCCCACACAATTATCTGGGAATCAAAGGCTGGTCTACGAAGCGCTCCAGGATCCTCTCTCAGCACTAAGCTTCAGCTCCTTCCTCTGAACTTCTTTTACTTCTTGTTAATGCAGAGTCATCAATCTTACTCACACAAGCCTTTCTGCTAAGGTTCTGCTGGCGGCATACTTTACAGCCAACTTTGCTGGTCCAACAAGCCCACCAGGGCATAGAACTGAAGACATGGACTGGTTGTCAGCTGATTGTCATAAAAAATACAAGTCCTACATCAATTGCAGCTTATAAAACTTTCAGTAATATTTTGGAAGATCTTATTATGTATAGCTTAGAGGGAAAATACTGATTCTGAAGATGCTGACTACCAGCCAGGAGTCAAGATGATACAAAGCAAAAGCCTGGAAAAGAACAAAAATTCATTTATTAAGACGTGAGAATAGATGAGGAATAAAATCAGAAAGTCATTATTAAAATAGTGTTTTTCCTGTGGATTGTGTAGCGCTCAACCCAAACCTTTTACGATAATAGTGTAGCAATATATTTTCTTTTTTCATGTCTTTTGTTTTATAAAAATTGATTGCGCTATTCTGTCTTTATCAAGTTACAGCATATACAGCGAAGGAAATAATTATCTGAGCCCTTGCTGATTTTGTAAGTTTGCCCACTGACAAAGACATAAAAAGCCTATAATTATTGAGAGATAGAATATCAAGACGTAATACTTGGTAGCAAAACACTTGTTGACAGCACCACAGTCAAACGCACATGCCAGGAAAAATTTTGGTCCACTGCTCTTTGCAGATCATCTCTGAATCAGTAAGATCGCTTGGCAAATCGAAGCCTCTGTGTCAGGGTTGAAGGTGGTGGACCCACTGAACCACCACGAGCAATGGCGCAAGTCAACATCTGGCAGCGGAGTCTAAGTGGCACCTGGTATTCACCAGAGCCTGCCGTAGCAAGTCCAACTCTCTTTGTGGCGGGCTCCTGTGAATACCAGGTGCCACTTAGACTCCTGGTGCCACTTAGACTCCTTACGTCATCACTGATATCACCAGGTTGCTCCCGCGAGGTACAGAATCTGCAGGTAGAATCAGATTAGTGGACAGGCAAGATGCCAGGACAGTCGGCACAGGCTCTGAGTCAGGGACATAGATGAAGGTCAAGAAAGCAGCAGAGAGTCGAGGTCAGGAACGGAAACAGAGGTCACAACGGATAATCACAGGAGTCACAATTTAATGCTTTCCCTAAGGCTATGAGGCACAAAGATCGGCAGGGGTTGAGGCTGGCTATTCAACAGGTCAGCGGCCAATTAGCGGTGTGTGCGGCGGACCACAGGAGACCACGCTGGAGTGCAGAGGGATAAGACTCGTGGGGTGCTGCTACACAGGGGCACACGGCCGACCCAAGACGTGTGTCAGAGGAGCACCCGTGACACTCAGCTCCCTCCATGAGTTTTCTATGGGTATAAGGTCTTAAATATGACCTTAATTTGCTTTTGAGCCATTACTTTTTGCTTTTGCTATATGTTTTGGGGCATTGTCTTGCTGGAAGACCCAGCCACAACCCATTTTTAACGTCCTGGCAGAGTGAAGGAGGTTGCCACTCAGGATTTTACTGTATGTGGCTCCATCCATTCTCAAATTGGTGAAGTGAAGTAGTCCTGTGACCTTAGCAGAGAATATAATGTTACCACCTTCGTGCTTGACAGTGGGGACGGAGTTCTTTGGTCATAGGCAGCATTTCTTTTCCACCAAACAAGGCGAGTTGAGGTAATGCCAAAGAGCTCTATTTTTGTCTCATCTTCTAATCTGACCACAGCACCTTCTCCCAATCACTGACAGAATCATCCAAGTGTTCATTGGCAAACTTCAAACAGGACTTGAGCAGGGGAATCTTGTGAGCACAACAGGATTTTAAACCATTACATAGGAATGTGTTACCAATGGTTTTCTTGGTGACTGTAGTCCCAGCTGCCTTGATATCATCAACAAGTTTCCCCCATTTAGTTTTAGGATGATCTCTCAATTTCCTCATGATCAAGGATAGCGCATGAGATGATATTTTGCATGGTGCCCCACATCAATGTAAATTCACAGTTATTTTGTACTTTTTTTCATTTTCTTACTACTGCACAACAGTTGTCTTCTTCTCACCCATCATCTTACATATGGTTTTGTAGACCATTCCAGCCTTGTGCAGGTCCATGATCTTGTCCTTGACATCCTGATGTTGCCCATGTTGTAGCGGATAGAGTCTGACTAATTGAGTCTGTGTACAGGAGTTTTGTATACAGGTGACTATATAAGATGCTGTCATTAATACAGGTAACAAGTGATTAGGAACGTCTAACTTGTCTAGTACCCAGTTTGATGAGTATCCCCTAATCCACAGGATAACAATGTGATTGGTGGTGGACATGCTGAGATCGAATGTCCACTGATCACAAGAACAGAGGTGCATTCTTACTAAAGGATGGAGCTGCAGTAGATAGGGGATAACCACAAACTTGTTAGAACTGCGTTTAAAAAAAGCTACAACTTCAATGTGTTATTCATGCACAGTGCTTAAAGATTTAATTATCCTTACCATATAAATGGTAAAAGGAGTTACATAGGTTAGTAAAAAGTTATAGCTTCCTCAAACTTGACCTTGAACCCTACAATCTTGATCCACAGTGAGGATTGGTGTGGCAGACACCAAATACCATTTCTTGGGGAAAAATTCCCCTTTTGACTCTATTTCAATCTTAATAATATATGGGCCCATGTCTGAAATCCAGAAATCTAGAACCCATAACTTATAATATTATGAAAGGGAAACCATCCCTTCCAGAGCTTGATTAAAGAAACAACCGTGGTGATTCACGTCCACCGGATGGTCACACATTGATTGTTGTATGAGGATGGGGAAATTGAATTTTGGCGAAATCTGGTGATTTCATAACATTCACAATACATAAAGCTAAGAGAAATAGAAAGGGAGGACACATGTATACTGTCTGCTGCCCTCAATAACAAAAAAACAAAAAGCTCTGTAACGTGTGACTCCTAGTGTGTACACCGGTCTGAAAATAAGGGCTCTCATAACCCCTCCAACAAGCGTTTAAAGACATATGACCGGAGTCAGCAATATAAATCAATCTTTCTTTATATCCAAAAAGTGTGAAAACGCTGTAAAAACACCCGCGATCGGTGCTAGCACCGATCGCGGATGTTACCGGTAAGCCTTTGCTGCAATATGCAGCAAAGACTTACCGGCTATGGAGAGGGCTCAACCCGTGAGCCCTCTACATGCAGCGCGACGCGACCGCCGCCGTGAATACACGGCGGGCGGTCGCGAACCGGTTAAAGACACGAACACGTTCCTGACTAAACTAGAAGAAGTGAATGCTGCCGAAGTCACATGGTTATGTACATTAGATATTAAAAGCTTGTACACTAATATACCCTACGACGAAGGAACTGGAGCAGTGCATGAAGCACTTAAAAAAGAGTCGTCTTTGAACAACAGAGACATTAAATTTATTATGATGTTACTAGAGGTTATCCTTAAGAAGAATTATTTCAGATTTGGAGAAGAGTTTTACTTGCAGCTACAGGGATCCTCTATGGGGGCCCTGTGGCTCCAAGTTATGCTAATATTTATATGTCTTTTTTTGAGAACGAATTTGTATGTGAGTGTCAGTGGTCTGAATCGATTGGTTTGTGGACCAGATATGTGGACGATGTCTGCCTGTTGTGGAAGGGGTCTGAACAAAGTCTAGAAGAGAAAATATGACCCACTGTCATTCTGAGGCAGCAGTCTGACCAATGATTATTGGTCTTTTTTCATTACGGTACATGCCCCATCTAACTGGACACCCTAGACATAAGCCCCCAGACATAAGTGCCTTTTGGTAAGTATGGCCCTAAGGATACTGGAGGCCACATGGGTCTGGTTAGACTGCTGACCTTGCAATCTCTTGACCAGTCAATGCTAAGGGCCATGTCT
The DNA here is from genome assembly GCA_019512145.1 of Engystomops pustulosus. Taxonomy (NCBI): domain Eukaryota; kingdom Metazoa; phylum Chordata; class Amphibia; order Anura; family Leptodactylidae; genus Engystomops; species Engystomops pustulosus. Next base: position 26,165,727 of record CM033643.1, on the reverse strand, counting down.
TAGTTTACAATTTGACTCAGTTTTATTGCTGTTTTAGCTGCTATCACTGGGCTGGGACTTTTTCAGATTAGATGTATCCCTTATAAACCGTATCTTGCCTGTAGCTTGCAGAGTCTGTACATGCTGCTGCCTGCCAGCAGGAAGTGTCTGACTATCTGTGTGTGAGCTCATCTTGTATTGGAGGGGTAGGGGTAGAGAGCACTGCATCAAGCAGACAGGAGAATCAATTCATGAGAAGAATTTGCCCTATTTGACCATAAAAATCAAAAGATTTACGGTTGTATCCAAGGGCAACCAGGAGTGATAGAGGCAGGTTGGAATTATATCTGTAAAATGTTGTATTCTTGTTCATAACAGTGAATTAGAGAATGTGTTATTTTGTCATCCTGAGTATATTTAAGAATCTTGCCCTTGTGGGAATACCCAACTAACAGATGACCCCTAGTTACAGACAGACCTCTCTGGCCATTGGGACCTCTGGTGAAGCTTTCTGGAAGCTTTACTTTAGTCCCAGGCTGCAATGATCAACTGTTCACTGTTTGTAATGGAGTTTTATTGATAATCCTTGTTCACATGACAGAACACATTTTAAAAAGAACATTTATGTAGTTATAAAATATACCTAATACTTAAAAATAACTAATGATTTAGTGTGCCCCATTTCCTATCCCTATTAGCTTTCCTTAGCGTGGATCTATTAACATCATGAACCGAGAGGAGGGGTGTGAATAAAAGAAAGCAATGCGGATAACATAACAGAAGTAAAGATTCAGGCCACATAGACGCTTGAAAGACGCATTTCGCAAAGATTATAAAAATGTTAATTTTTGAGTTATTTAAAACTTCTTCAGATTAGAGAAGTAGAATATAAAAAGCGGAGGGAAGTCAGAACTGAATAAATGAGACATGTAATAAATGAGAATCAGACACATACTTTTAGAAATTGGCAGCGGAATGGAAGCGGCTGCTTGTAACTCATATGAAATTGCAAGTTTCTAATTCATTGTCACAATATTGTCTTGTCAAATGTGAACTTCAGTCTTGTTATATTTCTTTGCTGATTATTCACGCTCCAGCCCTCAGGTTGTAGATCACAAACGTAATGCCCAGTATATTTTATCAGACCTCTGTTCTTCTGTTTATGACCTGAACTAAAACATGGCATCCGAAAACAAGGCAGCGGAAAAATGTGCTGCTCTAGCAAATATATATATACACAGTGCAGTGTGAAAGATTTAGTCCTTTGTGGAAAAAATGCTGCTCTATTTGAATGCTTTAAGATAGCGAGTGGTAACAGTTTCATGTTATACATTATAGGGAGTGTACTAGCAGGTTTTGACGTTACAAAGTTGTTTATAGGGTCTGGTATTGACCATGGAGAGCCATGTCACCCTGGAAATATATGTATGTTGTTATTAGCAGCAGGACTTTGAAAAAAGAATTTTCATTCCAGAATTGTAGTTGAACTTAGAGCACTAAGGGACACTAGGACAGCTCCCACCATCTGCTCTGAGTAAGAGCTGTAGCAGGTTTCTAGTTGGTTATCAAAGCAGAAGGGAGGAGCTGTGGAGCAGATTGAATGCAGTGATCAAAGAATGCAGGAGTATGAGAAGAATCCTTCAGTGCTCAAAGTCCAGCTACAATTCTGGAGTATGTGTATATATAAAAAAGTATTTTGGAGTCCCAACAGATGGGAGATGTCAGATCTCTACTTACTAAAATTAAACTGTGAAACTAAAATACTAATTTAAGTGACAAAGATATAAAACTATATGGGGAGATTTATTATTTGTTTTCTGGTGGCTGTTTGGTGTAAAAAAGTCATATTATGGTATTTGTGACTAAAAAGCAACAAAGTGCAATTAACATTTGGACATAAGAGGACATTGCAACAAGGTCATGCAAGGCTGGATTTGCAAAAGAAGCAGGGCCGGATTAAAGGAGGGGCTCATGGGGCTCGAGCCCCGGGGCCCCCACCACTTTCACTTTTTAAGGGGCCCCCACCAGTTTCCAAGTGTCAGCGATTTAGCTCAGCTCTGTGTCTCTGTCTGCAATGCGCAGCCGCCTGTGGCCGCCCGGAACGCACACAGGGGTCTAGGATGACAGCTGTGTCAGTGAGACACAGCTGCCTTTGCTGGGGGAGATTGCCATTTTCTACAGGGGACTCGTGGCTAAAGTCTACAGATGGCTGTATACTACAGGGGGCTGGTTACTTTATACTACAGGGGGCTGGTGGCTTTATACTACAGGGGGCTGGCAGGCTATATACTACAGGGGGCTGGCTAAATACCGCCAAAAACTTTGTTGGAAGGGCCCCCACCAGTTTGCGCCCAGGGGCCCCCACCACCATTAATCCGCCCCTGAAAAGAAGTCGCTAAAAACATTGCAATTCTGACCTCTCCTTGTTATTAATCAGCACCCACCCCCACTCTTGGTTTCCTCCTCCAAAAGGTCACCCCCCTTCAAATTGGTAACATTTACAACTGTACTCAGCAATTATTATCTACTATATGATCAACTATTAATCATATTTACAAAAAAAAAAAAAAAGAAAAAATGCTGCTCTATTTGAATGCTTTAAGATAGCGAGTGGTAACTGTTTCATGTTATACATTATACATAGGGAGTGTACTAGCAGTTTTGACCTTACAAAGTTGTTTATAGGGTCTGGTATTGACCATGGAGAGCCATGTCACCCTGGAAATCTATGTATGTTGTTATTAGCAGCAGGACTTTGAAAAAAGAATTTTCATTCCAGAATTGTAGTTGAACTTAGAGCACTAAGGGACAGTAGGACAGCTCCCACCATCTGCTTTGAGTAAGAGCTGTAGCAGGTTTCTAGTTGGTTATCAAAGCAGAAGGGAGGAGCTGTGGAGCAGATTGAATGCAGTGATCAAAGAATGCAAGAGTATGAGAAGAATCCTTCAGTGCAAGTCCAGCTACAATTCTGGAGTATGTGTATATATATATAAAAAAGTGTTTTGGAGTCCCAACAGATGGGAGATGTCAGATCTCTACTTACTAAAATTATACTGTGAAACTAAAATACTAACTTTAGCGACAAAGATATAAAACTATATGGGGAGATTTATTATTTGTTTTCTGGTGGCTGTTTGGTGTAAAAAAGTCATATTATGGTATTTGTGACTAAAAAGCAACAAAGTACAATTAACAACATTTGGACATAAGAGGACATTGCAACAAGGTCATGCAAGGCTGGATTTGCAAAAGAAGTCACTAAAAACATTGCAATTCTGACCTCTCCTTGTTATTAATCAGCACCCATCCCCACTCTTGGTTTCCTCCTCCAAAAGGTCACCCCCCTTCAAATTGGTAACATTTACAACTGTACTCAGCAATTATTATCTACTATATGATCAACTATAAAAAATATTTAAAAAAAAAAAAAAAAAAACATTGAAATTTTAGCGCAGTCACCCCCCCCCCCTTTCCCGGCTTATGTAAAGAATTAAGGAATCAGATGAAGCCAAAACTGCAATGTTTTTGTGACTTTTTTAAATAAAGTCACAATTACACTAGAAGGCGAAGCCACTATGATGTATGGTTATCGTTAGCGTACTTCTCGGATCTTTTCCTTCGACTACATAACCATTATTGGAATTCCCCTTTATCATCTAAATGACCAGGATGAGGGGGTGGGGGCATTTATCATTAAGCCGGTTTCCTGCGGCAAGTTTACCGACCGTCTTATGGAGTTCCACTGCCTGAACATACCTCATATGGCTTCGCCTTCTAGGTGTAATTGTGACTTTATTTTAAAAAAGTCCAAAAACATTGGCATTTTGCTCATCTATTCTAAGTTCTTAATAGTCCGGAACGGGGGGGGGGGACTGCGTGCTAAAAGTTCATGTTCTTTTTGTTTTAACTTATAATTCTGTTTTTTTTTTTTGTAAATATGATAATATTGTCAATATGTAGATAATAATTGCTGAGTACAGTTGTAACTGTTAGCCAATTTGAAGGGGGGTGACCTTTTGGAGGAGGAACCCAAGAGTGGGGTGGTGTGATTAAGTAACAAGGAGATGTCAATTGCAATGTTTTTTAGGCGACTTCTTTTCAGGGCGATTAATGGGGGTGGGGCCCGGGGCAAACTGGGGGGCCTTCCAACAAAGTTTTGGCGGTATTTAGCCAGCCCCTGTAAGTATATAGCCTGCCAGCCCCCTGTATTATATAGCCAGCCCCTGTAGTATACAGCCTGCTAGGCCCCCCTGTATATATAGCCTGCCAGCCCCCCTGTATATATATCCTGCCAGCCCCCTGAGTGTATGCCTGCCAGCCCCCCGGGTTCACGGCTCACCCTCCATCATGCTCTTGGATTGCTCATTAGTTAAGCATCTGAGTAGTTATACCTGAGACGCAGCTGCAGCGCCAGGGGTTGTGTATGTCTTCCATGATACAGAGACATGTGATGCCCCTGCAGTTCTCTCTACTCCGCTGTGAAGACCATCTGGTTTCGCACAGACCATTAAGTTCAAGCAGGCAGAGAAAAACTCACCTTCTCCTCCTGCACATGTCTCCTGTCCTCAATGAGAACACTGCAATGAAATGGTGCAATCACACAGCTAGCAATGGACTGGCCTGGAGCCATTGATTCATAGTACAGTCCATCCTCACAAGATGTCTCAGCTCTACCCACTGTAATCAATGGCTCCCTGCCAGTCCATTGCTATTCTGTGTGATTGCACTTCATTGCGGGTTGTCCGTTTCTCCATTGAGGACAGGAGACATGGCAGGAAGAAAGGTGAGTTTTTTCTCTGCCTGCTTGAACTTAATGGTCTGTGCGAAACCAGATTGTCTTCACGCGGAGCAAGAGACTGCATGGGCTCAGCATTCTCGGGGGTGTATCATGGAAGACATACACAACCCTGGCGCTGTCAGCTTGCGTCTCAGGTATAACTACTCAGATTGCTTACCTATGAGCATCCAAGAGCATAATGAGGTTGGAGCCGTGAACCCGTTATCGTTAGCGTACTTCTCGGATCTTTTCCTTCGACTACATAACCATTATTGGAATTCCCCTTTATCATCTAAATGACCAGGATGAGGGGGTGGGGGCATTTATCATTAAGCCGGTTTCCTGCGGCAAGTTTACCGACCGTCTTATGGAGTTCCACTGCCTGAACATACCTCATATGGCTTCGCCTTCTAGGTGTAATTGTGACTTTATTTTAAAAAAGTCCAAAAACATTGGCATTTTGCTCATCTATTCTAAGTTCTTAATAGTCCGGAACGGGGGGGGGGGACTGCGTGCTAAAAGTTCATGTTCTTTTTGTTTTAACTTATAATTCTGTTTTTTTTTTTTGTAAATATGATAATATTGTCAATATGTAGATAATAATTGCTGAGTACAGTTGTAACTGTTAGCCAATTTGAAGGGGGGTGACCTTTTGGAGGAGGAACCCAAGAGTGGGGTGGTGTGATTAAGTAACAAGGAGATGTCAATTGCAATGTTTTTTAGGCGACTTCTTTTCAGGGCGATTAATGGGGGTGGGGCCCGGGGCAAACTGGGGGGCCTTCCAACAAAGTTTTGGCGGTATTTAGCCAGCCCCTGTAAGTATATAGCCTGCCAGCCCCCTGTATTATATAGCCAGCCCCTGTAGTATACAGCCTGCTAGGCCCCCCTGTATATATAGCCTGCCAGCCCCCCTGTATATATATCCTGCCAGCCCCCTGAGTGTATGCCTGCCAGCCCCCCTGATTCATAGTACAGTCCATCCTCACAAGATGTCTCAGCTCTACCCAGAGCAGATGATTATTCTCACTGCAAACAAAGGCCGCGTCTCATTCCGCTTCAGCACTAATGGTCATTGCTTATCAAGCCGTCCATTTGTTGTATGTATGCAGGCTGTGCCGGACCTGGGACTCCTAGTGATCCGTAGTGTGTTCACCAGCCAGAACCCTGCAGAACTATCATTATGCTACATTTATTGTACAAATGTCAGTAACACCAGTGCTGGACAACTCACTGACATTTGGTTTGATGTCATAGGTGCACAGAGTACATGGAATCAGGAGTGAAACAAAGCTATTCAGTAGGTGGACTTATTGATGATGTTTGGTTTGCAAATGTTAACAGCAGGGGCGTCGCTAGGTCAAAAGATCCGGGGCTCGTGCCCCGGATCTTTTGGCTGGAGCCCCTGATCTCCCGTGCACATCCTCCTCCCCTGCACATCCTCCTATGTGCAGTCACTGTTTTCCGCAGCAGGGGCTGCAGCCTCTGGAGGAATAATACTCTGAAGGACCTGTGATGATGTCATGGATGGTCACATGACCTGCCGGGGAAACACACAGTGAACACATAGACCTCAGTAAGTAATGTCCCCCACACAGCACATCCCGCCCCTTACTTAAGTGCCCCCCCACACTTCTCCCCCCGCCGTAATTATTTTTCCCCCCCTAGGGCATCCCCCCATTAAGTAATTCTGCCCCCCACCACAAGCCCCCATTACATTTTTTTCATATTTTCCCCGACAACTTTCAAGCCCCCGCTTCTTCATTCCTTGTTTTCCCACCCCACGATAGTAAGTCCCCCCTTCATTCCTTTTGCCCCGCACGGCGCATGCTGCCGCCCATTCCTTCCTGGTTTTTCCAGCTACGGTCCTTTTTCCCCCGCCTACCTCCCCCCTACCTTCCTTTTGACCCCCCCCGAAGTTCCGTTCCCCCCAGTAGTAAGTTGCCCCCCCCACACAGCCCCCCCAGTAAGTAGTGTCACCCCACAAAGAACACACCGCCACCCAGTAGTCATGGTTTGTCCCCCAACCACTAGATCCCCCCCAGTAAATAATGTCCCCCACACAGCCCCCCCATAAGTAATTGTGGCCACCACAAGACACAATCCCCCCCCAGAGCTATATTATCGCACCCACGCCAAGCTATTCCCCCCCCCGTAGCTGACTTTTCCCCCAACGACGGTTCCGCCCTTCCCCCCCCGTTCGGCTATTGCAGGTTTTCGGCCGCCCGCATACTCCTCCGCCCCACCGTGGGTCTTCATCCATTATGTCCCCCACCAAGAGGTCCGACCCCGCCCTCTACTCAATTTGTCCCCACCCCGTACCCCAGAAAGCCTCGGGATCCCCCTTCCCGCACGTTCGTCTCCATATTTTCCGCGGCCGGACCCCTGGTCCCAGCCGCCCCGCCCGTCCCCCTACCCCCCGCGATTCTTGCTCCGTTTGTCGCGCCCACCGTGAGAAAGGGGGCGGGCCGTGCCCCCCCGCTTGTTGTCAGTTCTCAGTGTTGGGATCACGCCGCGCTGCGAGGCCCCTGCGGCGCCCCCTTCTTTCATTTCCCGTCCCCCCCGTGAAAAATTCCCGATGTGGATGATAACTCCCCCCCCTACTGTTCTCCTTGTTCCGCTTTCCCTGCCCCATTCCGCCTCCCCCCCCCGTTGCTCTTTATTTTCTCCCCCCCCCTCCCTAGATTGGGCCGTTGTCCACGCCCCTTCTCTCGCTGTTCCCCACACGCGCGCCGCGCAGCCCCATTCATTTCTTTCTTCCCCCCGCGCCAGTTGAGCCGGGGGCCAACGGGTGTTCCTGCGAAACCTGACGGCCCCCTGTATCCGAGTGCCCCGCGCCCTAGGGCCCACCCCCTTCCTTGAATTTTCTCCTTTCTCCGCACGCCCATGTCCACCAACCGTTACACCTTATCTTGGTTTCCTATTTGCTCCCCAACCCCTGCCGGTCTCAAGTGACAGTGCCAGTTGCTGGTCCCCCCCCCCCGTGCCCCGCTCCCCACACCATTCCACCGAGACCCTCCCCGTGGTCACCGAGCCCTGGGAGTGCCCCGCCGAGCGCTCCCCCACCCCCCCCCTCCCCTCGGAGCCCCCCTGAGCGTAATGGTTCTCCCTCCGAGCCCCCGGCCCCCGCATTTCTCCGCTATTTTTCCCTCCGACTCGCCCGCATGCATTTGCTCCCCGCTTTACTCCTTTGTCCCCCCCCCGCTTGGGCCATCCCCCGCTGCGCCCCCCCCCCCCCCCGTAGCTAATGTTCCCCCACACAATGCCCCCCCATTAGTAATTTCCACCACATCGTTACCCACATTCTAATGTGCCCCCCCACAACACGTCCGCGGGCATCCCCCCCCCCCCACACTTCCCCTCCCTTATTCATTTCTATTTTTTCACTTTGTGTTTTTGTTCTCACCCTTCCTTTCCCCCTTCTTTCCTTTTGACCCCTCCCTCTGACATCATCACAGGTCCTTCAGATCATTGTTCCTCCAGAGGCTGCAGCCCCCCTGCTGGGGAAACAGTTGACTATTGTTGCCTCCTTTCGCAATCATCAGATCTGTGGAGATCGGTGATGAGACGAGAGGAGGATTGCGCAGGGGAGATCCTGGGCTCCAGCCAAAAGAATTCCGGTGCACGAGCCCGGATCTTTTACGCTCAGATAGCGACGCCCCTGACTTGCAAAGAGGGGAAAAAGGGCCATGCCTACATGTGTCCCGTCCCTCATAGTAAAATTTAATTATGCTTTGAACCTGGTCCCTTAATTTTTTGTTCCCATTTTTTTTTGTCTTTGCAGTGGAGTGTCCTAATTAGCATTCACAAGGGAGGTTACAAGTCTATGCTGCACCATGTTCCCTGATGCACTATTAACTCTATGGCACGAGGAGAGGTTAAGTAGAGCAGCTGAGTTGGCTACATCCATCAGTGACTAACAGTGAATGGATCAGTAGCACTAACGCTTGACCTGCAGCAACTGTTTCATTTGGAAGTCCTAACAGAACTCCTATACAGTGAACAGGCCACAATATGATAAGCATAAACAAAGTTATTTCATGGATTTTTTTACGAATAACAATAGTCATAAACTACGACTCCTATACACATGTCGATTAGACACAAACCATAAGAGCTTCTAAGCAGTTGGCGAACCTAAGCACTGTTGGCCAGAGGTGGCACTCGTAGCACCCCTTTCTTGGGCACTCAGGCCATCACCAGAGAGGACTCCAGGGTATCTTTCCCTGTCAGTCCCCCGAGTCGAACAGTCCCAGTTACTTTCGTTTGCTATATCTATTTTGAAGTTTCCCTCTCTCCCTCAACGACCCTGTACTATTTTCTCTGCTTTATTGTGGTCCTCAGGTGCTGTATCCCAATTAAAACTGTGACATAGAATTCTTATAAATCACAATTACATTTCTTCTCTGTTCTTTTATTTACACTACGTTTCTCTACTTCGCTCTATTTCCTTGTTTTTTTTATTTTTTTCGACTGTCTTTGCAGTCTCCCAGTTTTTTGTTCCGTTATCAACCGTTTCTCCCGCCTCCAACCTCAAATATTCTACGCTGTATAAACCACCTAGCTGCGGCAACTGAGCCGACATTATTTTGATGGCATAAAGCATTTCCTCTCATCTAACACCTGGCACGGCACAATTTGCCCAGTTTCTTTATTCAGGCACAATCTTCCTTGTCACACCGTTATAGCACGCGACAAAAAAAGAATTGCCCTCGTCGCACAATCACAGTGAATTTTGGGCCACATAGGCCTCGTCATTTTGTGTAAACCTGTGCATAACTCAATGCCGGAACCACAGAGATTGTTTAACAGCACCACAACTCAGCAGGCTAAAGAACACAAATCCAATGACTCCTCTGTAGCTTCTTTGTATACCCCCTAAGGGTACCTTACCGTTCTCATGTAAGCATGTATTTAATAAAATTTGTTCCCCAGGTGGATCTGCAGAGAAATGTTCTTATGTGAAAAATGCTATGAACTACTCACCCACCTCCAATACCATCTGCCCCTCTGTTCTCTTATGGTTCTCTTCTACATTGGGAAAATTCTCAATGCCAAAGAATTTTTATTATTTTAAAAAAAAAAAAATACCCAATTTCCCTCAGCACAAACCACAAACCCCCGTTTCACTTTTTTTCTTTTTGTCTATATACTTTGGGCTGAACATGTGAATGGTATCCTAACATGAATCAGATAATGAACATGTTCTCTTCCAATCTGTATTTATTGTTTAATTGTGTGTTTTAATGTTTCTATGTAAATGTTTTCGAAGCCTGCATTGTTATCTTTACCGCTGCTGCAGCAAAGACAATAGTTCTACAGATGCTTATTGACATATCCATAGGAAAGTTTGGACCCAGTAGGACTGAGCACCTCAATGGCGTTTGTAACCTTTCATTAGCCCATCTTTTCCAGGCCATTTGCCCTATAAATCGCCTCCCTGCTCCCTGGGGTCTACGCGGGCATTGTAACACACAATCTATCTGAGGTAAATCAGGCTTTTCATTTGGCTATCCCTTGGAACTGTACAGAGGCAGAGCCTAGATTTGTAAAAAAAAAAAAAAAAAAAAAAAAAAAAAAAAGCTTCACCATTGGGTTCATGTTCTTTTCTCTTCTTTCTCTTCCTGACTAATTTCCATCACACTTGCTACTAGTCCTCCGGCTCTTTATTTTATCCATCTTGCCTAGCTGAACACTGAGGTCGATGTAACTAAATTCTCTACCCTTCCCAGGAACATGGGGAACAATGTCTCTCGTTGTACGTGCACTGCAGCTATTCATCTCTGTACCTTTTTCTTATAGCCTTATACTTTTACTTTTCTAAGCCACTTTCCTTCCCTCCTCTTTTCCCATCCTCTCCTTCTCCCTATTCCCCTCCCTCCCGTCGTTCTTTCCTTTATCAAGCTGATGGGGAGGTTACAAACAGCTGTATTTTTTTCTCTTTTCTCATTCTCTCACATGGGCCCAGTGGACCATGCAGACTTATCTGTGCATTTATCAAATCATTCATCATGAGACTCGGATAGCACTTGGTTTAAACTCCTGACGATTGGCTGGAGTATCAATATTTATGGGCCTCATACTATGCCATGTTGTTACATTTTTCCCTCATTATTTATCCATAATTAGGGTATGCACATGTCTTAGTAGTCAAGCAGGATAAGGGTAAACCAATGTCTGGTGTACATTTCCTAATTGTTTGACTATATGATCAGTGGCTGCCCAGGTAAGACAAAACCGACATCACCCGCAGATAGGAATCTTGCCGGCTTCCTGTGTAATTTGGGGTCCAGTTAATGTGGAAAAAGAGAATAAGAATGTACCAATCAGTCTGATAATAAGAAACCCTTTCCCTTGTCAAGGCAGCCAAAAGTGCTTGATACATTTTCCCGTGTTTATAAATGTCCCGTATCTATTTATATTATATATATGGAAATTACAAACCTCATGTATTTAGTTTGTTTTTTTTTTATACTGTACATTTTGCATGCATTTTTTTTTTACCCAAAGCCAGGAATTGGGTTAACAAAGAACCAAAACCACTGAACTTGGCTCAAAGAATATGCATAATATCTTCAGAAATGAAACCATAAAAAAATTGTGGTTTTCCAACCTTAGGCCTCATGCACATGACCGTGTGCTCACCGCGGGCTGTAACCAAGGCATAGCGCAAAGGTCGGGTGCAAAAAGCGGTGGGAGGCGGGCGTAAATACAGCATATAATGGACCTGCTTCTTGCCAGTTCCCTTCACAAACGTGCTGCCATAGACCACAAATGGTTAGTCTTGTACTGGGGCATTAGCTCCATAACAAAAAACACAAATGATAGGCAGGTCTGAGCTCTGGTCTGATAACACAACGTACCTGCAACCCCCAATACTGTAACGTGAGGTCAGTTTTTGCTGGAGAGAATGAAAAATGGTTTCCTAATTGCGCCCCCTATAAATGTCTAGATCAGTCTTAGCAAGAATAATACATGTTAAAAAAGAGGTCACCAGAAGGGCCATCATTTTCCCATACAATCAGTGTACAGATCGCAATATGTCTTATTTACCATGTGGTACAATGGAAATTCACGCTGAACCTGGCTTGTTAAAGGTAATGACACCTTGCATGGTGAACATGGATTTTATTTTTATATGCACACAGAGCTGTAAAAATCTGCACGCAGCTCTTTGTGAATATGGTGAAGACCAAAGATATTTCTTAGTAATAGGGGTGAAGAGTGTAACGCAAGGTAAGGAAAAGTCTACGCTTATAAATAATGCAAGCACTGTCCTTGTTCTTAAGCTACAGATTTATGTAATTGGTTTCTAACATTATTACTGGATTATTCAATTGTGTGGGTATTGATAAAAGTAGGGGTTAATTATCCGCCCCAAACCACATAACAGATATTTTTGGCTGGATATTTTAGGTGCATTAAAATGGGTTGTATACTTTTGCAACCAGCAATATATAACTCCATGCTCTGAATCCGAAATGAATCCTCTACCTACATATTGATTACAATCTAATAATCCTGGCATGGTGCAAAGGTGATCTGTGGCACAACAAAGGCAGCAGTGAGGCCTTTAGGCGTGGGCAGTGAGGCTTGAAATAAGGAGCCCCTTTGGCAGCCATGAAACTGGAGGTTGGGATCCAAGGTTTCAGCTCCGTTTCATAATGTTGGGTGACGGGCCATCAGTGGGCCCCTTTGCAGTGAACTCACTTATTGGCAGTAAAAATTCAGAAACTAAAACAGTCTCCGGTTCCAGAACATATTCACTATTTTATCATACCAACAGCCCCCTCATGTTTATTTTATAATAAACTCCCCCTCAACCTCTATGATAATTAGATACAGACAGGCCCCCTCACTCTCATTGATTCCTTATGTACAAGCCTTATGTGGGCCCCCCCAGCAGCTCTGGGCCCAGCTTGTCCAGTATGGCCCAAATGCAATGATCCGGCCCTGGTTGGGATAAGCTATACTCTAGTTAAACCATGTAGGCTGTGTGGTCCATGTAACCTGGCTTAGAGACCAGCGGTTATAATGGTATTAGCTGCATTAATAGTTCCTCTTTCCTTCTCTCATTGGGGGCATGGTGGCTGACATGGTGCATTTTTTGGTTGCTACAAGATTTTTTGACAGCATTAGTGTTACCTCCTGGCTCAAGGGATTGTTAGGTTTCCTAGGCTGTAGTGATTATTTTGGATGTTTTTAACCATTTACCGACCTACACACTATTTGGTTCGCATTGAACCTACTTGGCACCTCATGAGGCCCTCATGTACGTGGTCATTCTCATAAATCACTGGGTCTGGTATATAAGATATCAAGGTGAACCATGATGCAAGGGTCACACTTGAGGACATTAGTGTCAATTCTAACTTTCATGGGGAACACAGTGAGGGCATTTATGCAAAAGGTCTGGGAGAAAACGTTCTAAAAAAAAAAGCTGCCATGGCAACCTTCAGAGCTCAGCTTCATTTTCCCTTCCCACAGCAGATTTATATAAAAGTAATGCTGACTTTAATTGGTTGCCATATCAACATATTTCCTCTCAGACCCTAATAACATGGTGCCCAGTGGCTGTGTGAGATTTACCACACACTTTGTGTTAAAATGTTGGGTCCTACAGCAATGGTATGTACTGTGTATCTCCTTATTATTTGTTTATTTATGGTTATTAAAAAAAGGGCCGGCCTACCAAGGTGAAAGCGCACAGAATGATTAGGAAGAATAGGTATGAGTTATGAGTGATTCCGAAGCAGATGACCTAGAGGTAGACAGCTGAAGCGGGAGGCCGTAGCTAGTTAGCCCGCTAAGCAAGGTTGCAGTGCAGCTTGCGGAGCAATTGAGAGGATACTCCCCAATGTGCCGGTACCCCACCCCCCAAAGTGAAACGTACAAGTAAGTTTGGAGTTTGCTGCTTCTTTTTGGGCACGGCCATCTACACAAGACATTAACTTACCCTCCTCTAATCACATCACAATCACTCTTACCCACACCTATCACCCATGGCTGACGTCAGCGAATGTTCTGCTGACTGGTGTCCACGAGCTATTCCCTACAAATCCTTTCCCCCGTTAGAAGGACGCAAGAGCTCAAACAACCATCCATAGTAGAGACCGATAGGGAGCGATAAACCCTGCCACCCCCTCAGTGGTCACTGTCTAGCAACCTGTACCATGTTACAACAATCAAGTCAGAAAGCTGGTCACAACCCCTCGATTGTAAAACTCTTTGCGACGCAGGACCCCATCTCTAAATAAGTGTAATTTCCTTCTTTTCCTGCAATGTATTCTTTTTGTAATGTCTACTACCCATGTATTTAAAGTGCTGTGAATATATGGCACAAAGAATTTCACTTGTAATCTCAACCACACGGCAGGCTGCAGCTGTGGGTTCCAACCACACGGAACAGGGATGTGGAGGAAAATGGTTAAAGAGAGAATGGTAAACTGATGCATTATTATTGGCATGGAAAGGCACAGAAGATTTTAGTGTAGTAGTCGAACCGAGGAGGGTTGACACGTGGCCGGCAAGGGATGTAAAATTATAGTGGAAGGGAGGCGAGGGGTGGTGGTCTGTCGTCTGGCTGGGGGGAAGGCCAAATAAAAAGTAAGTTTAGTTTGGCCACGTGTTGGGGGGCTGTGTGTGGGCTCATTACTTACTGGGAGGGCTGTGTGGGGGCACATTACCTACTGGGGGTAGCTGTGTGGGGGTACATTACCTACTGGGGGGCTGTGTGGGGAGGATAACACTGTCCAAGATATAGGGACAATGGGGAACATAAGATGTGGTGATGTCTAATGGAGAAGATGGAGGACGCGTCACCTGCAGTCACTGGAGGGAAAAAGTAGGGATTTCTCCTGTGGTTTCTGTAGCTGTATACACTGTCAGGTTGTTATTGGCACAAGCACATGTGAGGGGATATGTACAGGGGGTCATTACTAAAAGTCTGATACACATGCATTGGGGCCCTGTGCCCCCCGATCTTTTCCACCCCTAGCAACGCCCCCCCTTGCTTGCAGTTTATTTTTTATTGGTTATGGTAAGGTCAATTTATGTTATTAAGAAGGGTTTTTTAAGTTAGTTGGCAACGTTAAAGCTTTTAAAGCTATCATTGGATTCTGATTGGTGGATGGTCTGTGCCCAAGAAGACAGAAAGATTGAGGAGGCAGGTGGGATGTGGAGGGAATGTTGACCACAGAGTACTTAATCAGGTTCATTTTGTTTCTGAGTGTCAATTGTATGAACAGGACAGAAATGATTACACAAAATGCTTAAAGAAAGGAAGACGAAAGAAGGAAGAAAAGAAGGAAGAGGAACAGGAACAGCATTCTTTATAAGAGAACCTGTTCACCAGTTACACAAACCACTCAATTAATCCCTAAATAGTACCTTCATGAGTCGGGAATGGGGCCATAATGGTTTTTTCTGGGGAGTTTCGCATATCTCATTTATTATCCGTCAAGCCCCCCAGGACTCCACAAGACCGACCTAGTAGGTAAAGCAGCCCCTTCCAATGGCCCACCCCTCCATTTCATGTTCATCGTTTAAAAATCGTGGCCATGGAAGTCACATGGGTGAACAACTTGCCGCATGCGTTGTGGTTCATGACGGCTTAGACTCCACCGCATGCAATGATTACAAGCTGACAGCTGACTCCATTGGTTTCTACCACACTTGCGGCAGCAAATATGAAAAGAGTTGGTAGAGTAGAAGTAAGAGGGTTAGCGGCAACAATGATGCTTGCACAGTGTGCACCTATGGAGATTTCGTGGCACGCAGGAATAGCCCCAGACAGAAATGGCAGTTGAGTGGGAGGTGTGGGAGTTGGCGAAGAGGGGATGGTTTTACCAACCGGAGTTGGCCGTGCAGAGGCTGGGGGGATTTTTCACTGGATCACGAGCTCTCCCACCTACCCATGACTGGGAAATTATACACAGAAATAAAAATAAAGTCATTTTTGGACAAAACCATCATTGCATGCATATGGCCTATTGAGACTTCTATAAGGTACTTTAGGGTTTATTAAGTGAGTGGGTGTTAATAGTGACAGGTTCCCTTTAATAAAAATTACTGCAAAGTTTTCTATGTGAATAATCTGCATTTTTTCCAGAAATTTTGTCCAATGTGTAATCACGTTGAAAAGACACAGATTTTAAAAACTCTTTAAGGAGCTTACGGCGTGCGCCACATCGAGCCACTGGACTATATTTATAGTAGTGCATACAACCCGCCATGTAAAAGATTTGGTTGACGAAATTAAAGTCAATCACAAATAGACAAAGGACCCATAAGGAAGGAACCGTAAGAACCCCTCAACAACTGGATGTTTTTAACGGCGAGTCTCGTGATTTGACGCGCAAGAACGTGCATTGCACTGTTCCCATTTATTCAATGGGTATTTCTTAATTAGCGTTGGTTTTTTTTAAAGAGAGTGATTGCGTTAGCGTTAGTTTACGAGCGTCCTAAATCGCAGATGCTATATTTTGGCGGTCACGCGCGTTTTTCACGCCCCAGTCAGGTCTATGGAGAGATGCATCAAGAACGCATTGCACTCGCAACATTGCATAAGTGCAAGGAAATTTTAAACGTAAGGGTTGATAGGTGACAAAGAATAAAAAGTAGTGACCAATGGACTCTGCGACTAGGATGCATTTAATTAAAAAAAAACAATGAAGACAGTGAAGCAAGAATAAAAACATTGAACCAATAACGTGAACAACAGGATCATTTAGGAGGAAAACAAACAGTGCAGAAACACAGGCAGAATAGATTACAGATGTCGGAACATCTGCTTACTTGTCGGGAGATACGCGCGGAACGCGCGAAACAAAATAGCATGTGAAGAAAAATATATAAGTGTGAAGAACACAGTGCAGATGTATTTTTTACACATCAGAACGTGGGCTTCACCACATATAGAGGGTGATTCACATGTATTGTGTTTACGCAGACGTTCTCGCAGCGTATAATACCCGACAAGTAAGCAGATGTTGTGCCGAACATCTGTAATCTATTTGCACTGGGAAGCGTAGGAAACGGGGGTGTATACCGATGAAAAGGAGGACAGCGGGGGAAACCGCGGGGGGAGAAGTGAGGCGGGATGGATAGGAGGCCATACCGCGGGAGGCAGAAGCGGCCAGAAAGGGCAGTGGGAGAGGGAGTGCTGAGAAGTAGATGCGGGAGGAACAAGGGAGCAAGAGGCGAATTAGATTGTTTGGGGGTGTCAAAGGAGCAGAAGAAAGTAGGGGCAAGGAAAAGAAACGGGGAAGCCCAAGACCAGGGTCCCTTTAATTGAAAAATGCTCGAGTCTCCCATTGAATCGAGAGTGAAAAGAAAAATGAAAATAATAATACAAAAAACGCTACTTTAATCACAAGGAAAAAGGGAAACAAAAACGCAGAAGCAAAAACGTCAGTTTTCCACGGCATTGCACCCTGGACGTGAAAGCAACGATTCAGAATAGTGGGGAGACGAGGGAATACAACAGAAGATCCGAGCATGCAATCTTTTGGGACACCATACATTCCAGAAAGTTCATCCTAATGATTTCTATGTATTTAGTCAAATTAGCCAATTATGTACAGTATGCGGATATAAGGAAATCCTATACAGATGCAAATTTTTGACTTACAACTCACCCATAATTGATTTATGTTAAAAATTATTGGCCAGGCGGCCAGGTATTCAAGGTTAGTATGTGATCACTTATCAGTTCGTGTCCAGGAAATAAACCATGCTTTCTCAGTCATATTCATGCTAGAATGGTTTTGCGACCTCCCTACATGTAAAAGTTCTATATATAAACATACAGCAGCGATATTAAAATCAGCATTGATTAGTCCTGAAAACCCGTTTTTGCAGACTCAGAATCTATCCGAACAATGTTGACCAAAAAATTCGAGGTTGAATCTATATCTCCCAACCCAAAAGGCAATAGTGGCAGCCACGAGAGCCTCCATAACAACATGTTTGCACCACAAAAGCCAGTACCGTAATCTATTTAGCAAACAACAGTGTCTTCCAGAATTAATCTGTTGCTATAAACAGGTGCCCATGGACCAGTATGTGCCAGCACTGGAGCTCCCATGACACTATTTGCCATTACCCCAGATGTACACTAACATTTTTCTGTAGGGTAATAAACTGTTTCTACCATTTTGGGGAGTATTTTTAGCCAAGGACAAGGATGAAACTTTCACGAATACAAATCCAGCGTAACATAGTGTGAATAAATTCCTATTATATTACAAAGATACATCATAAAAAACCCATATTTTCTGTGCTAGATAGCCAAACTGTGACAATTATAGTAATAATCCTCCCTCCTGCACAGACTATGGCTTATGCCTCACCCCCCCCCCCCAAACCCCAGACTATGGCCAACCCCCACAACCAGACTTTAGTGACAGCACAGATACCCCAGCCAAAACTAATTCTTGTTTTTTTTTTTTTTAACAGTCATAAAACTGTAGTAGATGTACTTAAGAGGGAGCAACTATTATGGCCCCTACTGTCATATACAGATCAAGATACTTGACTTTGATATTAGGCCCATTGGCAGCTGATATGTTATACACAAAACGGCCAGATAGGATGCACGTTGCGAGCTTCTTTTCATACTAAACGCCCTCTGCTATTACCTTTATTGAAGTAACAGAAGAATTGCAGCCCCTGCAGGACAACTCACTCAGTTGATAGCTGCTTGTGTATTGACGGGGTGTTGTGGAAGGGAGGGAGGAAACAACATCAGACTTTTTTGAGGAGTACATGGAGTGTAATCTTACCTGTTACACGCGTATCACCTACTCGGGTGTGTAGGTGATTCAACGTTTTCTCTTGAAAAACCACATACCTCCCAACTAGTCCAATTATGCAGCGGGAGGCATCGTGGTATGCCCTAGGCGCTATCTAATTACAATGCGTTGTGTCCCGGAGTGTTTCCCAATTTTGGTGCTCTCTGCAGAACCGAGGGGTGGTCTCTGACGTGTCTGTATAAATCATCACAATGCACCTGACAGGTGCCAGCTGCAGTAGAAGTATTATGGGTAGGGATGTGGAAGTGAAGGCACAACGCAAGGCAGGGGGGATCGAGGAGTTGTGAAGTAAAATATTTTTAAGCACAAAGGGGGGTCATTAAGACATGGAGCAGAGAAGGGGAACACAATTTTAAAGAAAGGGGCGTGGGGGCACAGGGCAGGGGGGGCACAGATTAAAGATGGTTTTAAAGAGGAGGGGGCAGAGAAAGGGCGTAAATAGGACGGGGGAGCAGTGCAGAGGCAGATGTATATAAGTGTAAGGGGCGCCAGAGGAGAAGGGACTAATAAAGGGCCATGAGGGTGAGCAGATAAGCAATATGATGGTTCCAATAGAGGGGGAGTAGATTTAGGGACCCCCAATTAAGAGGGGGAGGGGGAAGGGGGCATTATAAATTGTACAGGTTGGTTGAGACTCTTACGTAAAAGAGCCATTAATTTAGTCTATTCTGTGTGGGCACATACAAGGGATGGAGGGCGGGATAAGGTTACTGGGCAAGGGTGTGGTTTTTTAGGCAAAAAAATTTGTGACCGCTTGAAAGCCCTACTGATTGTTTAAATCTTTTTCAATGACCTAGAGGTTGGAGTATGCCTAAACCCAAGGGATGATTGGGATAGGATATTCCAACCCTGGTAAGGAGCAATGTAGCAATAACCAGCAGTAGTTACAGGTGTTAGGGCAAGGAAGTGCAGTAAGTAGAGTACTTGTAATACCATGGAAAACTGATACTGTACACGTCAGGGGATATCTAATGTATTGGGATTACAAAAAAAAAAATCTAGTTAAATTTTTTGGGAATATTGCATCCAATGTAAGGGATCAGTCACACAGAAGGTGAAGGGGACAACCTCCTCTCTCTTGATTGATTTGTTATTAAAACTGTTGGATGGAACCTTTTTGCAGCATCTGGTATGTCTGGGACTTATTACACAGCAGCAGTGAGTTTGATGCTTTATGATATCCTAATGGTTTTCGTGGTTGCCACTTTGTTTGTGTGTTTTATATATGACATTTTTCATGGTTGCATGGGGTTGTGGTACCAAGCCAGAGGCAATTGATAATATAGAGAAACAGTGTTTTATGGTCTTGTCAAGGAAATTCTCAATGCCCACACCTACGACAGAGCGGGACAGGAAGCAGCGAGCGCAGGGGAGGAGGGGGGACGCTTTTGACTCAACAAATCTCCATCATACTCCCCCATAAGGTTGTGCAATAGCCCTAGCGATACAAAGACTTACCAGAGGGGTGCACATAGTCTCTTCCACCAGCAACTGATGGAAACAGTATCTACTACCTCAAATTGCAATGATTTCTTAAGGTATGGAGTTAGTTAAAGAGCTTTTCTGGTTTTATAGAAGAAGTAAAAGCTAATCTTTGTGTAAAATAATAAATTCTACCAAATTCTAACATGCTTACTGTTTCCATTTACTCGACCGTTTATAACACCCTGATGAAGAAGTCCAGTTGGGGTGAAAGAAGGGTAGATTAAAGTGGGGGTGGCCGGGGGTGGGTGGAGGGAAGGAGTATAGTTGGAAAAAGAGGGGGAGAGGGGGGGAGATGGGGGGGAGAAACGAGAGAAAAGGCGAGAGGCGGGGAAACGGGGAGCAGCCAGGAAGGAGGAGGAGAGAATAATAGGGAGGGGGGGGCAGGGGTGGAAACACGAGGAAAGAAACGGGAGCGGAGAAAAAAAGAGCACGGCAGCCGCGGGAAACGGGGAGAGAACTATTATTTTATTTCCTGTTTATAAAGCTAAGCACAAGGCATTTTTCGCCCCATGGGAGAGAAATATATATTTAACATTTTGATCACTTTTTTTATGACCGGGCCAATGTGACCATTAGTTGACAGGAGCACGTAAACAGCAATTTCGTTTGGCCATCGGTTTTTTTATTATAACCCAGAACACAAGCTCCCGTTATAGGGAGCCACAGTGATCGGACACTGGATGGGCCGAGAGTGCCGCTTTTAGGGGTGTTGAAAAAGAGATAGCTCATGATGAAAGACACCCGGCGGGTCGCTAGGGAAATGCTATAGATATAAAGAGAAAAACCTATGTATGGCATCGTTAGCAGCCAGCAAAAAATTTTATTCCTGTGATATTGTTGATTTTACCTCTTAGTCCGAGCTCTTGTTGTTCTCCTCCTCCACCTTCGGGTTTGTGCCCACCCATTGTGTCCTCGGCTTATTTCTATGTTGGGTTTTTGTGATGATCTTGCTATGCCAGCTGGTTGATTCTACTGGCACCGTGGTCGTAGCTGAGCCGGCTGCCCTCCGAGCCACTACTCCACTCAAACCCCATCTCCATGTTCCGCAAAGCTTGGTACTAGTCTTGCTCCCCCTAGCTATATAATTACCGGTGCTTTATGAGATCATGATCCTCTGCTTTTTCGCTTTTTTTGAAATACAACACAGGGCTTGTGACAGATAATTGGCCGCACCAAGTTTTTCATTGATCTTGTGTGTTTGCCTGTGGGCTTTTTCCCCCACTTTTTCTTCCACTTAAACACATGATTCATAGTACAGTCCATCCTCACAAGATGTCTCAGCTCTACCCACAGCAGATGATTATTCTCACTGCAAACAAAGGCCGCGTCTCATTCCATTTCAGCACTAATGGTCATCGCTTATCAAGCCGTCCATTTGTTGTATGTATGCAGGCTGTGCCGGACCTGGGACTCCTAGTGATCAGTAGTGTGTTCACCAGCCAGAACCCTGCAGAGCTATCATTATGCTACATTTATTGTACAAATGTCAGTAACATCGGTGCTGGACAACTCACTGACATTTGGTTTGATGTCATAGGTGCACAGAGTACATGGAATCAGGAGTGAAACAAAGCTATTCAGGAGGTGGACTGAAGGCAATTCACTCATTCCTTATTGATGATGTTTGGTTTGCAAATGTTAACAGTAATGTAATTAGACAAATCACCTCTCCTCAAATGTTGTAATGTGTTTCAAAACTCAATGTAAACGCAATCAAAACGCAATGTCGTGAATGCATCCCTGAAGAGGACCTGTGCACACGACGCAAAAACC
The DNA here is from genome assembly GCA_019512145.1 of Engystomops pustulosus. NCBI lineage: Eukaryota > Metazoa > Chordata > Amphibia > Anura > Leptodactylidae > Engystomops > Engystomops pustulosus. The sequence continues at coordinate 26,143,902 of CM033643.1, read as the reverse complement.
CACAGACACACAAAATTGACCACCCGACTAATCTCCCCCAGCCCCTTTCTCCCTAGTGGTTTTTTGTTTATTAATTTATGTGCAGGTAAATTGAGTTAAACGCCAACTGCTTACCAAATGAGAGGTTGGTCATGTATCTGGCTGCTGGCAGTCGGTGGTATGCATTAGGGGCGTGCTGACACACCCCAGCACACCCTGCCATCGTCACATTGTAGAGACAGACTGGCAGCATCGCATCACTGCCGGCTCTCCGTGACGCTGTAAAGACGCCCGGCTCGGCCACAGCCGCTACAGTGCGTGGCGGCCGCAATGTGAATAAGCCAGTTGCGACTCTGCAGCCACTATTAGTGCGGCCGCACGTGAGAGACGGCAGCGATGTCAATGCTACCGGCTTCTCCTACAATGTGCCGGCTGGCAGGGGCGTGCTGGGGTGTGTGCACGCCCACTTATGATAAGAGGTCGGATCGTTTTAAATCAATTTACTGCACATACATTTTTTAATAAAAAATGGCTAGGGAGAAAGGGGCTGGGGGGAAGGGAGGATTATGTGGGGCACATTTGGTCTGTGGGTTTTCTGCGGTGACAGGTCCTCTTTAACACCATGTCTGACCGCAGCCTTATATATCATCATCTCCCTGGGTTGTGAATAGAGGGCTTAAAAATGCAGGACACAGCCTCAAATCCAAAATTAACAGTAGTACTCTCCTGATAATAAAACCCCTCAGGATTGATATCACACTCCTGTTAAACCCACCTCCAATGGGCTGGGTCTCACTCCTGTATGTAACCCCCTCAAATGGCTGTGTAGGTCCCTCCTGTGATATACCTCCTCACATGGCTTGTGTCGCGCTCTTTATATAACCCCCTCACATGGCTTGGTGTCCTCTCCCTGTATACAAACCCACTCACATGGCTTGTGTCCCTCCTGTATATAACACCCTCACATGGCTTGGTCTTCTCCTGTATATAACACCCCTCACATGGCTTGTGTCCTCTCCTGTATAGATATACTCCTCACAGGTTGTGTCGTTTCTCCTGTTAGATAACCCCCTCACATGGCTTGTATCCTCTTCCTGTATATACCTCCTCACATGGCTTGTGGTCCGCTCCTTTATAACCCCCTCACATGGCTTGTATCCTCTCCTGTATATAACCCCTCACATGGCTTGTCTCTGTTCCTTTATATAACCCCTTCACAGTGGTTGTATGTCCTCTCCTGTATATAACCTCCTCACATGGCTTGTATCCGCTCCTGTATATAACACCTCACATGGCTTGTGTCCTCTCCTGTATATAACCCCCTCATATGGCTTGTGTCCTTTCCTGTATATAACCCCCTCTCCTCACATGGCTTGTATCTTCTCCTGTATATAACCCCCTCACATGGCTTGTGTCCTCTCCTGAATATAACCCCCTCACATGGCTTGTGTCCTCTCCTGTATATAACCCCCTCACATGGCTTGTGTCCTCTCCTGTATATAACCCCTCACATAGCTTGTATCCTCTTCTGTATATAACCACTCACATGGCGTGTGTCCTCTCCTGTATATAATCCCTCACATTGCTTGTATCATCTCCTGTATATAACCCCCTCACATGGCTTGTGTCCTCTCCTGTATATAACCCCCTCACATGGCTTGTGTCCTCTCCTGTATATAACCCCCTCACATGGCTTGTATCCTCTCCTGTATATAATCCCCTCAAATGGCTTGTATCCTCTCCTGTATATAACCCCTCACATGGCTTGTGTCCTCTCCTGTATATAACCCCTCACATGGTTTGTGTCCTCTCCTGTTTATACCCCCTCACATGGCTTGTATCATCTCCTGTATATAACCCCCTCACATGGCTTGTGTCCTCTCCTGTATAAACCCCCCTCACATGGCTTGTATCTTCTCCTGTATATAACCCCCATCATATGACTTGTGTCCTCTCCTGTATATAACCCCTCACATGTCTTGTGTCCTCTCCTGTATAAAACCCCCTCACATGGCTTGTGTCCTCTCCTGTATATAAACCCCTCACATGGCTTGTGTCCTCTCCTGTATATAACCCCCTCACATGTCTTGTGTCCTCTCTTGTATATAACCCCCTCACATGGCTTATGTCCACTCCTGTATATAACCCCCTCACATGGCTTGTGTCCATGTGGATTTGAGACATTTGCAACATTTGCCCAGAATACCGGAGTGGCTTGGTATGGGGGACCGGAGGGCTGTCCTACAGCCTGGCAGGTCTCCAGCAGGTGGTGTGTGCAAGAAATATGGAGGGAGAGGCTGATGTACTGGTGCACACTGGGGCAACCCCTGAGTGTCTGTAATATATGTCCCTGGGTAATGGACGGGGAGCCCTTGGTGGTACAGCCTTATCCAGGGAACGGACGGAGGCAACGTTGTACAAAATAACTCACGGTTCTTTATAGGAACAACTGCAGGCAAACAGCCAAAATGATCTTGGAACAGATGCAGGCTGGGATGGAGCTATGTCCAGTTGTGTATGCTGCAGCTCTTGTCCTGGGTTTAGCTGAGTGTTAGTGCTGGTGATGCACAGACACTATCCCTATCTTCACTCTGTGACAGGATGTGCTCTCTGGTAAGAGCTTGTGCTCTCAGAGGTTTCAAGAACTCACTGACTGGAAAGACCTGGGCCTAGAGGACGGACCTAACCCCTTCCTGTACAGGAGGTTATTACCCCGGTCAGGTAGTGGCTCAATCTCCAATCACCCTCCAGTGTACAAGGTGCAATACAATTGGTAGACAGAATCACATCCACTTAACTGTTGTATGTTCAGAATCTACAGCTGCTCGTTACCTTATAACCCGGTGTTAGAACTTACTGAAAGGGTTATGACTCCTACAGACAGCTCCTATCCTGGAGAGGGCACTGTTCGCAACTACTCCTCTGTACATGTATTGGCAGGGTTGTTGCATATTATATTTACATCAAAAATTAAAAGTGATTTGATCCTTGTATATGTCAAGTATACCCCTCATACCACAACAGACCACACTGTGCCCCTGATAGTGATGATGCTTACACAGCCAGGATAGAAATGCAAAGTGAATCTGTGCAGTGCCAACATTTGGAGCTGGCACATGCCTGCAGATATACAGAGGTGCAGGCTGGAGCCCCACTCCCATTTTATTGTTTTATGTGATTGTATAATTTACTTGGAAGTTTTCGAGTTCATGAGGACCTTGGAAATGTTGGGTCCTACATAGGGTCTAATACCAGCCATATCATTATCTATTGGGCATGGGCAACAAAAACGGTTTTCCTTATAGACCTTTTTGAGTTACCCCCTCTGTTTCTGTGAAACAAAACAGGAATTTCACAAACTTTTGGCATATCTTTAAATTCCACATTGATCAATGCATGCCCAAAGATTGCCCCTATGCCCAAAGGAGTTCAGTAAATACTGCAGCATTCATATGCAAATTACATGTAAACAGGTTTTGTCCTACAAACTAAAGATTTCAGTAGCTAACAAATGATCAGAAATGCCTAATAACATTAAATAAGTGATTGCCAACACTATGGATATTGCACATTGTTGCTGTCAATGTCCTTGGCCATACAACCCCACAAACAGCCCTCTGGTAATTTACTGTACTTTAGCCCCAGGCTACAATGATCAGCTGCAACAGTTATCAAAGGTTTATTAAGATTTATTGTTAATCCTGGTTCTTATAACAAGCCAACATTTTTAAAATACAGTTGTCACAGAGACCAAAAGAATTTTGGCTGGGGTTACAATTATAAAATATACAGTTCCGACTTCCACCTACAGACCCTGTCTTGTATGTAACCCGGGACTGCCTGTATAACCTTTAGCTCTACTTCTTTAGAACCATCAGTAAAGTTTCTCCAGTGTTACCATCTTGTTGTATGATCTTGTTGCCTATTCCCCTCAAATAAACAAAGGGAAAATCCTAAAATACTCAACAAAAACAACACAGATGATAAAGATTGCAAAGCTAATTATCATGTAGAGGAGAATTCCCAATGTCCATCATAGCCGGTTTGCACAGTACATGTATAACGTACAGTAATATAGCCGTCCGCTGATGATGTGCATTAGACAAGCTAATATCCCCTATTGTGCTTCAACAGGGTCCATATGTTCTTCTAATGGGTCCTTCATCCTGAAGCTATTGACATCTATTGTGAGGGTAATGGGTCTTCATGAATCTTCTCAATGGGTGTCTCATCCTGGCATTCAATACCGGTTGCTTAGGTAGCTGACTAGTATAAAGACAGACAGAGCATGTATAGGAACGTAGCGATCCATCATTGCCGGAACTTTTGTAAGGATCTACAATACAGAGATTTTGTGATTCACCTGCCTATAGACGGGCACAGATTATATCAATGACACATATTGGAGGTAGAAAATGAGAAATATCATTCAACTCTTCCACTCCGAACTCGAAAGAGCTTTCATTTTTCTGAATACAACATGCAATTAGCCAGACTGTTACTATGTTCCTGCCACATGAAAGACGCCTCCTTCCTGACATAGTCGTTACCACATCGCTGTGTACTATTATAATATTTATCCCGAGCAACCAAAATCAAGTAATTGCCTAATGTTCGGCGTGTAATGAGTATATCATGTCTAATAGCTCTATCATTTACAACAGGGTGTAGATTATCCCATGTATTTTAGTGACTGTACATGTGAATTAGGTTTTCTATTATTCTGCTCCCTCCTATGTCTCCAATTACCTATGTAAAGCAATATACTTTATGAGGAGTTTTTGATACTTGGATTATGATAAGCTGCCATTTAGATCTGCACACACTTCTACTGATTTTACATTATCTCTAAGTTTCTTTATTTGTGGACTCGTAGAATAAAATACAAGTTTGATGCTAAATTTATTCACGTATAAATATGAATAACAGCCTGGGTATATTCTGTGGCATTTCTTTTGTAATATCCTCACACTAGTGATCATTACTATTATTATTTATTATCCTCTCAGGATATAAAACTGAAATATTCTGCATTGTTTTATTGGATTGTAGAAGTGTATTGTTCCGAGTTCATAATCTAGTTTTCCTCCGGTGGATTGTCTCTCTCATTTGGAACGCATTTACATTGTGACTTGGACACCACGTGAATAAGAAGGCGAAGAGGAACAACAACAAAAAATACGGTCAAGGTATTTTTATGCTACAGACAGCAAACACAAAAGGATTTTTAAAGGAAATTTAGCATAATGGCATATTATTGGGGCTCATTTACTAAGGGTCCGCGGAGTGCATTTTATTCGAGTTTCCTGACGATTTCCATTTTGCGCCGAATTGCCCCGGGATTTTGGCCCATGCGATCGGATTTTGGTGCATCGGTGCTGGCTTGCACGCGACAGATGGTGGGCCATCGGACAACATTTAGAATTGTGTCGCAAGACACGCACTTACAAGCACAGGGAAGAGGAAGGTGAACTCCGGCAGACTTTGGCGTGGAAGCGACGAATGCAGGAACTCGGGAGCACGATCTTAGTGAATAGCGGCAGACCCAAATCCTTGTCAGACAACGCACCGAGGAATTGCGACAGGACCGGGTAAGTAAATCTGCCCCAATGAGTCCAAGTTTTCACATAAGTAACTGGTGAATAGAGATGAGCAGACCCATACTTTAGGTTCGGCATCCTACTTTCCTCAGCTTTGCGTAACCGGGACATCTTACTTGATGGGCTTCATGGCTTCATAGCAACGAATCAGACAGCTTTACACCCCTAGCGAATGGGCATGGCTGTGATTGACATCTGGTAGACCAACCTTCCAAATCACAGCCATGCCTAGTTTTTAGGGGCTTAAAGATATCTAATTGGCTGCTGTACAATCCATCAAGCAACAAGCCACATGTCCAGGTTACGGGGAGCTGGCAATTGGAGGACGCCAAAGCTAAAGTTCGTGTCCGCTCATTTCTACTGATGAACAGATAGTAGGCTGACATTTGCAATTTCAGCTTTACTGTGTAGAATGTTGTGGGCAGATTGCTCTTTTGGATTTCAGGGGACCAAATTAGGAACCTTAAATTTACAGAATAGGGTTTATATGCAGCTCTTTTAGATAAGAATACCAGGCTTCACCCCGTCACTTCCTTAAAAGTGTTTTCCAGGAATCTCGGAAAATTTCTTGGGGTCTAGGGCAGATGTGACAAAAAAAAAAACAAGTGTGCACCTACTTCCGATTCCTGTGTTCTACTGATACTTCTGGTTTTCAGCACCAGCACTCACGCGACTGGCTTTGGTACATCCTCATGCTTTCTCCATGAAACATGAACGCCCCATGGTCCATGGAGATCAGGGATAGGCTATACTGATTCCTGTTACCTCCTGATCACTTCTGGTGCCAAATACTAAAAAGCATTAGGCAGAAACAAGGAGCCAGAGCAGGGTAGATATGCTTTACTTTCTTCTGTCATTCCTGCCTTTGCTCCTAAGTCTTTAAAATGAAAATGTATATATAGCCACAATATTTTTTTTCATCATTCCCTTTCCTTATTTGTCATGGACATTCAGTATTTTTTCTGTTTTGTTTTATGTCTTGTTGTTTGCATTGTTTGGGCTATTTCAGTTTTGTGTGCATAAGATTGAATGGTTAATGCATGAATTTAAAATAATTATATTTTATTTTATTTTTTTTGCTTCTGTTTTCTTTACACCTTAGGTTCCTGTCAACAATAAAACAGATATTTTTTTTGATTGAACAAAATTGTGAATAAATTTCATTATTGTAACAAACCTTTATTTCCCCACAAGAGACATTATTATTATAACATTATTGTAACCTCTTAAAGCTCCATCACATATTTATATACATCATGAAGCACTAAAAATTATGGAGTAAGCCCTCTTCATAGAGACATATGGTACCTTTAGCCCTTTGATTGCAGCGAAGCCGCCGGCAGTATTGGGCCCCTCCATTTTGTTTTGATAGTTGCTCCCCCTGATGTTATCGGGGAGCCACAATCTTTTGCTATAACAAACTCGGGTCTGTATAAGACACTAGGCTGTCTCGTTTTACCATATCTATTGCAATGTGCGATTTTCACATTGTAATAGATGATGTGGAAAATCCAGATATACTCCACATATAGTATATAGTATACCACATATGCTCTAGTATACTATAGTATGTTAGTATATTGTAGGATCAATCAGACAATAATGGTTATTCCCAATGCTGAACCTTGCAATGGAAAATAGCATCCAAATGTTTGAATAAAATTTTTTACAAAAAGTGATCAAAAGGTCATAAAGTCCTCAAAAAAGTGACACCACACACATCTCTGTACACAGTGCGTGTACATCAGAAGGTACACAAGGTTTTAGTATTCCCATGATTATACCAAACTAAAAGATAAGGAAGAGGTGTTGTTTAGAGCACACGGTGAAAGTTGTATAAACTGAGCCCACGAGAAAATGGTGCAAATGTGTTTTTTCACAGATTTCACAGCATTTGAAAGTTTTTTCCCCGTTTTCCAGTAAAAGGTAAAATAAGCCTTCTTACCGCTCTGTACAAGAAAATATGAAAAAGTTATAGATTAGTGAAGGTGGAGAGCAAAAAAATGAACAAAAAGGCTGCGTCTTTAAAGGGGTAAAGAAGTATTTTTTACCAAAATATAAAGTTATGTATACAACTTTTACTAGAATCAATAGCGTCTGCATCTCTAAAATGTACCCCATTCTAGTGCTGGCATTGGCTCAGACAGCAGGGCTCTTTCATCGGAGGAGGAGCACAAGATATACTGACGACCCCAATGGCCACAGTGGATATTAACATCGATTGTGGTTCTTTAATCCCTTAGACATTGTGGTCAGTGCTGAAGTACTTATAGAAGTTCCGAGGGATTTTTTCCACATTGACACCCACCCCATGTATATACATTGCCAAGGGCCTAGTGAAAGGCCAGCAGGTTCCATAATTATGGCAGTGTTTTAGGTTATATATCGGACTTTGTAGACCCCTTCTGTGATGCAATAAAAAAAATATAAAGAAATCTAAAAATGAAAAAAATTTAACTCTAAACCCCTCTTATTTCATTGTTTCAATTTCTAAATCACCCCATATTTGGTATGACCGTATTCTCAAAACTCCAATGTATAAAATATTCAATATTTAACCCACTTAGTAATTAGCATAAAGCAAAATTCATAAAAATGCTGTTTTTAAAAAAATACAGAAAATTTTATCAAAAAGTCAAACATACTCCCAAAGGGGACAAATGAAAATGAAAGCACATCACACAAAACAAATCCCTAGTCTGTCGGTGTGAAAAAATGATGTCCTAGCTCCATTGAAAATTTGTAAAAAAAAACTGAAAACATGTAAAGTGGCCTTCAGCTTTTATTTAGAACCTTTTGGTGGGTTATACGATGTAATAAATACACATAAATGCACAAAAACACTATTTCATAAAATAGCAATACAAATACACAACACCATGGCCAAAGGAAATCTACCATAAAAATCAATCATGATAAACCAGGGACAATTACTAATAGATCCAGGCACCGTGACTGTAATAATCTTCTTATGTGTGTTATTCATGGTGTCCCATAATAAAAATGTGTGTCAATATCAATGTAGAATACAAATTAAAATGCATAGCCCTAAATATTGCCGATATCAGAAGATAAGCATTAGGCAGAAACAAGGAGCCAGAGCAGGGTAGATATGCTTTACTTTCTTCTGTCATTCCTGCCTTTGCTCCTAAGTCTTTAAAATGAAAATGTATATATAGCCACAATATTTTTTTTCATCATTCCCTTTCCTTATTTGTCATGGACATTCAGTATTTTTTCTGTTTTGTTTTATGTCTTGTTGTTTGCATTGTTTGGGCTATTTCAGTTTTGTGTGCATAAGATTGAATGGTTAATGCATGAATTTAAAATAATTATATTTTATTTTATTTTTTTTGCTTCTGTTTTCTTTACACCTTAGGTTCCTGTCAACAATAAAACAGATATTTTTTTTGATTGAACAAAATTGTGAATAAATTTCATTATTGTAACAAACCTTTATTTCCCCACAAGAGACATTATTATTATAACATTATTGTAACGTCTTAAAGCTCCATCACATATTTATATACATCATGAAGCACTACAAATTATGGAGTAAGCCCTCTTCATAGAGACATATGGTACCTTTAACCCTTTGATTGCAGCGAAGCCGCCGGCAGTATTGGGCCCCTCCATTTTGTTTTGATAGTTGCTCCCCGTGATGTCATCGGGGAGCCACAATCTTATGCTATAACAAACTCGGGTCTGTATAAGACATTAGGCTGTCTCGTTTTACCATATCTATTGCAATGTGCGATTTTCACATTGTAATAGATGATGTGGAAAATCCACATATACTCCACATATAGTATATAGTATGCCACATATGCTCTAGTATACTATAGTATGTTAGTATAGTGTAGGATCAATCAGACAACCTAGGGTCTGAAAAATACTAAAAAAAAAGTAAAAAAAAAATAAAAAAAACCTAAAAATTCAAATCCCCCTTTCCCTAGAACTGATGTAAAAATAGACAAGTAAAATTATAAAAGTGTTAGGTATCACCACAGCCCAAAATGACTGTTCTATCAAAATAATGGTTATTCCCAATGCAATGGAAAATAGCATCCAAATGTCTGAATAACATTTTTTACAAAAAGTGATCAAAAGGTCATACAGTCCTCAAAAAAGTGACACCACACACATCTCTGTACACAGTACGTGTACATCAGAAGGTACACAAGGTTTTAGTATTCCCATGATCATACCAAACTAAAAGATAAAGAAGAGGTGTTGTTTAGAGCACACGGTGAAAGTTGTATAAACTGAGCTCTACATTATTATTGACCACATTTTTTCATATGGGACACCATGAATAACCCCATACGAAGATTATTTACAGTCCACGGTGCCCGGTGATCTCTGAGTAATTGTCCCTGGTTTTATCATGATGGATTTTTATGGTAGATTTCCTTGGCCATGGTGGTTGTGTATTTGTATTGCTATTTTATGAAATAGTGGTTTTTGTGGCATTTATTGTATTTATACATCGTTTATCGCACCAAAAGTTCTAAGTAAAAGCCGGGAGGCCACTTTAACATGTGTTTCTTTCAGTTTTTTTTTTACATATTTTTTCTGGAGCTAGGACATCATTTTTTTCACACGACATACGTAGGATTTGTTTTGTTTGATTTTGCTTTCATTTTTCATTTGTCCCCTTTGGGAGTATTTTTGAACTTATTTTTGATAAAATTTTCTGTATTTTTTTAAAAACAGCATTTTATGAATTTGCTTAATACAAATTAAAATGCATAGCCCTAAATATTGCCGATATCAGAAGATTCATTCTCTCGTTCTATTGCTGAACAGTAGGGGATCGTATGATCTTAATTTCCTTACCAGCAGTAAACCTTACAATATGAGTAGCACATTACATTCTTTGCTCACTACTCCCACTTTAGTTCCCAGAACACACACCATTGGATTGGTCTAGTTTCAGGCACCTCCGTAGAATATAGATGAGTACTGCCGCTCCTAGTGCTAAAACAGACGCCGCAGTGTTACACTGCTAGCGTTATCAGAAACCTCCAATAACGCTAACAAACACTGCTGCGCTGTACACTAGAAATGCCAGACCGCTCTCAAAGCGCTCTGGCATATTCATGAGGGGGGCGGTCCGAGACGCTGCCTCTTCCCCACTCCATAGGCTAGCGGTGACTGCCGTGCGTCATGTGGGGGCACCCCTAATCCCGCCCCCTCATGAATACGCTGGACTGCTTTGAGAGCGGTCCGGCGTTTCTAGAGTACTCCACAGCGGTGTTAGATAGCGTTGCTGGAGGTTTCCGATAACGCTAGCAGTGTATTTGTTTTAGCACTAGGGGCTGCTTACTTTGGTAACCAGGTCCTTTAGGTGATAGGGGTCCTCTTTAGGCCTCTTCCACAATAGCGTGCGTTCAAGTAGGTGAAATGCGTGAAAAACTGACGTTTTTGGCTGCATTTTGTGTCATTTTTCCTTGGATTAATTAGCATGTTTGCGTTTTTCACGCGAGTGTTGTTAGCGGTTTTTTGCGTTTTCGGCGCATTTTTCACGCGCGATTCAAGGGAGACTCGAGCATTTTTCAAAAGGGCCATGGTTGGGATTTAAAATGTTGTTAGTTAATTGAAAATAATGTCTTCTGATAATTTGCAAACATCTGCGATCTATTCTTCACTGTTCGCGTGTATATTATCTCCCGACAATTAGAAGATGTGAAGAACAGTGAAGATAGAATAAATCATTGTACACAGGAACACAGTGAACACAGGATCAGTAAGATAAAAACACGGCAGAAACACAGTGAAGAATAGATTACAGATTGTCGGCCATCTGATTACTTGTCGGGAGAGTACGCGAGGAACGGCTGCGAACAAAATCGCATGTGAAGAACACTATTATGTGTGTGAAGCACACCTGGCGATGTTTAAATACATCTTGCAATGTGTTCTCACACATAAATATATTGTGCTTCACATGCGATTTTGTTCGACAACGTTCCGCGCGTATCTCCCGAAAGTAAGCAGATGTGCCGAACATCGTAATCTATTCTGCACGTGTTCTGCACTGTGTTTTTATCTTAAAATGATCCTAGTGTTCACTGTGAACATGTTTTTTTCTATTGTCACTGTTCTTCACAGTGTTTTTTTAATTAAAATGATCGTTTCGCGAGCAGGGGGAATTACTGTTATTTGGCTCACCTAGCAACACTTACGTTAAAACGATCACTCGCATTGCATTGCAATGATTGCGACGTGCAATGCGTTCTTGAGCATCTCAAAGACTTGAATGGGGCGCTGCAAATGCGCGTGACTCGCAAAAGTAGAGCATGCTGGATTTTGACGCGCGTTGAACGAACGCAAGCACGCGCGGTCAAAAAACAACGCTAATGGAGAAAAGGAACCATTGAATACAATGGACAGAGTGCATGCAGCGTGAAAAAACGCCAGGTAGAGGGGCTTACATACAGATTCAGGCAGGGGCACGCAGGAGGAATCTACCATCAGATCTACTTCTACTGGTCCTCATGGTAGGTTTCCTTTAAAAAACGAAAACCGAAACCACTGACTGTTTAGACAAACAAACCGGAATTGCTGCGGGTTGCTTGCAACTGAATCCCTGGAGGATAACCCACAGAGATTTCCACTAGCAGAATAGTGGATAGGGTTTCCAAAGATCCCGTCCACATGCTGGGATAAAAGTTGCTGCAGAAGACAATGGGACACATTTATTTACCCGGTCCTGTCGCGATCCCCAATCCGGAACGTCCGACGAAGATGAAGTCCAGCACGATGTGCCCTAGATCCTGCATGTGTTGCTTCCCCGCTGAGGTCCGCCGGAGTTCACCTTCTTCTTCATGGTGTATGTCTTGCAACACAATTTGTTAAATCCAGCACATTGTCCGAATCCATCGGATTGTCCGATGGCTCGCCTCCCCGATTTGTGTCACATGAAACCCGGCGCTGATGCTCCAAAATCCGATCGTGTGCCCAAAAAGCAAAGTTAAATGCAGCGCAAAATGGAAAAATTCGGGAAACCCGACGGAAATGCGTTCCGCTGACCCTTAGTAAGTGTGCCCCAATTTCTGCTGATTTGTGTCACATGAAACCCGGCGCTGATGCGCCAAAATCAAATCGTGTGCGCCAAAAACCCCAGTTAAATGCAGCGCAAAATGGAAAAATTCGGGAAACCCGTCAGAAATGCGTTCCGCTGACCCTTAGTAAGTGTGCCCCAATTTCTGCTGAAGGTAAATGACCAGCTATGAATTCTAAACCCACTACGAAAATCACTGCTATGAATTGTAAATGTGATGCGAATATTGTGCTCCCCCTCCATTTGCGTGGAAATCACTGCTAAAGGCTGGTTTGTGCCGCAGTTAGAATGGACATCTCTGGTCTCGGACCATATGGAGGTACAACAGAGAGATTCATTTAATTGAGAATCAGACCATAGAATGTCCATAATCTCCTAACTGCAGACACAAACCGACCATTATGCAGTGATAATTCCACGCAAATGGGAACGGGGGAGTAAGATGACAGAAGCACTAAAAAGAGACTCGAGTGCTCGTTATTCAGAACGAACTTTTACCAGATCTCTAGTAGCTCAGTGCCTCGAAAAACGAGGCCCCATATGAAGTCAATGGGAGACTCGAGCATTTATTTTCAAAAGGGACAAGCATGTTTTCGGGAAATAAAAATGTTATGTTAATATAATGGAAAAGAATGTCTTCTGATAAAGATATAGCAGATTTTAAAATGACAAACACTGACAAATCATATTCTTCCTGTGATCCGCGCAGTATATTACTCGGACCATATGGAGGTACAACAGAGAGATTCATTTAATTGAGAATTTTTGATAAATTTGCAATGTCTTCTGCTGTAGCAAGAAGTGAATCTGTACTGAACATTACGAGAATTGCTTTTGTTGTTTAGTTTTTTCTTGTTGTAAGAGTAGTGCACAATGCTCGAGGCCGATGCCCTTTTATCGACTTTGAATGCTGCTATTTTTCATGGCCGTCCCTTCGCTCCTCTCTATATAGAAGGCGGGGGCGGCCTGGCTAATTAGCAGCACATCAATTTGCTTTATTATCTTTGAAGGATTCAATAAATTGCTGCTGGTGGCAGCCAGAGACAAGCATGGTGAGTCCTGTGCACCGGATGATGTATAGGGGTTTGCCAGGGTGAACACTTCATGTGATTTAACATCGTGAAGCTCTCCTCTGATTCTTAATGGGCAAATGGCTTCAAAATGAACTCCATCATTGCCTCTTTCCATTCCTCGGATGAATCTGGAGTTATGCTTTTTATATGCTGTGCTGTAATCCCAGCCATATGCCATAGCGTTAGGCACTGCTGAGGGCCGTGCAATAAGAGCATCCAGGGCATTAATGGACAATTTTACTAGCCACTTTAGCTTTCTCATCCGGTGACCCTTCTGCACAATCACAATGGACAATCAAGGGACAATCACTTCCAAAATGCACTATATACGTAAAAAATTTGCTGCAGCCAGAAAAATCTTCTCTCATCAGATCAGAAAGTGATTTATGAGTCGTTATTATTCTATTGGGACATATATTGTTTTTAGTTTAATGTCGCTAAGTTTCAATTAAATCGAATATCATATGGAATTATCATATCACACTACAAAACCCAACGGAAAAGTCAAGTTTAAGTTTGCTGCCAACATTTACTTACATTAACAAAATTCTATAATTTTCTGCAATAGATTGTTGGAATGTATAGGGAAAGTCTTATACTGCACTAGATTTATCCCTGTGTCCTATGCAGAATGATAAATATGATCAATATAAGGACTGTCTGGTCTCATTTTTTATTCGTTGATTTGGTGAAGTATTTTTGGTGCATAATATGCTACTAGAAGTCAAAACTTCTAAAACCCTTCATAAAACCTTTTTAACAGTTTATTACCATAAATACATTTTTCTGGTGTAAGCATAATAACACATTTTCCCCAGTGTAACAAGTTGAGGTTTGCTGCAACTGTCTACTTAACTTATTTGGGGGCATGTATGCAGTAATGGATTATAATAAAGTGGTTTGGACAGTAGCCTGAGGCCCAAGCCTTCTGGGGGACCCTTGGGGGCCCAAACCGCCCACCAAATATTAAACTGAAAAATTCCTTCACCCATGAAATCCTTATACATCTGTTCCTTCGCTCAATACAAATGTACGCAAGAGCCTGTTCAGGACCTTTGAAGGTCCTCCAAAGGTTCTCAACCATCATATTGAAAGCAGGCAGAAGAACAGCCTTTCGGCAGAGTAATAGGCACAAATCACTTTTGTTTCACTACCATCACCACTTTTCATAAAGATTGGTGGCAGGGACAGAAAAAAGCCAGGGCCGTGAGCCTCCATCTGTTCCAAGAACGTTCACGCAATTCCTTTATTGGAGTCAATTGAATTAAAGCCATACACCCAATTTATGACCAGGCCTGATCCTTATCATAAATTTGGCACACAGTGATCTGGGATGAGGAGTATCTAGTCTGCCATGAGAAACAATGGTCTGGATAAATGCCATCTATGAAATGTCATGTTAAAATGTGTTTACACTGTTTATTTGATTATTTATCTACTTCAAGTTTTATACAACTTTACAGATGTAATCATCATTAAAGGAGTTCTCCTGTGACAAACAAGTTATCCCCTATCATGATGATCGGAGGGGGTCTCATTGATAAGACCCCATGGATCATAAGAACAAAGGTCCATTATATCAGTGTTGTAGCCCCGGTCGCGCATCTCTATGGCACTGTCAGAGATTGTACTGCAATCTCCATCAGCACCATAGAGATGAATAGAGCTGCCGGTGCATTTACTAAATGGCTGCTCTTTTCATCTTGGAATATGACAAACCCCATAACAGATACCCACCAAGAAGCAAGTTAGCCCCTATCCTGTGGATATCACACAACCAAGACTTAAATCAATAAAAAAATTGAAGGATGACTGCAACTTGTCACCAAAAGCTACATTTTTATTCATATAAATTATATATAATTAACGTAAAATAGCATTTTGATTGTAGTGCATTTTCCCCCATTTTATTACCACTAATAGCCACTGGATTAAATGGGTTTTCCCACAAAGACAAGTTAGGCCCTATCCACGGGATAGGGCCTAACTTGCTGATCAGTGGGGGTCTCAGTGCTGAGACCCTCACAGATTGCGAGAACGAGAGGTCCGATCAACCCCTCATCGCTCCAAAAGAGTAATGAAGCAGACGGCCACACATTACCGTTCTGCTCCATTAATCTCTATGGAGCTGATGGCTCCACTGATCAGCAAGTTAGGCCCTATCCTGTGGATAGGGCCTAGCTTGTCCTTGTTGGAAAATTAGTTTAGGCATCACCTACGTACTCTTTGGGGCACATTTATCAAACTTTTTGCTTGCCTTTTTCTTTAATCTTTTAAGACTTTTCCTGGTGTTTGTGCTCATTTGCGACTTTTTTTGTGCCTAAAACTGTCTCCTTTCAACGTTCTGAGTTATCACCTAAATCCAGATGTGAAAGTTGTGGCTTATTTTAAAAAGTGGCAAATTTTTATGAAAATCTATGGTTGCCCCTAACCAGGTGTAGAGTTTAGCTGGGGAACTGTTTGTGATTTTTGTTGTAAAAAGTCACAATTTCACTACAGAGTCACATGTGTCAATAAAGAAAAAAACGCTAATATACATCTTACCAAAAGGAAAGCCAATAATGTCTCAAAAAACAGACAAAAAAAGCTAGACTTATGATACATGTGCCCCTTTGTCTTTGCCCAACACAATTTACAGCTGATTGAAGATGTTAAATAGAGATGAGAGAGCATACTCTTCCGAGCTTGATGCTCGTTCGAGTATTAGTGTACTCGAAACGGCTAGTTGCTCGGACGAGTATTTTGCCTGCTCGATAACGAGCTTTCCCTTAAGGAAACAGTGAAGAACACAGTGAACACAGTGAACATAGGATTATTTAAGGATCATTAAGGATCATTGAAGTGAAGAACACAGTGAAGAGCACAGTGAAGAACACAGTGAACACAGTGAAAAACACATTGCAGATGTTTCCGTATATCTGCTAACTTTTCAGAAGACATGAGTGCCGAAAGGTGTTCTTCACAATAGTATGTGAAGAACAATATGTGTGAAGAACACATTGCAGATGTTTAACATGGGTCATTCTCCTTTTTGAAGTTCCACGAATATTCCATTGAGTAAAAAAAATGAAGAAACAGGGCCGACTTCCTAATTTACAATAAAATGACACATTGGGGGTCATTTACTAAGGGCCCGATTCTCTTTTTCCTGACGTGTTACCCGAATATTTCCGATCTGCGACGATTTTCCCTGTATTGCCCCGGGATTTTGGCGATCTGATTTTAGCTTTAGCACATCGGCGCTGGCATGCACGCGACGGAAATCGGTTAACAGGGTATTTGTTTTGATTTACTGACATCCAATTGTATTCCAATCTGTAAACTGGAGTGTGATTGGAGAGTGAGCCACCACCTGACCAGGGTTCACCAAAACCCTTGGACAGGAAGGGGAAAGGCCTCTTGGAACACAACTTTCTTACTAGAGAGACCTCAGAGCACATGCTCTTACCATGTGCCTTCTAGGCCTCAGCTCTCAATATAGAGCACAGACTGTCAGTGACCAGAGAGACAGTGGGGGTCATTTACTAAGGGCCCGATTCGTGTTTTCCCGATGTGTTACCCGAATATTTCCGATATGCGACGATTTTCCCTGTATTGCCCCTGTTTTTGGTGCACGCGATCGGATTGTGGCACATCGGCGCCGGCATGCACGCAACGGAAATCGGGGGGCGTGGCCGAACGATAACCCCACGGATTCGGAAAAACCGCCACATTTAAAGAAAAAAACTCACCGGCGTTGCAGGCTGAATTTTCTCCTACGTCACAGAGCTCTGAGGCAGGATTCGCATCACTCGCGCATGGGCGGAGCTTGGTCCATGCAGACTGTGGGTTCCTACCAGTAGGTTTTAGCGGGCTGGATTTTCTTGCTGCGTAGCACAGAGTTTGCAGGCATAATGCTTTCAGTGCTGCAGCAGCAGATGTAGCAGAGCGGACACCATTTTTTGCGGGTATTCAACCCTGTTGGTGCTGGAGCAGCGCTCGTCAGCAATAGAAAACAGTGGGGCCCGATTCGTGTTTTCCCGACGTGTTACCTTTCACTTGGAGTAATTAGCGTTTTTGCGTTTTTTCACGCGCGTGTTGTTAGCGTTGTTTTTCTATGCGTTTCCGGCGCGATTTTTGGACGCGCTGTTTTCAATGAAGACTCGAGCATATTTTCAAAAGGGACCATGGTTTGGGATCAAACTTGTGTTTTTTAATTGTTAAATAATGTCTTCTGATAATTTGCAAACAATCTGCGATCTATTCTTTCTTCACTGTTCCGCGCCTTATTATCTCTCGACAATCTTTGATACTGAAATATATACTTAAGATGATGATAAAACATTGAAGAATAGAATAAAATCATTGTACACAGTGAACACGTGCCACAGGATACATTTAAGATAAAAACCAGTGCACAAGAACACAATGAAGATAGATTACAGATGTTCGGCACAATCTGCTTACTTGGTGGCGGTGAGATGACGCGCGGAACCCGTCGAACAAAATAGCCATGTGAGACAATATATTGTTGTGTGAAGAATCACATTCAGATGTTTAAATACATCTGCATGTGTTCTTCACACATATATATTGTTCTTCACATGCTATTTTGTTCGTCAGCCTGTTTCCGCGCCATCTCGACAAGTAAGCAGATGTGGCCGAACATCGTAATCTATTCTGCAGCTGTGTTCTGGCACTGTGTTTTTTATCTTTAAATGACCTGTGGTCACATGTGTTCACTGTGTTTCACATGTTTTATTAATCTATTCTTCACTGTTCTTCACTGTGTTTTATTATTAATGGATCGTTTAGCTTGAGCATGGGGAAATAATGTTTTATTCTGGTCACCTAGCTAACCCTTACGTTTAAAACCGCTTTGCACTCGCATTGCACTTTGCAAATGATTGCGAGTGTCAATGCGTTCTTGATGCTTAATCTCTCATAGACTTGAAATCGGGGCGTGAAAAACCGCTTGATCGCAAAAATAGAGCATGCGCGATTTTTGACGCGCGTGCACACAACGCACACGCGCGTTCAAAACCACGCTCCATGCTAGAAAGACCCATTGAATACAATGGGCAGATGTGCATGCTGTCACTGGAGCGTCAAACATGCACGCGCAGAACTCCGCGTGAAAACGCAGTGGGAAGGGGGCCTAAGTCTTTAAAATGAAAATGTAATATATATACCACAATATTTATTTTTTCATCATTCCCATTATTTTCCTTATATTGTCTTGAACATTCAGTATTTTTTCTTGTTTTGTTTTACGTCTTTTTGTTTGTCATTGTTTAAGGCTATTTCAGTTTTGTGTGCGATAAGATTGATGGGTAATGCATGAATTTAATAATATTATTTTTATTTATTTTTGCTTCTGTTTTCTTTACACACCTTCGGTTCCTGTCAACAATAAATCAGATCTTTTTTTGATTGAACAAAATGGTGAATAAGTTTCATTATTGTAACAAACCTTTATTTTCCCCCAAGATAATTAATTAATCTAACATTATTGTAACCTCTTAAAGCTCCATTCACTATTATATACATCATGAAGCACTAAAATTTATGGATAAGCCTCATTTCATATGATACATATTGTACCATTTTATGCCCTTTGTTGCATGGCGAAGCTCGCCGGCAGATGGGGCCCCTCCTTTGTTTTTGTGATAGTTGCTCCCTCGGATGTTTATCGGGGAGCCCAATCTTTTGCTATACAAACTACGGGTCTGTATAAGACACTAGGCTGTCCTCGTTTTACATATCTATGCAATGTGCGATGTTTCACTTGTAAAGGATGATGTGTAAAATCGCAGATATACTCCACATATTAGTATATTAGTATACCACATTATGCTCTAGTATACTATAGTATGTTAGTATATTTGTAGGATCAATCAGACCATAATTGTTTATTCCCAACGCTGAACCTACTCCATGGAAAATATCATCTCTATGTTTGAATCATAACAATTTTTTTATCAACAAAGTGGTCAAAAGGTCATAAAGTCCTCAAAAAAGTGCACCACACACATCTCTGTACCACGTGCTGTGTACATCAGAATGTGTACACAAGGTTTTAGTATTCCCTGATTATACCACACTAAAAGATCAGGAATAGGTGTTTGTTTAGATGCACACGGTATAGTGTATCAATCTGAGACCACGATGAAAAAATGGTTCCAAATGTGTTTATTTTCACAGAGTTTCACAGCATTTGAAAGTTTTTTCACCGCGGTTCCAGTTAAAATGGTGTAAAATAAGCCTTCTTACCTGCTCTGTACAAAAAAATATGAAAAAGTTATAGATTAGTGAAGGTGGAGAGCACAAAAAGAACAAAAGGCTGCTCGTCTTTAAAGGGTAAAGAAGTATGTTTTTACAAATATAAAGTTTTGTATAGCACTTTTATCAGAATCAATACACCGCTGCTTCTAAATGTACCCCTTTCTAGTGCTGGCATTGGCTCAGAGCAGAGCTTCTTTTCATCGGTAAGGAGGACACAAGATATTCTGAGACCCAATGGCACAGTGGAATATTATCATCGATTGTGGTTTTCTTTAAGTCCTCTTAGACATGTTTGGTTCCCACCCCCATGTTTTTGCTGAAGTACTTATAGAAGTTGCCGTGGATTTTTTTTGCCACATTGACACCTCAACCCCATAGTATACTCCCATTGCCAAGGGCCTAGTGAAAAACCAGCAGGTTCCATATTATGGCAAGTGTTTTTAGGTTACTATATTCAGTATTGGTTAGATCCCTTCTGTTGATGCCAGAAATGCAAGTACGAACAGAAAGGCGAAAAAGGTGAAAGTATGGGAATTCTGAAACACCCTCGTTATTTCATTGTTTTCAAATTCTAAATCACCTCCTATGTGGTAGAACCGGATTCTCAAAACGCCAATTGTATAAGAATATTCAAATATTAACCCACTTGTAAATTGACATAAAGGCAAAAATGTCAATAAAAAGAATGCTGTCTTCTTTAAAAAAATACAGAAACATTTGATCAAAAGTCAAATCATACTCCTCGGGGAACAAATGAAAATGATAAGCCCATCACAACAAACACAAATCCTTAGTCCTGTCGGTGTGGAAAAATGATGTCTCTAGCTACCAGTGAATTTGTAAAAAACAACTGAAAACACTGTAAATGTTCTCTTTTCAGCCTTTTATTTAGAACCTTTTTGTGTGGTTTATACGATGTTAATAAAATACACATAATGGCACAAACACCAACACTATATTTCTCAAATGACAATTCAATCACAACACCATGGCCAAAGGAAATCTCTATGAAAACGCAATCATGATAAACCAGGACATTTACTTAATAGATCACAGGCACCTTGGACTGTATAAGCTTCTTTATTGTGTTATTCATGGTGTCCATAATAAAAAATTTTGTCAATTCAATGTAGAATACAATTAAAATGCATACTCTAAATATGTCCGATTATCAAGACCATTCTCCTCGTTCTAATCCTGAACAGTAGGGGTCGTATGGGATCTTTAATTTCCTACCATCAGTAAACCTTACTATATGAATACGCACCATATACATTCTTTGCTCACTACGCCCCTTTAGTTCCCAGAACACCACATTGGATGTCTAGTTTTCAGGCACCTCCGTAGAATATAGATGAGTACTGCAGCTCCTGTGGCTAAACAGACCAGCAGTGTGTGTGCGCGTGCTCCGTTTATCAGAAACCCAATAACGCTAACAAACCACTCGCGTGCGCTGTACCTAGAAAGGCCAGAGACCGCTCTCAAAGCGCTCCGGCATAATTCATGAAGGGGGGCGGTCCGAGGCGCTGCCTCTTCCCCCCTCCATAGGCTAGCGTGACTGCCGCGCGTCATGTGGGGGCACCCGCTAATCCCGCCCCCATGAATAGCGCTGGACTGCTTTGAGAAGCGTTCCGGCCGTTTCTAGAGTACTCACACGGTGTTTAGATAGCGGTTGTGGAGGTTTCCGATAACGCTAGCAGTGTAACACTGCTGCATTTGTTTTAGCACTAGGGGCTGCTTACTTTAGTAACCAGGTCCTTTAGGGTGACAGGTCCTCTTTACATTACAGATTCAGGCGGGCATCGCCGGAGGAATCTACCAGCATATCTACTTCTACTGGTCCTCATGTAAGGTTTTCCTTTAAAAAACGAAAACCGTAACCCTGCCTGTTTAGACCAATACAAGCGGAAGTGTCTTGCGGGTTGCTTGTCAACTGAATCCCTGGGAGGATAACCCACGATTTCCGCTAGCAGAATAGCGGTAGGATTTCCAAAGATTCCGTCAATCTGGGTCAGAAAAGTTGCTGCATAAGACATGGCGACACATTTATTTTACACCGGTCTGTCGCATCCCAATCCCGGACGTCTACGCTGACACGTAGATGAAGTCCAGCAAACGATGTGCCCTAGATCCGCATGTGGTTTGCTTCCCCGCTGAGGTCCGCCGGAGTTCACCTCTTCTCATGGTGATGTCTTGCAACCAATTTGTTAAGTCCATCACATTGTCCGATCCATCGGATTGTCCATGGCTCGCCTCCCCGATTTGTGTCCCATGAAACCCGGCGCTGATCGGCTCCAAACAAACTCCTATCGGCTGTGCCCAAAAGCAAGTTTAAATGCCGCGCAAAATGGAAAAGTTCGGGAAACCCGACGAAATGCGTTTCCGCTGACCCTTAGTAAGTGTGCCCCCAATGTGGTGCTGCTGAAGGTAAATGAAAACCGAGCTATGAACGTTCTAAAGCCCAACTACGAAAAACCACTGCTATGAATTGTAAATGTGAGTGCGAGAAATATTGTGCCCCCCTTAGGATGATTGAGCGACCATGCCCTCGGTGCCTGAGCTATGATGGAGCGTCGAGCACAGTAAGTACTCGATCACTGCTCGTTGCTCGACAGTTATTTCCCCCTCGCTCGAGAATTCATACGCATTTAATTAAAATCACACAGTGAAGAACATGAAGAATAGCATATAAAACATGAACCACCGTGAACACAGGATCATTTAAGATGAAAAACACCGTGAAGAACACAGTGAAGCAATAGATTACAGATGTTCGGCACATTCTGCCTAACTTGTCGGGAGATCCGCGCGGACGGCGCGAACAAAATAGCATGTGAAGAACAATATATATGTGTGTGAATAACACATTGCAATGTTTAATACATCTGCAATGTGTTCTTCACACATTATATTGTATTCTCACAATGATATTTTGTCGCGCCGTTCCGCGCGTATCTCCCGACAAGTAAGCAGACTGTGCCTAAATCTGTAATCTATTCTGCCCTGTGTTCTGCCACTGTGGTTTTTATCTTAAATGATCCTGTGTTCACTGTGTTCACGTTTTTAATTCTATCTTTCACTGTTCTTCACTGTGTTTTTTTTAATTAATGCTCGTTCGCGAGCAGGGGATAAACTAGCTTCTTCGGTCACCTAGCACCCCTAGCATAGTATGAGTGAAGAACAGATAATGTGTGCAGAAGACATTGCAGAACACGGTGAGCAGTACCGGAGACACAAGGGAGCAGCCAGAGACACCGGGGACAGCACGAGACTCGGGCAGCGCACGGAGACATCGGGAGCGGCACGGAGACATCGGGGCCGGAGACATCGGGGCACGGAGACATATGCCACGGAGACATATGGGCACGGAGACATATGGGCAGGAGACATATGGGCACGGAGACATCGGGGCACGGAGAACATCGGGCACTGAGACATCGGGGCACGGAGCCACGTCTGCGGCCTGAGATCATATGGGCACGGAGCACACTTGGGCCTCTGACAGACATCGGGGCACGGAGCCTCGGGGCCCCCGATAGACATATGTGTGGTTCACCGGCCATACACTCGGGGCACGGAGAACATCGGGGCACGTATGAGACATCCAGGGGCACGGAGACATCGGGCACGAGACGATATGGGTCACGAGACATCGGGGCGTGCAACGGAGACATATGGGCACGGAGACATCTGGGCTCGGAGACATAGGATCACGGAGACATCGGGGCACGGAGACATCGTGCGGGAGAACGTTCAGTGAGAAGAGTCAAAAAACAGCCGGATTCCCGGGACAGCGTATCTCCCGACGTAGCAGATGTTCAGAACATCTGCAATCTATTTCTTCACTTGTTTTCACTTAATGATCATGTGTCCACTGTTTTTTTAATTCTATTTCTTCACTGTGCTGCATCATCTGTTAACTTGTCGGAGAGAATATACGCGACTTGGAACAGTGAAATAGATTGCAGCTGTTTGCATCTCACTGCTGCAACTCATATCAGAAATACATTCTTTACTGTGTACTCTCCATTAATTAACACCTTTTAATTCCCGAACCATTGTCCCTTGTGAAAATGCTCGTTCCCATTGACTTTCAATGGTGGGCTCGTTATTCGAGACGAGCACTCGAGCATCTGGAAAAGTTCGTCTCGAATAACGAGCACTCGAGCTTTTTAGTATACCGCGCTCATCTCTACTCCCCCTCATTTGACGTTGGATAACTCACTGCTAAGGCTGGTTTTGTGCCGCAGTTGAGGGACCTCTCTGGTCTCGGACCATATGGAGGTACAACAGAGTGAGAGATTTAACATTTATCTGATAATTTTTGATAACTTTTTTGGCAATGTTCTTCTTCTGCTGTAGCCGAGTGACTCTGGTACGTAACTAGTACGAGAATTGCTTCTTGGTTGTTTAGTTTTTTCTATGTTGAAGTAGATAGTGCACAATGCTCGGGCCGATGCCCTAGTTCTTATCGACTTTGTGAATGCTGCTATTCTCTCATTGGGACCGTCCCTCTTCGCTCCTCTCTATATAGAATGCGGGGGCGGCTGGCTACTTAGTCAGCACTCATTTGCTTTATTATCTTTGAAGGATTACTAATAACCACATTGCTCTGGTGGCAGCCGAACAAGCATGGACTGAGTCCTGTGCCGGATATGTTATATACGGGGTCTTGCCAGGGTGAACACTTCTGTGATTTAACCTCGTGAAGCTCTCCTCTGATTCTTATGTGCAAATTGCTTCAAATGAACTCCATCATTGGCCTCTTCCATTCCTCGGATGAATCTGGAGTTATGCTTTTTATATCTGTGCTGTAATCCCACCATATCCAATAGCGTTTAGGCACTGCTGAGGGCCGTGCCAATAAGATCCTCCTAGGTGCATTAATTGGTGCAACATTTTTTACTATCCATTTGCTTTCTCATCCGGTGCCCTTCTGCACAATCACAATGGCCAATCAGGGACAATCACTTCCAAAATGCACTAATACGTAAAAAATTTGGCTGCAGCCAGAAAATCTTCTCTCATCAGATCAGAAATTGATTTATGAGTCGTTATTATTCTCTTGGGACATATATTGTTTTTAGTTTAATGTCGCTAAGTTTCAATTATCGAATATCAGCTGGAATTATCATATCACACTACACCAGCCAACGGAAAAGTAGTTTTAAGTTTGCTGCCAACATTTACTTACATTAACCAAATTTCTATATTTTACTGCAATAGATTGCTGGAATGTATAGGGAAAGTCTTATACTGCACTAGACTTTATCCTGTCTGTCCTATGCGCATGATAATAGTACATCAATTAAGGACATCGTCCTTGTCTTACCATTTATTTTATTCGTTGATTTGGTGCAGGTGTTTTTGGTGCCTATATGCTACTAGAAGTTCAAAACTTCTAAAACCTTCAAAAACCTTTTTAACAGTTTATTACATAAATCATTTTTCTGGTGTAGTCATAATAACACTTTTACCCACCATGTAACAAGTTGAGGTTTTGCTGCAACTGATCTACTTAACTTATGTGGGGATGTAATGCCGTAGTGTTATATAAAGTGGTTGGGACAGTAGCACCTGGGGCCCACGCCTTCTGGGTGACCCTTGGGGCCCAACCCCCACCAAAAATAAACTGAAAAATATCCTTCACCCATGAAATCCTTATACATCTGTTCCTTCTCTCCCCCCACTCAAATGTACTACAAGAGCCTTTTCAGCGAACCTTTGAAGTCCTCCCAAAGGTTACTCAACCATCATATTGAAAGCAGTCAGAAGACAAGCCCCTTTCGGCAGAGTAATAGGCACAAATCACTTTTGTTTCCCTACCATCACCACTTTTCATAAAGATTGAGTTGGCAGGACAGAAGACAAGCCAGGGCCGTTGAGCTCCATCGTGTTTCCAGATAACGTCAGCAATCTCCCTTTCTCTGGAGCAATTGAATTAAAGCAATACACACCATTTATGACCAGTCCTGATCCTTATCATCAAATTTTGGCACCAGTGATCTGGGATGAGGAGTATCTAGTCTGCCATGAAAACATTGTCTGGATAAAGGCCATCTATGAAATGTCATGTTAAAATGTGTTTACACGGTTTATTGAATTATTCTATCTGTACTTCAGTTTTCTACAACTGTACAGCCTGTAATCATCATTCAAGGAGATTCCTCCTGTTACAAACAGTTAATCCCCCATCATGATGATCGGCAGGTGTTTCTCAATTTGGATACGACCCTCAATGGATCATAAGCAACAAAGGGTCTCGTTATATCAGTGTTGTAGCCCCGGTCGCGCATATTCTGTCTTAGGGCCTGTCAGAGTTTGTTCCTTGCATTCTCCATCGACCATAGAGAGAATAGAGCTTCCGGTCCATTTCCTAAATACTGCTTGCTCTTTTCATCTTGACGGAATCATGACAAACCCATAACAGATACCCCCAAGAAGCAAGTTCCCCTATCCTGTGGATATCATCACAACCAAGACTTAAATCAATAAAAAAATTGAAGGATGACTGGCAACTGTCCCAAAAGCTACATTTTTATTCATATAAATTATATATATTAACCAGTAAAAATAGCATTTTGATTGTCGTGCTTTTCCCCCATTTTATTACCACTAATAGCCACGGATTAATGGGTTTTTTCCCACAAGACAAGTTAGGCCTATCCCCGGATAGGGCATAACTGTGCTCGACTCAGTGTTGTGGGTGTCTCAGGCCTGAGCCCTCACAATTTGCGAGAACTAGATCAGTTCCGAGAAATCACCCCTCCATCGCGCCAAAAGAGTATGAAGCAGCACCGGCCACACATTCCGTTTGCTCTCATTAATCTCTATGGATAGCTGATGGCATCCACTGATCAGCAAGTTCAGGCCCTATCCCTGTGGATAGGGCCTATCTTGTCCGTTGTTATGGAAAATTAGTTTTATGCGACTACACCTAACGTACTCTTTGTGGGCTCACATTATCCAACTTTTGCTGCCTTTGTTTCTGTTAATCTTTTAGACTTTTCCTGTGTGTTTGTGTCATTGCGACTATTTATTTTGGGTGCTCGAAAACTGTCTCCCTTTTCGCACGTTCTGGTTATCCCTAAATCCCGATGTGAATGTATGTGGCTTTTTTAAAAAGTGGTAAACACTTTGTTTTATTTTATGAAATCTATGGTTGCCCTAACAGGTGTCGAGTTTAGCATGGGGAACTGTTCTATGTGGATGTTTGGTTGTAAAAAGGTCACGATTTCACTACAGAGTCACATGTGCAATAAGAAAAAAACGCTAATATACATCTCACCCAAGAACGGAAAGCCACATAATGTCTCAAAAACAGACAAAAAAAGGCAGACTCTATGATAACATGTGCCCCTTTGTCTTTGTGCCCCACCAATTTACAGGCTGATTGAGAGGTTAAATAGAGATTGAAGAGCATACTCTTCCGAGCTTGATGCCGTTCGAGTAATATAGTGTACTCGAAACGCTAGTTGCTTCGGACGAGTATTTTGCCATGCTCGATAACGAGCTTTCCCTTAGGACACTTGGAAGAACACAGTGAACACAGTGAACATAGGATTATTTAAGGATCATTAAGGACTCCAACTGAAGTGACGGACACAGTGAAGAGCACAGTGAGAACACAGTGAACACATTGAAGCACACATTGCATATTTCCCGTATACACTCTGCTAACTTTTCAAGAGCACATTACAGGGCCGAAAGGTGTTCTATCACATAGTATGTGAAGACAATATGTGGAAGAACACATGCAGATTGTTTTAAACATGGGTCCCATTCTCCTTTTAAGTTCCTCACGCATATCCATTGAGTAAAAAATGAAGAAACAGGGCCGACTTCCTAATTTTACAATAAAATGTCACACATTTGGGTCATTTTACTAAGGCCCGATTCGTGCTTTTTCCGGTGGGGGTGGGGGGCTGGGGGGGCGTGACGTGTTAACACGAATATTTCCGTTCTGCGACGATTTTGCCCTGTATTTTCCCCGGGTTTTTGGCGCACGCGCTCGGGATTGCGTGGCACAATCGGCGCCGGCATGCACGCAACGGAAAACGGGGGGCGTGGCCGAACAAGCTCGACGGATCGGAAAAACCGCCTCATTAAAAAAAGCTAAAGATGTTTAGCCTTGCACACACTTACCTTCACTCTGCCCGGCTCACATCATTTACTCCCAGTGCGTTCCGATGCTCTTCAGCGCAGCAGCGACATCTGGTGGACGTTGGAGGAACTGCCTTAGTGAATCGCCGGAAGACCCGAATCCACCGCAGAGAACACGCTGCTGGATCGCGAATGGGCCGGGTAAGTAAATCTGCCCCTTTTTATTGGTCCCCTTGGTCCCCTTGAAAAATGCTTGAGTCTCCCATTGACTTCAATGGGGTTCATTATTCGAAACGAGCACTCGAGCATTGGAAAAAGTTTGACTCGAGTAACGAGCATTTGAGCATTTTAGTGCTCGCTCATCTCTAATGTTAAAATAAGAAGCGGGTAAGAATCCTGCTCTAGTCATCCTGAAAGCAGGAGAACAGACTTTGAGAATAATGGAGTCAGAACATGGTACTTTGTTTATCTGCTTCAGACATTGGGGCACATTTACTTACCCGTCACTGCGCGATCCCGGAGGTGCGTTCCCAGACTCCAATGCACAGCTGCTGCGATTCACTAAGATCGTGTGCCCGATATCCTGCATCTGTCGCTTCCCTGATCAGGTCCGACAGAGTTCACCTTCTTCTTTCCAGTGCATGTAAGTGCTTGATCTTGCACAAATTCAAAGTTAAATCCTGTTGTTTGTCCGAATCCGTCGGATCATCCGATGGCCCGCAATCCCTGAAAGGTCGGGAAACTCGGCGAAAATTCCGGCCGCGGGACCCTTAGTAAATAAGCCCTTTTGTGGACACATTTATTTACAAGTGCACCTGAGTTCACTGAAAATGCATAATGCTGCGTGCAGCGATTCACTAAGATCGTGCTCCAGAAATCATGAATGTGTCACTTCCCCACACTGGTCCGACAGAGTTCACCATCTTTTTTGTGGTGCATCTTAAACATAGGGCATGCAACACAATTTGCAAGTTAAATACAGCGCTCAATCCGAATCACTAGGTGAAGGTTAATATGCTTAACAGACTTTGGTGTGTAATGGGTAACCAGTAGAGAGAAAGGCAGAAAGGAGAGGCAGAGGAGAAACATGGAATATCCGGGCAGCTGAGCTGAAGATGGATTTGAGGGCCATTGGAGAGTTAACTGGAAGACCACAGAGAAGAATGCTGCAGCCATCTAGGCAGGGCATGGACTTGCAGTTTTGTAGAGTGTGGGTGTGAAAGGTTTGGATACGAGAGATAATCTTGAGGCGGGGGCAACGGGTCAAAGCATACTCCAAGAGGTCTAAGCGTTAGTAACAGTTCCACCCCATTATAGAGAGCTTTTGTGGTACAGTGCATCGTACACAAAGATTTATCCCTTTAAAAACATACTTTACAAAATACTTTATCTTCCCCTATACAATTCATTTATGAAAAGTTGTTTTACTCAGGGGTGAACATGTTAAATCTGATGTAAAAGAGCATTACCGAGCATCTGTAGGTCACTGTGCCTTAACAATTTGTAAAATGATTGTTTTCTTTAAGAAGGATCTCACCAAAAGTGGAGGAAATTAATGATAAAACTATCTTGCTGTGCGGCGAACAGGAGGAGCTGTCAGTCACGTTTACAGAGAATATTCTGCTGGACATTTAGAATCCTCTCAATGAAAACTCCATTAATTTCTGTAACTGCAATTGTACATTATGTAATTGGGATGTCATGTCATGTTAGGCTTCAATCACAGCGGATGACAATTTTGTGATCAATCATGGCCAATCCATGGAACACACAGAAATTCCTTGCAGCTTAGAGAAATACTGAACACTTTGTGCAATAAGGCAATATTTTTTAAGCAGGCTGCATTTTATCACACATATTGGGATTGCTCAAGTCAATATGAAGGACACATAGGGGTCATTTACTAAGGGCCCGATTCGCATTTTCCTGACGTGTTACCCGAATATTTCCGATTTGCGCCGATTGTACCTGAATTGCCCCGGGATTTCAGCGCACGCGATCGGATTGTGGCGCATTGGCGCCGGCATGCACGCGACTGAAATCGGGGGGCGTGGCCGAATGAAAACCCGACGGATTTGGAAAAACTGCCGCATTTAAAAACGGAAAATGTGTCGCTCGGGACGCGCTTACCTGCACTCAGCCGGCCTCGGTGAATTCCGGCGCGTTCAGATGCTTTTCAGCGCAGCAGCGCCACCTGGTGGACGGCGGAGGAACTACCTTATTAAATCCCGGCCGGACCCGAATCCAGCACAGAACGCGCCTCTGGATCGCGAATGGACCGGGTAAGTAAATCTGCCCCATACTGTATATATTTGTTGCATGAAATTATTCATACTAACAGGCTCACATTCCCAGATTACATTACATTATAGAGGAGACAGAGCTAGGAAGAGGTTGCTGCACCTTTTATGGTCAGTCAGAAAAGAAATCTTAAATAATTGCCCTTTTTAGGGCACTTTTTACAACTGCATTAAGGTGCTCATGGGCTGCTGTAGTGCAGGAATATTCTTACCCCTTATAGAGGATTATTCAGCAATACCTGGAAAGACCAGACAGGATTATTAGGAAAATATCAGCTCCAAAAATATTGTAAAAATACTGGTGTTTTTTGAGTACTTTGTCATTTGAATATATTCAGGATCCATCTTTAAAAGTATTCCAAAAGACATGGGGCATATGTAGAATCAGCTCCCTAACATGTTTCAAATGCAAATGCTCCATTACTCATGGCTGTTTGTTGAATACTTGCTTATAGTGTAAACATAAAATCACTAAATATGATTTGAGGATGAAAGCTTACAGTCTATGAAGATGAGGAAGAGAGCTTACAGTCTATGAGGATGAGGGGGGACAAAAGAGCTTATAGTCTATGAGGATGAGGGGGTGACACAAGAGCTTACAGTCTATGAGGATGAGGGGGTGACACAAGAGCTTGCAGTCTATGAGGAAGAGGGGGTGACACAAGAGCTTGCAGTCTATGAGGAAGAGGGGGTGACACAAGAGCTTGCAGTCTATGAAGATGAAGGGATGATGAGGTCACTTTGCCAGCCAGGCTAGCAGCTAGGCTAACACCACCAGGGCCGGATTAAGGTTGGTGGGGGCCCCTGGGCACAAAATCTGGTGGAGGCCCCAACCGAATGCAACAAAGATATAAATTATCCTGCTCACTATCCACTATCCTCACAGTAATACATCCACACGCAGCCGCCTAACCCCCAGCAATGCATCCACATACAGCCGTCTCACCCTCAGTAATGCATCCACATACAGCCGCCTCAGCCCCAGCATTGGATCCACATACAGCCGCCTCACCCCAAGCATTGCATCCACATAAAGCCGCCTCACCCCCCAGCAATACATCCACATACAGCCCCTTCACCTCCCAGCAAGGCACCACATACAGCCGCCACACCCCCGCAATGCATCCACATACAGCCGCCTCACTCCCAGCATTGCATCCACATACAGCCGCTTCACCTCCCAGCAATGCATCCACATACAGCCGCTTCACCTCCCAGCAATGCATCCACATACAGCCACCACACCCAGCACTGCATCCACATATAGCCGCCTCACTCTCCAGCAATGCATCCACATACAGCCACCTCACCCCCAACACTGCATCCACATACAGCCGCCTCACCCCCAGCAATGCATCCACATACAGCCACCACATCCCCACACAGGCAGAGACCCCCCCCCCCCCCCCCCCCCCCCCCCCCCACGGCCCCACCCCCCCCCCCCCCCCCCCCCCCACAGACAGAGACCCCCAGCCCAGCACATAGTTTCTCTCAGAAAATACCTTTCAGCCAAGTTGTGAAGGGAAGCGCTGAGCCATGACAGGCTGGGAAGCCTCCTCTCCCAGCCAGCAGTATACAGAAGCCGGCATTTCCCGTTCTTACAGCAGGTGAGGTGAGAATGCAATGCACATGACCCTGTGACATTGAAATCACACTGAAGAAGCAAGCTGACCATCTCTGGCTTAGAGCGATGTGCTGCATTGTTGCAGCACTTCGCTCCAGGTAGAGACAGATAGTCTCCTACCATGGACTGGGAGACATCAGGGAGGAGAGGAAGCACACTGATCTGCAACTAGCTGTACTGTTCCTGCATGGCTGGGAGCGATGCTGTTACACAGTTAGCTCAGTGTCCGGGAGCACTGCAAATCTAATATCTGCATGATTTTCAGTATCAGTGCAATTGACATATGTGGGGGCCAACCCCTGAGCAGGATGGTGGGGGGCCCGGGGCGCACGCCCGGGGAGCCCTGCATATAATTCAACTCTGATCACCACTGCCACTGTGCTAGCCAGGCCAGCAGCTAGCGCTAACACCTGCCATCTGTAGGGAAACTAACCGTGGAAACCATCGCGGAGAGCGTTAGAGAAGCTACATTTGGTGTGGTCGGGTTTGGAAAAAGGGGAGACAAAAAGCACTATCTAGTAGTAGATATTCACTAAAATGGAGGATGTGAGAATGGTAAATATTCTAACCTTTAGCGCGTTTTGGGGAGATTGAACGGTTTCTTAGATGAGATGCGACATCCACACTCTTAGCGTTGATTGTCTCCAGGGGAACCAGAAGACGCTATCGCAATGGCAGAGTTAGCACCAAATGTGGGATGGAAGGGTGGATCAGATGCAACCGGCGGCTCTGGTCGAAAAAATATCCCCTAGTGCAGCCTGCGGCACGAAAGTGGTGGAGGAGGCGACTGCAACTTTTGGTGTGGCTACCTGCCAGGCAAAATCCAGCGGCTGGAGAGACCAAACGCACAAAGCATACGTGTCAGCCAGGCAGCAGCAGCTAGGTATACGACCAACTATCACTGCACCAGCCAGCAGCAGCCTAGGCATAACACTACTGGCATTGTGTACAGCTGGGCAAAGATCTAGGCTAACACCATCCACGGGTCCACAGGCAAGCAGGCAGGCTAACACCTTTGCGACTGTGCCGCCAGGCCAGCAGCAGTAGACTAACATTCCCACTGACCACTGTGCCAGCTAGGCCGTAGACACACAAACACCACTGCCATTGTGCCAGCCAGGCCAGCCAGCTAGGCTAACACCCACGCCACATGTGTCAGCCAGGACAGCAGCTAGGCTAATACCACTGCACTGGTGCCAGCTAGTGGCAGCAGTACACTAACACCACTGCCATGGGCCAAAGGACAGGAGCAGCACTAGGCTAAACAACTGCACTGGTTAGGCACGAGGCCAGCAGGTAGGCTACACCACTGCCACTGTGTTAGCCGACCAGCAGCTAGGCTAACACCACTGCCCACTGTGTAGCCAGGCCACGACAGTAGGCTACCACCACTGCCACTGTGCCAGCTAGGCCAGAGCAGAGGATACACCACTGCACGTGCCAAACGGGCCAGAAGCTAGACTAACACTCCTGGCAGCGTGTGGTCAGCTAGCGTCAGCACGCTAGACAACACCACTGCCACCATGTACATGCTCGGACAAACAGATAGGCTAACAACATGCCACAGTGCCAGCTAAGAGCAAGAGCAGGCTAAGCACCACTGCCAGTGTGTCAGCAACAGACCGAGCAGCTGGTTAACACTAGGACTGTGTCACCAAGGCAGCAGGCAGGAACACCACTGACAACTGGTGCAGCCAAGGCCAAGCAGCAGGTAATACCACTGCCTTGCCACATAGGGCAGCAGCTCACGATACACCATGCATGTGCAGTACAGGCCTCAAGCATAGGCTAAACACCACTGCCACGAGTAAGCAGCCAGCAGTAGGAGAAACACTGCCACGGTGCCAGCCGGCCAGCGAAGGTGCTAAGACCACTGCATGTGCCAACCAGACCGAACGTAGGACCTTCCCAACACTGGTCACAAGGCCAGGCGCTAGCTTAACACCACGCCACGGTGCTCAGCCCAGTGCTAGACAGCTAGGCTACACAGCCCAATTGTGCAGCAGCCAGCCATAGGCTAACCACAATGCATTGTGCCAAACAGTAGCGCAGCAGCTAGGCTAACACCTTGCGACTGTGCCAGCCGGCAGGTCTAGACTCAACACCACTGCGCGTGGCCGCTAGGCCAGCAGCTCTACTACAACACCACTGCCATGTGCAAACGAGGGCCAGCATAGGCTAAAAACCATCTACCACTGTTCCAGAGGCCAGCACTCACACTAAACCCACTGCCACGCGCATTCAGGCCTAGAGATAGATTAAGACCACTGTCACTGTGCCAACAGGGGACAGCAGCTAGGATAACAATCAGCATTGTGTCACAAGGCCAGAAGTAGGCGGAACCCCACCGCTGCCACTGTGTTAGCCAGCCAGCAGCTAGGCTGACATGTAAATAGGAAAAGTTAGAATATTAATGATCATTAGATAGTATGTGTACAGCGTTCGGGGTTACTTTCCGTGGGGGCCCCACCAGATTTTGCACCAGCGGTTTCCCGTACTTAAACCAGGCGTGAGTTTGGACTGTTATTGTGGTTTCTAAAGGATTATGGCAATACAATCTAAAGGAAGGTAGAAATAAATGGGCCCTCATCCCAGGCACTATAGAGCGTAAAGTGTGCGTCATGTTTTGGGGATTAGTTAAAGAAGGGAGAGCATATTGGGGGCAGACTCATGGGTTAAATATGGTATAGAAGTATTAGTTACATTATGGTGGTGCCCACATCGTGGCAGGCTTGTGTTATAATGAGGCTTATGACAAAACCTACAGTTATAGGACAACAAGATGAAGCTAATAGAATAACAAATTCATCCTATTGAAGATATCAACACTTCAGATTTGTGAATTGGAATTATTTAATCTGCTATTACTAAACTGGTCTCAGAGCCTAGCAGAACATCTGTTCGTAGGGAAAAACACGGATCTAGATGAGCTGGCGTAGATTCGGCGCTGGAGCGGAGAGTGGGCTTGAGCGGGGACTGGCGAGGTGCGGAAGGCAAAGTTGTTATGTACGCTATGTACTCGGGACTCATTATGCTGGCATCCCCAAGAGTCTAGTTGGTCTGCTGTTCTTTGACAATGACAAGGACTGAGCGCCACTTGAAGCGACATGCTTATGGATCGGTCCCCGTGTGTTATAAGCCTCGGATTGCCAGCGACAATATACTAGCGTGCGAAAGTCTTAAAAAGGCCATCTCTTGCTATGTGCGGTTTCTTTGATTCTGTTACAAAGATGTTCTCTGCACAGTGTTCATATGGCCTGCTGTAAGATGGAAAATGACTTGATATGCTCGGCTGGAGAAAGACACCGATAGAGAGAATAAGCTGTGGGGCTAGAAAAATAGAACGGAAGCAAGCGCATCTTCCGTGGGCTTTCTGACAACGGGGATTACCGTAGAAGAACAGAAGCCTGTCTGCCTTTCCATTTAGAGCGTGACAGAAAAAACACCAAACCTAGAAAACAAACACCACACAAGCATTGAATATACTGGTAAACAGTCACTGTCAGGGAAACACATGCATTTATGCACACATTGTCATGTACACGCCACTCAGCTTACTTAAGACACATGCTTTCTATGTTATTTTGTGTATTTACCAAATGTAGACATCAAAGAGGAATGTTCCAAGTACATCGGTATGATATGTTACCAGAAACCCCAAGCCTGTTGATACAAACATAGGATAATTTAGAAAACTTTATGAGACTAAGCAGCGATCTATACAATTGTCTGGGGCCCACAGCAAAACATCGTTTATAGAACACCCAACCTCCCTTTTTAAGACTTAAACACCCGATTATATATGTAATTAAAATACTCCCATTTACGGAACTTGCAAAAAAACCTGTGTATCTGCAAGCCACCCAATAGGGGAGCGTAACCCAAGCTTAGATGGAAGCTGTAAATAATCTCTTTGCCTTGAGCGCCCCATAGGGGGTGATCTGAAATCAGTAATGAGGTATATTGTGAAGCAAGATAAAGAAGATCATGCAGGACCCCTTCTATCATTGGCTCCATACAGATCTGCCCTATGTGTAGGTGTACATACCTCTAATGTTATGAGACATCACTAGGGGATATTTTCTGGGGCAACCTCTCAATGTTTGTAAAATATGAAGACTACAGAAATAGTGCTGTATGGGAATACAAACAGTATTTATAGCTGATAGGTCAATTCCTACATAGGGGGCAGATTTTACTACCGAGTCCATTCGATTCCAGCGGCGCGTTCTATGGGTGGATTCGGGTCTTCGGCGCTTCAATACGGCAGTTCCTCTGACGTCACCAGGTTCGCTGCTGAAGTAAGCGAGGTCCGCGGAGTTCACGATCCATTGGCGCGGTGAAGGTAAGCGCGGGTCCAGACGACACTTTTTTTTTTTTACATGCAGCAGTTTCTCCGAATCGCGGTTTCTGTTCGGCCAACCGCCCCCTATTCGGTCACGTGCACGCCGGGAGCCAATGCGGCACAATCGATCGCGTGCGCAAAACCCGGGGCAATCAGGGAAAATGGGCGAAAACCGGAAATCTTCCGGTAACACTCGGGGGAAAACTCGGAATCGGGACCTAAGTATGACCCCTATTTGTGTATAATTGGTTATTGGAGGGTGAGGATGTATGGATGATAAGAGCACAAGTAGAGGAGAAAGAAGTAATTGCACTGATAATGGTATATTAAAATGTTTTGAGGGACACTTGCACTATTGATTTTTGATCCAATGCGAACAAAAGCCTAAAAATCCTACTCTCTAATGCATCATTAAGTGAATGGGTGTTGTGATAGCGTAAATCCACCCCTGGAAGTAGTAGCATTTTTGTGGCTTCTGCACAGTTACATTTCAGGTTTGTACTAAACTAGACAAACATCCCTGCTTAATTTGGTTGTTTTACCAACCTAGACTTAGATCACGCATAACATATGATGATATATAAAATGTGTTTGTGCTAAAAAGTCCGGCCATAACACAAGGGAACGAATACTGGTGAGGTCAAAATACTCTTGAGCTTGCATTATTTGGTCTGGGAGCGAAGGTATCTACCCAAGTTACAGATTATATATATGTGTTTTTATGTGTGTTGTCATGTGGATTTGTCTTATTAGTGTGTGTTTTTTTTGTGCGTTTCATGCAGATTTTTCACATGTTTTTTGTTGTTTCAATGATCGGATCAGATTAAATTCAAGCAAAGATCTGCAATCAAATATGCAATCGTGGTGTTGAAAGTTGATGCATAATTTACTTCCCAAAAAGAGAGCTCGAAAAAACTGCGCACTTTGCTGAGTTTTCTGATATTTCGGGATGTGCATGGTGTGTGACAGTATTGAACTGGGGATTGGTTGCACGCAGTGGATTGTTGGGAGCTGCGCTGGCTTTAATGCAAAACAGAAAGCGGGGGGGAGGGCCGCGGACTGATTCGGATGAGGCGCGGGACTTAAACTTAACTTATATTGTGTCACAAGATCAAGATTACATGCACACTAAAAAAGATGGTAAACTCGTCGGAACCTGAGGCGGGGAATGGACACTGCAGGATATAGGGAGCACAATCTAGTGAATGCGGGCACAGGCATCATTACGTCGGGACATATCCTTTTGCGGATTCGCAGCCGCGGTAAGTAAAATGGCCAAGAGTTCAGTAGTTGCCCTGGAGATTTATATAAACTAAAGCTTTGTGTTTGTGTTGTTAGTAGCAGCAGGACTGTCAAAATGCATTACTGTACATTCAGGATGTAGGTGGATTGGAGCACTGAAGTGTGTTAACGTAGTAATGCATATTCGGGTTGGGTCATCGTATCCAGAAAAAAACCCTATAACCAAAGCAAAGCTAGGTAAGGGACCACTATCTGTATATTGAGATTCCCTAATAAGTAACTACACACGACAATAAACATTTTTATAATAACACAGTGCATTCATATTACCAATAAGCAGCCGTCTTCTCTCCTTCGATTCATTATACATCTCAGTTATCTGGCCAGTGTCTCCCTGTTACATTAAGTGAAGCCACAGCTCAGCGCCAACACAAGACTCAATTATTATCCGAAGCCATTTTACTGCGCGTCCATCAATAAAGTGTAAGTGAAAGTTACAGCTGTTCAATTTCCATAAAGTATTCACCAGAGGACTCGGACTAATATTCCAATAGTTGTTGCTTGCAAATCTGACCTAACGTGCAGAAGAAAAGTTGTATGTGTCTCCACATGCACCAAAAATAAACTAATAAAGGTCCATCAGAGTGTTGTCGACAATGTCACATAAATGATTCTAGAGCCGTAATCTTTTTTTTCTTCTCTTTATAAACCCTTTAATTTCAGGAGTATGAATATCACAGAGGAAGCAATAAAATAGTTCGGTAAAATATATTAAAGACAAAACGGAAAAGCGTTTGAAGTGATTTTACTGTATTAAGCCTCAAAGTAAATAGAGAAGAAATATGCAGAAATCACGTATTAAAGGGGTTTTCCCAAGAAAACAAGTTAGTCCTATCAGGATTAGGGCACCTTGCGATCGGTGGGGGTCTCAGTGATAAGACAGATAACAAGAAACGGGGTCCAAAGGGGCTGAGGTACCTAAGTAGGGGACCGATACTGTGCTACCCAAGATGAGCAAAGCCAATCGCTCATGGCCAGGGTGCTATGTATTTTATGGAGCTGATGGGAGACTGCAAGCACCTATCCAGTGGATAGGACCTAACTTTTTTTAGGAAAAACCCTTTAATTAAGTCCCGTAACGATGCATAAATCTATCCATCTTATTAATAATTGTCTATCAAATAATTAAATATTTTGCAGATACTTATCTCAAGATATCGGAGTGTGCATTAAATAAGTCCCCTTTCTAAGCAAATTAGAAGTTTAGTTTGCCCTGGCTAAAGTTTCATGATATGTCTTCTAGTAAATGGCTCAACGACTGTTACTGTATGGGGCAAATAAACCTCTGAGAAGTCTATGAAAGCATTACCACAATTCTATCCAGCGGTGTGTTATTGAATATTGTATATAGTAAATCGGTTTTAGAACATGATGTATATGACAGCCTTGGCTTGGCAATGGTTTATGCAGTTAGTTGGTTTTATTACCATATTCTATGAAGGCAGTTGATATCAAGCTTCGTTATGGTACTGCTCGATATAATAAGCATGGGGATTTACTTGTTATAACATTGGAGATCAAACTTGAGAGAACAAACCACACAATTTCATAATGTCAAGTTAATTGTGTTGTCCATATGAAAGATCCTAAAAATGTGTAAAATTGCGTATTTGATCTTAATTTAATAAATGTATATATTCAAAAGCCACAGAATAAAATGTATAAATGACTAATTGTAAAAAGAAACTGATCAAAATTAGAGGAACACTTTCAGATACGTGAGCACTGGTGTTTGTTTAATTTTGGGATTGGGGCTATTTTCCTAATTAATTGAACAAACTCATTTAGCTGGCAGGACTAACTTTCCGTTTTCACTAATTTTGCAAAAATATGTGCCATTCCAAAGTCATTGAAACCCTCTGGAAGCAGGTTTTCCAGAGAAAGCCAAAGGGGGGACCCCATCAGCCATAGGTGAGAAAGTTGGTCACTAGAAGCCTGTGATTTCTAGAATTTTACTTTACCAACATCAAAGAAAAATACAAAGAAGGGGGGAGGCAGGCACCAGGATATGAAGAGAATCTCATGGGTATTGGTAAGATAGCCTTTCTCACACTCAAGGGGATTGAACAGCGTAAGGAATTGTCTTTCATACAGTGTCACAATTGTGTAAGAGCATTTGAACTTAAAGTTCACTCGCAGAGATCAACCTCTCATTAGCAGAAGCAATCAAAAGGCTTAGGGACTCACTTTTTAGGAGAGGTGTACGGTCGATTTCCATTTATCAATGACAGTTACAGAAATGTAGAAAAACTGAAGAAAAGAATAGTGGATTAAATCACACCAGTGCAGTATGAGAGACTAGTGATGTCCAAGTGGTTGCAAATGAAAGGCCTGTGCACTCCTACTGAATGATGACACCTATAACCTTCCAAAAATGTAAAATTTTTATCTGTGCAACAATATTGTTTTTCCTAATTACGATGATCACATTGATTGCAAAGAAAGGTTGTGTGATTACAGTATTATATACTCAAGTATAAGCCAGCCCAAGTATAATAGACGAGGGTGGGAATGCATTGGCACAGCCTTCTCAGAATATAGCGCCAAACCCTGCCCCATGGTATATAGCCAGCCCTGCCGCCAGTATTTTTATAGCCGCTAGCCCATATTCCCCTTAGTATATAGCAGCCCCATGCCACCCAGTATATAGCCAGCCCCCTGCCCCAGTATATAGCCAGCGGAGGGGGAAGCCAGAAGAAGGTGAGTTTATATATTTTTGTACCTAGATTAGAAGCCGGGTTTGGGTTTCAGCACATTTTTTTGGTGAGGAAAAAAAACTAGGCTTATTTATCTATGGTAATTTAGAAATTTGCAAAAACCCACAGTTTCTAACGGCATGTCGTACCCCTTTACAAAAACCCAATCAAATGTTGATCAATGGAGATATATAAGTTCTGAACAACAAACCAAGTCATCATAAATGTTTTTTTTTGCTGTTTATGTCGTAAGCTTGTTTCTGTTGTGTATTGTTTTCGGTATATTAAGCTGGTTTTTTAAGGCGTTGGTCGAGCTTTACAAAAAAAAAAAAGATGGATGCTTAAAAATTTTTTAAAAAAAAAAAATTTTTTTTTAAATAAAAAAACAATTTTAACAAAAAAAAAAAAAAAAAAAACAAAAAACCCCCCCCCCCCCCTCCAACAACAAAACACAAAAAAAAAAAAAATATACACATTTCTTAAACTCCCGGCTCCCTCAGTGCTGCATTCAGCTTACATGTTTGTTTACATGGGGCACGGACCGCAGCATAGCAGCATGAGAGACACCTGCGGGCGCCGGGAGGTAAGAAAATGGTTATTTTGTTTGAAAAACTGTTTTTATTATGTACAAATATAAGCAAACAGAAATATCAGTATTAGAGCAGTATTTTGTACATTTTTATATTTTTCATATTAACAAAAGATAAAACCTTACATGAAAAACAGAACTCCACCCCCCCCCAGGCAAATATTTCTTAAATTAGCTGTTACTGAAGGTATAAAACTTTTTTTAATCAGGAGAGACAGTTTTTAGGGGGGGGGGGGGGGGAGGGGGAACGGGAGGGGGAATGTTTGGGTGGTTTAGGTAGGAAGTGGGGGATGATTGGGGGATATTAGAATAGCAGCATATCTAGTTTGATGTACTGGATCCAAGGGGACCAGATTTTTAAAAATTTGTTATTGTCCCCCCCTAACATGGGCCAATTCTTCGAATCTACCATATTTTCTCGACCTTGTCGCACCACTGAGAGAGGGAGGGACCAAGTTTGGCTTCCAGTTGCGTATGCGGTTATTAGTAAGTTGGAAGCTGATATGAGGAAGGTTCGCTAATCTTTTTTCTTAAGGCGAAGTCTGTAGGGCTAGGTTGCTAGTAATTATAAACACTCGGTGCGCAGGGGATTGTATTTTACTATTTGTTCAACCGTTTTTGAGGGTTTCTTCCAGAAAGTTTGTATCTGGGGCATGACCCCATATATGTGCCATGGTACCTATTGAGGACTTGCATTCTCCAGCAATTATTGTGAATTGGTGGGAATATCTGTTGCAGCCTGGGGGAGTCTTGTACCATTTGATATTACTTTGTTATGCATTTTCCCAATTCTAATACACCTTGAGAACACGTTAGAAGCCTTAATATAGCTATTTGTCTTCTAATGTAAAGACCTCTTGAAAGTCCTTCTCCCACTGTGCTAGGAAATAGGGGCTAGTGGAATGTTGTAGCTTGAACAATCTATTGTATGTCTTAGATAATAGGTTTTTGTGAAGGGAGTTGAAGAAGAAAGCTAAGCTTTTCAGCCAAGGGGTCAGGATCGCAATTTGGCTTGCTAAAATCTGGAGCAGGTTTCCTCACAGTTCTTTCTTGTGGAGAAAAGAGAAAAATCGGAATTCTCAAACCTGTGGTTCTTAATAGGTGTCTCATCTATAGTGCTTGTGAGCTGAAGAAGTCGCTAGTGACCGGTTTATGGTGCAGTTTGTCC
Organism: Engystomops pustulosus; assembly: GCA_019512145.1. Classification (NCBI taxonomy): domain Eukaryota; kingdom Metazoa; phylum Chordata; class Amphibia; order Anura; family Leptodactylidae; genus Engystomops; species Engystomops pustulosus. The sequence goes on along the minus strand of CM033643.1, from coordinate 26,101,793 downwards.
AGAAGGGTGTGTGGTATTTTCCACTCTGGGATGATTGTGATGCGGGGGTAAGCACAGGGGTTAGGGGTATTAGCGGGGGGGCCTTTGGGTTTTTTATCAGAGGAAGATTGCGAGCTTAGTGAGCTGTTGTGAGAACTGGTTTAGCCTCTAGTAATACAATACATTTCTTGGGGTTCCTATGGCGAGGCTTCTGGTCCCCCAGATAATAGCCATACTTGTGTTAATAAGGTAGTTTTCTAGTTTGCTATAACTGTGTTCCGGAGTTTGGCGTGATGATAGCCACCTGAGAGATTGCACGATGGTAGTAGATATTTGGGATCAGAAGGCCTATTCCTCCTGTTCTGGTCTTGAAAGGAGACTGGCTGATCGGGGTTTTTGTTTTTCCACAAAAATGTGAAAAGGCTTTCTTGATTTGCCCACTTTCCTGTCTGTTCCTCTATGTCTGTGTTTATGTAATTGTTGTGCCTCGTGGACCTGCTCTGGTTGCTTACCTTAATTCCTGTCCTCCCTATTGCCCTCCTTCATGTATTGAGTCTCTGTTGTGTGTTTGTGTGCATGCTGGGATTGCTAGTTCCTTGCAGCAATCTTTTCTCTAGGGGGGCCACCAGTACACCAGTACTAGAGTACACCAGACTCTAGTTTTTTTCTTTTCCAACAGATGAACAATGCAAAGATAAATACTACAACTGCAATGTGGTGGTACAGGCCAGGCTGTGTGTATATGCCTATTACAAGACTGCTTGTTGTGCTTCCTGTGTGAAAGCAGCGAGCAGGCAATCAGGATTCCCAGGAGGAAGATAACAACTACTGAACCCAAGACAGGAGGCAGCAGCTAAACAGTGACAGTTATTGATCTGACTTCCTTGCCTCTAGTTGTACAGAATAAACTTTGCATCTAAAGCCACGTGGGACTTCATTACCAGCGACATTGCTCTTTAAATTTCTGAAACTTTTATAGGAATTTTTTTTTAAAAATAATCTGAGCTGAAATTTTTTCACACTACTTTAAACTTGACTTTGTGCACACTGTTGGAACAATACGATACCCATTCTTCACCAGTTAGAGGAGCCAAATAAAGAGGCACAGATTTGGCATCTATTTTTTTACTCTGAGTAATTGTGGGTATTTTTTTCATTCTGTAAATAATCAAAAAATTCTTGTAGTTTCATTAGATGGGGATTTTGGTTTAATAATCTTGTAAATAATGATTTTATATAAAAAAAAAATTGAAATGCTGCAGTCTTTCTACTCCTGTCAGAGTCATGGAATATGTTGGAGCATAAATGTGTTGGGTTTTTGGTAAAGGATTTTATAATTTGTGGGTCACCGTTTGTAATCTTAGAAGCTGCATTGTAACTATTGTATAAACCTACAAAACGAACATTCATTTAGTAAAATCTCTCATCTTACCAGTCATTGCTCCTTGACATGTGCACTGTATATACAGTTTCTTTACAACAGGCAATAGTTTATTCTTTTCTTTTTGATTCTTTAGATACGTTTTTATGCTTTTCTTATTTTAAGATGGAAGATCAGCATTATGAACTGCAGGCCAGGTCACATCCAGATACATTGTGTACTACTATTTTATCTCAATTTGCCTTCATGAGAACTACAGCTGTAATTTTTGCTATCTACTTAATGACATGAACTTGTTTACTTTACACCTTCTCGCATGAAAACTATATGTGCATAAAATGTTTGTATTTTTTTTTAACTTTTTCAATTGTATTTGGAGATTACAAAATCCTGTATTTTCTGACAACAATTAAAGAGGTTGTATGAAATTTTGCTACTTATTTTGTTGGGCTGAGTCTGGTACTTAGGTGGAGCCTAAGGCCAGTTGCCCATGGCATGTTTGATCCAAAAAATATGCTCTGTGTACTAAACGGATTTTCTGGACTGAACCTTGTACCACTGGACTGAACTCTGCAAGTAAGTGCAGTCCAGTGATACAAGATTCCGTTTGGGAAATTCCTTCAACACACTGAGCGTTTTTCTTGGACTGAACTTGCTTGTCGTCAACTGTCCTAAGTAAGGCTGGTTGCATACTAATGTGTGTAGCCCTTGTATCATCCAGAAATATGATGTAAGGACTCCCCTTCTGCTGGCCGAACTGCAGTGCCAGCATGCACTCCAACAATTCCTGCGCTGAAGTTGGCAGACAGGGAGTTCTTGCATCATATTTCTGTTTGATACAAGGACTCCTGTCCTGTGCAATGTCATAGGGTAGGACCAACATACGGGTCCATTTCCATGGGATGCACACGTTTGTTTGCAGTCAGCCCAAGGCTGGTTTCACAGGACATTTTTCAGTCCAAGTGGTTGGAATGTACTGGATGCATTACCAAGACCAACAACAGAACCAAGCTCATCATGGTGATAAATATGCAATGAGCACTACTGAACTGATCTCACTGTTCTATGTGAAATTGGCTCCAGAGTGACCATTGTCATGTTAAAGGAAGTCTATCACCTCCCAACTTACCCACAAGTTGCTAGTATTGTTTAGGGTATTTTAAACGCTTTCCAGATGTATTATACCTGTTTTTCAGTCACCGGATCTGTTTTTTAAAAATATTTATACAAATGAGCTTTCCATTGTAAATATATAAATTCTAGAAAAAGACATCAATCCATCAAGTCCAACCCATTAAATTATACTGTGTTTATAAGGCAAAAATCCTGCAACATTGATGCCAATTGGCTCAAAGAAGGGAAAATTTTCTTACTGTCCCCTAATATCTTGGTCAGAATAACTCCCTGGATCATCAAAAACCCCCTATCAGGTCATTAATAAATATATTAAAAAGAAGTGGCCCCAATACTAACCTCTGTGGCACTCCATTTGTAACTTCAGCCCAAACTGAGAATGTGCCATTAATGACAACCCTCTGTTTTCTATCACTAAGCCATTTGCTTACCTAAATACACTAGTCACAGCAGTATGTACCAAACTTTTATGCGGCACTGTATCAGATACACAGCATCCACAACCTCCCCAAGGGTTAGTCTAGAACTTACTTCCTCTTAGAAGCTGATCAGATGATAAACTGATGCAGTTATGTAGAGTGAGACACTCCAGAATAGCATCTCTAATAAACCCCTTAAATATTTTTCCAACAACTGCTGTTAGACTCACAGGTTCATAGTTTCCAGGATTGCTTTTTCGGTGTAAAAATGTCAACCCTTCTGGTGAACAATTTTTATGCTACCCAGAAGCAAGTAACACCCCTTTTGTGCACAGTGATTGACATTGCTTGCAAAAGACCTGCAGACAAGCCCCTAAGTTAGTGCACCAGAAAGGTAATTTACATCTAGATAACAGTGGAATTTTCTCTAAAATGACAGATCACTGGAAAACAGCACAGGTATGTTTGTAAACCTTATAAAGTGCCCTAAACATTGGTGGTTTTATTATGGCTGGATGAGGTACATTCAGTTTAAACTGGCCTGATGTGAACATCGCACTACCAGACACAGTCCATACATAAACGCTCACTCGTTTTTTAATGTCATACATGTCCTTTAATTTATTTCTTGTTCCTTGACCTGTATTCTTTTAATGCAGCACTCAGTCCTATATGAACAATTGAATTTAAAGACTATAGATTTCATTAAAGACCATCTGAATTAACTAGCTGAAATGAGACATGATCTTTGTATGATGATTTTGACATGTATGAAGATATGAAGACTGTATGAACATGTATGAAGACTGAAGATATTTCGCCTAGAGCCCCATATTTATAAACTTGGACTGTATCTTAGTGTATATGGCTGTTATGGAGTTGCATTGTATGAAGTGCCTATAGTACTAAGCAGTAGTGCTATTACTTAGCAGCGATCAACATTTACAGTTTGGCATGAAAAAGAGTGGCTCTAGTTGAAAGGAAAAGTCCATCGCTTGGGAACTCCCTCTGTGACTTACGTGAAATCTAGTACAGCATAAAGACTTAAAGGGGTTTTCCCACAAACTAAAGTTAGGCCCTATCCATGGTCTCAGTGCTGAGACCCCCACAGATCACAAAAATTAGGGGTCCATCGGACTCCTTGCCGCTAATGGAGCTCATGATCGTTCTGCTCCATTAATCTCTATGGAGCTGATGGAGATTGGTGAGCGCGGCGCTCGCCAATTTCCATCAGCTCCATAGAGATTAATAGATGAAGAATGGTCATGCGCTGCTGTCTGCTCCTTTAGTCTGACTTAGCGGCGAGGGGTTCGACAGAGGTACGTCGCAATCTGTGGGGGTCTCGGCACTAAGACCCCCACCAATTAGCAAGTTAGGCCCTATCCTAACTTTAGTTCGTGGGAAAGCCACTATAAGTTAACCTGATGAGCGACTCACTGTAACTTTCAGCATAAAGGTTATAAAGCAAATCTGCCATCAAAATCCATCCTGATAAACCAGGGGCAATTACTCATAAACCCAGGCATTATGACTGTGGTAATCTTATTTTTGTTATCCATGGCCATTTTCCTTCTAAGGCTACATTCACACTACAGTGTGGGGGATGTATATACGGCCGACGTATATGCGGCCGATATACGTCCCCCATACACTTCTATGGGCTCACGGTGCCCTACGGGAGCGCTATGGTGCAGCACACATGCGGCACTGTACCGCTTCGTAGCCCGGGAAAAGATAGGACATGTCCTATCTTTTCCCGTATTACGGTGCCGCGGCCATAGCTGCGCTCACCCCCTCCTCCTCTCCCCGCGCTGCCGTGTGCCCGCCGTGCTACGGTGCGGCGGGCTCACGGCAGTGTGCATGTAGCCTAACATGAACTTTGACAATTATACTCATGAGCCTCTACTTATGCTGTCACACAAGTGCTGAGGGAGCAGGGGGGAAAGTGAGACAGTGTAACAGTCTATGAAGCCACAACACAGAGAAAGTTAATTAAAAGTTGATTTTAGAAGTAAGGAGGTGATGGTTAACAAATATAAGAGAATTACCATAGGCACAGTGCCTGGACTATGAGTAAGCGTCCCTAGTTCATCATCCTTGAATTTTGATGGTAGATTGTCTTTAAGCAATGCCCCTACATTCAAATATATCCCCTTGTTTTATAGGGTTTTGAGTATAAGACTAATTCTATTATATAGCAAAAAGCATTGAGTGTCAGCAGTAGCTACATGTATACAAGTGACTGCCGAGAGAAGCTACAGGGAGAAAATAAACATGGTGATATAATTAATACTGAATATAATATGTTTTTGCAACTGCTATAGTGACATTAGGCTTAATGTTGGATGCATAGCCGAAGTTAACTTCTTAAACAGTACACTAGAGGTTTGGGCATCTGTCAGTTTGAAATTTAAACAGTGAGGTGGTTTTTGGAATACATTATTACTAGAGATGAGCGAGCACTAAAATGCTCGGGTACTCGTTATTCGAGACGAACTTTTCCCGATGCTCGAGTGCTCGTCTCGAATAACGAGCCCCATTGAAGTCAATGGGAGACTCGAGCATTTTTCAAGGGGACCAAGGATCTGCACAGGGAAGCTTGGCCAAGCACCTGGGCAGATCCTTGGTCCCCTTGAAAAATATATATCGCTATGGAGAGGGGTGGGGGTGAGCTGCGCTCACCTCCTCTCCCCGCGCTGCCGTGTGCCCGCCGTGCTACGGTGCGGCGGGCTCACGGCAGTGTGCATGTAGCCTAAACTGTGACATCACTGTGTGTGTTATTCCTGTGCTTTGAGATCACTGTGTGTGTTATTCCTGTACTGTGACATCACTGTGTGTATTATGTGCTGTGACATCACCGTGTATAATAACTGTACTGTGACATCACTGTGTGTATTATAACTGTACTGTGACATCACTGTGTGTATTATACCTGTACTGTGACATCACTGTGTGTATTATGTGCTGTGACATCACCGTGTATAATAACTGTACTGTGACATCACTGTGTGTATTATTCCTGCACTGTGATATCAATGGGGGTCATTTACTAAGGGCCCGATTCGCGTTTTCCCGACGTGTTACCCGAATATTTCCTATTTGCACCGATTTCCCCTGTATTGCCCCGGGATTTGGGCGCACGCGATCGTATTGTGCCGCTTCGGCGCCGGCATGCGCGCAACGGAAATCGGGGGGGCGTGGCCGAACAAAAACCCGACGTATTCGGAAAAACCGCCGCATTTAAAAACGGAAAATGTGTTGCGGAGCTTGCACTCACCTTCACGCAGCCGGCCTCGGTGAATTCCGGTGCGTTCAGATGCTTTTCAGCGCAGCAGCGCCACCTGGTGGACGTTGGAGGAACTACCTTATTAAATCCCGGCCGGACCCGAATCCACCGCAGAGAATGCGCCGCTTGTTTCGCGAATGGATCGGGTAAGTAAATCTGCCCCAATGTGTCTGTTATAACTGTACTGTGACATAACGGTGTGCATTACTCCTATACAGTGACATCACTATGGGGCTCATTTACTAAGGGTCTGAACGGAGCACTTTCGTCGGGTTTCCCGAATATTTCCGATTTGCATGGCCGTCGGGCAATCCGACAGATTCGGAAAAACCGTGGAATTTAAAAAAGATTCCTGCGGACCTCGGCGCAGCAGTGATACCTGCTGGATATCGGGTGCACAACCTTAGTGAATCCTGGCAGACCCGAATCAGCGTCGGACAACGCTCGTGACTGGACCGGGTTAGTAAATGTGCCCCTATGTGTATTATCCCTGTACTGTGACATCACTTTGTGTATTATCCCTGTACTGTGACATCACTGTGTGTATTATCCCTGTACTGTGACATCACTGTGTGTATTATCCCTGACGAGCGGAGAAGCCGCCGCTGGAACGCGAATGGACCGGGTAAGTAAATGTGCCCCAAAGTGTTATTAATGTGCAGGGCTAAAGGAGCCTCTTACTGACTGTGACTGTTCATAAAATAGTTTTATTTTGAGGCCCCACTTTTAGTTCTGCCCAGGGCTCCACTTTTTCTTAAACCAGCCCTGCATGTAGATATCAGCTATAACCTGTGCCAGTTTTTTGGTCCAGTTATAGTAACTTTGGCCACTTTTCTTTAAAAGTCCTGAATGGTGCAAATTCATGGAGTGCTCCAAGAAATGAGACTTTTTCATAACTTCCATTTATTTATTTATGATCAATACTGTAAAAAGAGCAACAATTTTGTTGCATGTAAATTCATACTGGAGGGTATTTTCACATAAAGGGTAAATGTATATTTGTATATTTGTTCCTCTTGTTCTTACCTTTTTGAGCTGTTTTTGGATTTGCACTTTTTGTTGTCCCTTCTTCATGCGTTTTTCTGAAGCTACTGGTTTTCCTACTTTGAGCCTAATTCATCATTAACCCATTAACGCCACTGCCCTTTTTCATTTTTGTGTTTCCATTTTTTGCTCCCCACCCTCAAAAATCCCTAACTTTTTTATATTTCAGTATTGGAACTGTAAAGGAGCTTGTTTTCTACAAACAAACAAATTCCCATACCTATTGACAGAACGTAATATTCCATGCAGAAAAAAATTCCAAATGTGGTAAAATTGGTGAAAAAACACATTTGCATCATTTTCTTGTGGGCCTTCTTTTTACAACTTTAAGTATGCACTCCAAATGACAACACAAATTTATTCTTTCATTCTGTACGATCAGAGTGATACCCAAGTTGTGTAGTTTCAGCAAGCTTTTCATACATTTAAAAAATAACTCACAGACCGTTACAGATGCTGCCTAAAGACAGGCCGGGGAGATTGAGATAAACTCCTGGCTGTCTTGGCAATCGATTGTCGCACCCCGATGATTTCATAGGGCGCACAGATCGGATTGAAAATGGCAGCACCCAGGTGGTGCCTACATTTAAATGACCCAGGTACATTTGTCAGCGGCATTTAAATGGTTAACAACCACAAACAGTGCTAGCGGTGTTAGCGACGGGTGAGTATGAAGAGGGTTCAGCCTGTGAGCCCTCTTCATACTTCCCCTTCTGCAAGAGGACGTTCAGAAATGTCTAAAAGCAGGAAGGGGTTAACAGATGATGGTGCATGATGTGTCATTGATTTGAACCAATAAAAAATGTTCAAATACAATCCAGTCCCCACCAAGCGTAAGCAACAGTTTGGTATAGGTCGCACCAATAATTAAAACCAATTACAGAAATTGGGGCAAATTTATCAAGCTGTCTAAAAGTAATAATGTTCTTAGCTGCCCATGGCAACCAATTACAGCTCGGCTTTCATTTTAACAGTGCTCATGAATATTTTAAAGGGGAGCTGTAATTGGTTGCCATGGGCAACTAAGAACAGTCTTACTTTTAGACAGCTTGATAAATCTGCCCCATTGGGGGTCATTTACTAAGGGCCCGATTCGCGTTTTCCCAACGTGTTACACAAATATTTCCGATTTGCGCAGATTTTCCCTGTATTGCCCCGGGATTTGGAATGCATGCAACGGAAATCGGGGGGGTGTGGCCGAATGAAAACCCGACGGATTCGGAAAAACCGCCGCATTTAAAAAAAAAAAGTGTCCCGGAGCTTGCACTTACTAGTAATAGGCCGGTGAACTTGGGTGCATTCCGGTGAACTTCAGAGCAGCAATGCCACCTGGTGGACGCCGGAGGAACTGCCTTAATGAATCCCAGCCGGACCCGAATCCACCGCAGAGAACGCGCCGCTGGAATGGACCGGGTAAGTAAATCTGCCCCATTGTATCCAAAATTGTGCAAGAAAAGGATCATAATTTAACTTCTCTTCAATCAGGCTACAGATAAATCAAAGGCCATAAATGATCAGAAGAAAAAAAAATTATGAAAAAAACAAAGACACAAATTTCAAGACTTAAGTTACATTACTGAAACACTGAAAAACACAGTGAGGTGGCTATTTACAGTCACAGGGAAATTAAGAAAAATTAAGGAAATATTGGAATAAATAGATGTGAGATTTCTGTACATGTTGCCAACATTCACGCCAAAGTAAAGTAGAAAATATATACCATTTCTGACAAATATAAGACAGTTTAATGTCAGCTTATATAAATTAATTTACATGGGATCTGGCAATTTAAATAAATTCAGTGGTTCTGGAAATTTGAAGCACAAAATGTTCTCAAAATTGAAGATTCAGCCAAAATGCCAGTAACAGAGTCTGTACAGTTCAGTGATAAGTGATCTCTTTCCTAAGTATAGCTTCATAAGTGGATGGGCAGTATTCTTTGAAGAGATGGTCTGCTAACACATTACTACCAGGCACCAAACTTATTTTCTCGCGGTTCATGGAGTTCCATAAATGCAATGCATAGGAGTTGTCAAACGTAGGCAATTTGTCCCATACCTGGTAATACTTTCTCCATTCCCCGCAAGGGACAGGGTAAAAACGGTCGGGATTGAAAACAGTAACATTTCCACACATGATATCTTCTTTCTCACTGAAATGTGGAACGGAGTAAAGCCTCTTAGCAACACGAGTAAGAAGAAGTGGCCCTTGCTGTCCCCATATTTTGCTGTTATAATTCTGAACAAAGTCCTCCATACATTTTTGGGTGAAATCATGACCGCGAGTGAACCCAAAAACACCATTACTGGAGTAAGTGGCAGATTCAGCAGCAAGAAAGTCCTGTTTGGGAATGATTCTTATGGAGATGACATCTGTATCCATATACACACCACCATATTTCCAGACCAGGACTAACCGGCAACCATCAGAACTGACATGGGTCCAGAAACTCTGCTGTTGTGTATTAATCTGAAAGTAAAAAGAAGAACACGTGACAATATTATTATTTTTGTTAAATTAATGTTTTTTATGTATAGTATTCCAACTTTACTTTACTAATTGTATTCCCTTCATTCAGGGAGCCCAGTATTCCATAAATTATGGGGGCCTTGCAGTATTATTCATTATTAGTTCTCTATAATATATTCCTCCTGCGGTCCATTTTTATAATTGCATTTTTTTTAGTAAATATAATTATTATTAAAACAGAAATCTAATTTATGTTTTATATCTTTATCTTTATCTTTAGTTGTTACAAATTTATTGGATGTGATATTGTACATGGTACAGGTAGGAGGGTATAAAGCTAAAATCTTGCATCAGGACCCATGAGTCATTAGTTGCTCCCCAGAGTCAGTTAATAATTGCAGAAACTATAGATATATATTATACTAATATCAGGCACTTCCAACTATGCATGCATTAAAATTGGCATGGTTTATAGTTATAGCTATGTAATGTCCCGCAGGATGGGTCATCACTATATTTAGCTCTAATTAGTTGGCTGGAGAGCCATCTGGCCATCTCTCCCATGCTAGCTACAAGCATCTAACACCGTTAAGGAGTGAGTTTCCTTGGTTTGGTTTGCATCCAGATAGCTGCCCAAGCAGCAGAGCCGACCTGGCTCCTACTGCCAGCATTCTGACCACTGGATCAAGGCTGAATTACTCCTAAAGTCATGCACTGCAACAAAATCATCATCACAGCCAACTAATCCACTGCCATGTCTGCCTGAAGGAAGAACCATTATCATCCTTTCACCTGCTACTGTGTGGACCGTGTCTGGGATTAAAGAGACTGTGAGTTATTTCAAGTTTTACATTGTGATCTCTGGCCTAACCCCATGGGCCTCCCTGTCACCATCTGCCCAGAGATCCGTTATTACGCATACACACTAGGAGTACCCCAGGGGAATCCATTATCCACACTGTGGCCTCCCCATCTTCTTGCTTCTCCCATCTGCCCCTGACAGTCGTGGACAAGGCTTGTTTCTGTGGACTAAGTCACCATGACACATTCTGCAAGTAGGGCGCAAATACAGCCAGCCACTCCGGTCCCTGGGAATCCAGCTGCCCTCACTGTGGTCTGGCCACAGTGAGGTAATGTTGCACCATACTAAAAGGAAGTTTCAGGATTAACTTATAAATCTACAGTTTAAGGGCTCATTCACATGGCTGTCAGCGGCGGGGTACATGTACGTCCCCTCAGACGGCAATAGTGGTACGGCGCAGATACGGTGCCACACATGTTCCGGGCCGCACACCACAAAAAGATAGAGCATGTTATTCTCTATGGAGGGAGGAGGGGTCACCTCCTCCTCCTCTCCAGCACAGCGGGCGTACCGCGTGTGAATGTACCCTGAGGCTACATTCACACGGACGTATGAAAACGTCCGTATCCATACCTTTTTTTTACAGGTTACATACGGCCACATTCATTTCAATGGACAATACGTCCAACCATTTATATTGACGTTTTTGACACTGTAGCGTACCGTACCGTATAATAGCCGTATAAAAATATAGAGCATGTCCTATTTTCTCCCGTATTTCAGTTCCGTATGCCCTAGATGTCTATGGGGACGTATAAAATACGGGTTACATATGTGCTGCATGCGGATGAAAAACTTCATGTATATATGGGCTCATACGGCCTGAAAATACGGGACTGGAGAAATCATATGTCGTGTGAATGTAGCCTAAGAATGTGAATTTAAAGGGGTTTCATCATAAAATACATCACTCCACTATTTTCAAAAAAATACAGTAAGAACAATAATACATATTTATTTATAGTGGCTACAAGTCTTGGAAACCAGAGAATCTAAAGCACCAACTTCAGTAGAGTAGTACATTTGATCACGCTTACTATACCAATACAGTACCAGTACAAATTGGATTTTCCTACACTTTACCTTTGAGAACCATGAGTGAAGTGGTGTGTTATTAAACAATTCCTCGAACTTCAAGGGGAAGAAGTAAATGTTACTCTGGGGTGTGAGTGTTGGGAAATGTTTCTTCACCAGTTCTTCGGTGTTGGTATCACTTAGTCCTTTCAAGAAGAAGGCCACTGGTCGGTCTTTGTAGACTCGAGCCGCTGACTCTACAGCACATAACACTAATGCAGGAAGTTTCATTCGATCTGTTGATTCCACAAAAAAAATGCTATTGCCTGCTTTTAATACATCAAAAGGAGAATTGACGGTTGTGTTCACTGTTGGGGTTGTAGACATATTCAGGGTCTTCAGTGACATAAAAGCTAAGATGTTCTCTCTTGGAATGATTCCATAAAAGAAGCCAAGGGTTGTCAACAGAAGCAAAAAAGATGCTATTTTTATTGATGTCAACATTTCTGCAGCATGTGTGGTCAGACTGCAAAACAAAAGAAAAGAATTCAGAAAGGGAAAATGATTAGACATTATGCAGCATTTGGTGTTACATGGTGTCCTAACTACAGGAAGCATGTAATAGAGCGGAAGAAGCTCTAGAGTCCGATCTGAAGAGCATGTGGTACAGCAGGAGAAGCTGAGCACATTGTACATAGTGTCCTATCTGCAGTCAGCATGTAACCAAGCAGGAGAAGCTTTGTAGATTGTACATAGTGGGGCAGATTTACTTACCTGGTCCATTCGGCGGGTTCTCCGACGCTGATTCGTGTCTTCCGTCGATTCACTAAGGTAGTGCGCCCGATGTCCACCAGGTGTCGCTGCTGCGGTGAAGTCCACCGTGGTCCGCCGGAGATCACCAAGCTATGCTGGGTGCAGGTAAGTGCGTGTCAAGTGACACATTTTTTTAAAGAAAAACAGTGATTTTTCCAAATCCGTTGGGTTTTCCGACGTCCACTCCCCCGATTTCCGACGCGTGCATGCAGGTGCATATGTGCCACAATCCGATCACGTGCGACAAAAACCCGGGGCAATTCAGGGAAAAGCGTTAATATTCGGGAAATCTGATGAGCATGTGGTACAGCAGGAGAAGCTGAGCACATTGTACATAGTGGGGCTTATTTTCTAAAGGTCGCAGATCGCACTTTTGGCAGACTGTTCGCTGGTTTCGGGATTTGCACAGCTTTGACAGGTATTTAACAGGTGTCTGCACTGGGATTGTGTTGCAGCTGCGCTGGCTGTCATGTGACAGATATCGGGGGACGGCCATCAGATGATCCGAATGATTCGGACTGAGAGCAGGATTTAAGATTCAAATTGTGTAGCAAGACAATGCACTTACATGCCCCACAAAGAAGAAGGTGACCTCCGGCGGACCTGATCAGGGAAGCGACACATGCAGGATAACGGGCACACAATCTTAGTGAATCGCGGCACAGAGCATTATCGTCAGACAATGCACTTTCTGTGAACTCCATGAAACGGGTAAGTAAATGTGCCCCAGTGTCTTATCTGCAGGCAGCATGTTATAGAGCATCTCTTGAATGAAAATCTACCATCAAATTCAAGTATGATAAACCAGGATATTTCCTGCCCAAGGGAAGTGCAAGTACTGAAGGAATGGCGAGACAGTGTAACAGCCTTTGAAGCCAGATCCAGATTCCAGCTATAGTGTCCGCCAGAATATACACATGGTTGTATTACTTTTTCCAACTACAGGCGGTCCCCTACTAAAGGAGACCTGACTTACAGACATCCCCTAGTTAAAGACGGACCCCTCTGCCCGCTGTGACCCCTGGTGAAGCTCTCTGGATGCTTTACTATAGTCCCAACCAGCAATGATCAGCTGTAAGGTGTCTGTAATGAAGTTTTAGAGATAATCCTTGGTCCCATTACAGCAAAAAAAATTTCGAAACTCCAATTGTCACCAGGACAAAAAGAAATTTTGTCTGGAACTACAATTATAAACTATACAGTTCAATATACAAATTCAACTTAAGAACAAACCAAGAAGAAAACTGCCTGTATTCTATAAACACTACTTACTATGTCTATCCACCTACCTACTCTGTTTTCCCAAAAATAAGATAGTGGCCCACATTTATTAAAGTGTTTTAAGAAAATTTAGGAGTCAATTAATTTAGGGACAATTTTATTTTCATAAAGGTTTTAAGAAGTCCTATTAATAGAACATCATAGCATCTTCCACCCCATTATAAAATCTTCCCCCCGCAACCACTATTCAAAACAGCGTCTAATTGACATTGTAATTGCTTTGTATATTTCTTCTATTAGGATAGGGGAATTAAATTTGTATGTGAATCTGTATCAGTTTTACCCCCTTCGTGCTCTGCAATGTACATGTACGGATCAGAGGTGAGGGGGGTGTATGCAGAGGACACACGGGCTGAGCTCTCTTCATACACAAGTGGGGTTTGTTGCATACTGCAGCAAACTTCCAATGCTAATACCTGTGGTCAGTGTTAACTCTTCCGATGTCACCAGTAAAGCTGCTGGCTGCATTTAAAAAATGGCAACGTGTGGGCGCCACCATCTTGTATCAGATCGTCACTCCCCCGAACATCATAGGGGGGCGATCGGTTGCCATGACAGCATCGGGTCTTTGGCAGACCCGAGTCTATCTTGTTTCTACGGTTTCATTATACTGGCTCATTGTAATTTATACTGTGCAAAAATGGCATATACTGCAATACAGCAGTATTGCAGTGTATGGTAGGAATGAACAGACTATCTAGGTTATTCCAGAGGTTCTAAAAAAATTGTAAAAAAAGTTTCAAAAATAATAAAAAAGTTAAAAAATCTAAAATCACCGCTTTCCCTAGAACTGATATAAAGAGTAATAAACAGTAAAAATCACGAAATGCCGCGTCCCAAAATGCCTGATCTATCAAAATATAAAAACAGTTATTGCCAGCAGTGACCCCCATAACAGACAATAGTGCCCAAATGTCCGAAAAAGCGACTTTTACACCATTTTACATCACATAAAAAATGGAATAAAGAGTGTAAAAATGTCACACAGACCTCAAAATGGAAGCAATTAAAATGTCGGCTCATTTAGCAAAAAATGACACCTAACACAGCTCTGTTGTTTAATTTTTGAAAATGTACTAAGACGCAATAAACCTATACAAATTTGGAATCACCGTGATTGTACCGAACCAAAGACTAAAGTAGACGTGTTATTTGGAGCGCAGAGTAAAAGTCGTAAAATCTGAGCCCACAAGAACATGACGCAAACATGTTTTTTTCCAATTCTTCCACATTTGAAATTTTTTTCCAGCTTCCTAGTACACGGCATGGAATGATAAATAACACCCTGGAGAAGTAAAATTTCTTACGTACAAAATAAGCCCTCACACAGCTCTGTACACAGAAAATTGAAAAAGCTATGGATTTTTGAAGGTGGAGAGTGAGAAATTAGTGTAAAAAACCCAGCGTCCTTAAGGGGTTAAAAAAATAGCGTCTAGGAAGCTTGTTAACACTTTTACAGAATATTTTACAAAAAATCATTCAAAATGGAGGTTCTACTTGTACTTTTTAATACCTAGATCATAAAGGTGCTCCTGTCTGAATAGCGCACATTAGGGGAACCGGAGGGCTGTCCTACAGCCTGGCAGGTCTCCAGCAGGGTGGTGTTGGCAAGAAAAGATGAGGGAGAGGCTGCTATAGCGGATCTCCCTGGGGCAACCCCTTAATGTCCCAAGTGTGAGTCTCTGGGTGATGGACAGGGTGCCGGTGATGAAGGCAGCCGTATTAGCAGGGACCAGACGGAGACAGAAGTTGAAGAAAACAACTTACAGTTCTTTATTTGAACCGCAGGAACCGCAGCAAACGTGCCTTTAACAGGTAGGTAGGATGCCGAGATGTGAGTTGGAGGGAGCCTCAGGAGATAGTTCACCAGCCTGGATGTAGAGGGCAGGCTGGGTGGCAGCTGTGTCCTTATAGGAAGCTTCAGCTTGTCCTGTAGAGCTTCAGGTATCACCCTTGAAGGTAGGGATGATACCCCTTTCCTCACTACACTACTCTAGTCTAATAGCTCCACTCTTCAGAGGCAGGGGCTAGGCTCTTCCTGCTCTGGTATGGGCTAGACAGAGATTACTCACTCACTCACTACATAGACTGAGAGACTTCTCTCAGTCTAACTCTCTAAGAGTGCTCCAGAACATTCTGGGCCAGAGGTTTTATTACCTCCCTTTGGTCAGGTGGTGGCTGCTCCTCCAATCACATCTCAGCTACAGAGCACAGGATGTAACACAGACATTGGTTGACATAATTACATCATACATTAACATCTGCCTTGCCAGGCAGGATTAACCACTGCAATTTCCCCTTGATCCTATAAAGACCGTGTAGTGTAAGGTGGTGTTACCTACAGGTGGGACGTATTCGCAAGCACTACCTCGCCATTGCATCGGCGAGGGTGTTGCACATGTTATAGAGCAGGAGGAGCTGAGCACATTGTACATCGTGTCCTATCTGCAGTCAGCATTTTATAGAGCAGGAGAAGCTTTGTAGATTGTATATAGTGTCCTATCTGCAGTCAGCATGTAACCGAGCAGGAGAAGCTTTGTAGATTGAACATAGTGTCCTATCTGCAGTCAGCATGTAACCGAGCAGGAAAAGCTTTGTAGATTGTACATCGGCAGGTTCTCCGACGCTGATTCGTGTCTTCCGTCGATTCACTAAGGTAGTGCGCCCGATGTCCACCAGGTGTCGCTGCTGCGCTGAAGTCCACCGAGGTCCGCCGGAGATCACCAAACTATGCTGGGTGCAGGTAAGTGCGTGTCAAGTGACAAATTAAAAAAATACAGCAGTTTTTCCGAATCCGTTGGGTTTTCCGACGGCCACGCCCCCCGATTTCCGACGCGTGCATGCGGGCGCATATGTGCCACAATCCGATCGCGTGCGACAAAAACCCGGGGCAATTCAGGGAAATACTCAGGTAGGCTGTGGCGTTGCAATGATGCTCAATTGGTACCAATGGGCCCAAAGAGTGCCAAGAAAATATTCCCCACACCATGACACCACCACCACCAGCCTGAACCGTTGATACAAGGCAGGATGGATCCATGCTTTCATGTTGTTGACGCCAAATTCTGACCCTACCATCCGAATGTCGCAGCAGAAATCGAGACTCATCAGACCAGGCAAGACCATTCTCTGTAAACCCTAGAGATGGTTGTGTGTGAAAATCCCAGTAGATCAGCAGTTTCTGAAATACTCAGACCAACCCTTCAGACCAGCCACGTTCAAAGGCACTCAAATCACCTTTCTTCCCCATACTGATGCTCGGTTTGAACTGCAGGAGATTGTCTTGACCATGTCTACATGCCTAAATGCACTGAGTTGCCGCCATGTGATTGGCTGATTAGAAATGAAGTGTTAACGAGCAGTTGGACAGGTGTACCTAATAAAGTGGCCGGTGAGTGTAGATCATCCTAAGTGGCGGACCTTTGCCGCATGAGGCAAGGTGTATATAGAATTTGGTGTTGAGGGGATCTGACACAGGAATAGAAATCTGTGCATATATGTATATTCATACATACAGACACATACATGCTGACACATACATAATGGGGCACATTTACTTACCTGGTCCGGAGGAGATCCCGAAAGAGCATTGTCCGACGACAATGCACTGTGCTGAGATTCAAGACGATTGTGTGCCCGACTTGCTGAATGTGTCGCTTCCACACTCAGTTCCGCTGAAGTTTACCTTCTTCTTCCCGGTGCATGTAAGTGCTTGGCTTGCGACACAATTTTTAAGTTAAATCCCGTGGTTTGTCCGAATTTGATGGATCGCCCCCCTCATGAAAGCTGGCGCGATTGCGGCAGAATCTGATCGCGTGCGCCAAAAATCCATTTTAAATCCCTGTCCCAGCGGTGCAAAACAGAAATTTTAGGGATGTCCGATGAAAGTGCGGTCCGCGGGGGCCTTAGTAAATGAGCCCCAATAGATATATACAATTCACAATGTGAGTGGATACTTTAAGCTGCCGAAACCTGAGCACTCACCCCCACTGGTAACACTGGTAACTAGGGTTTCCCTTTAGAAGAAACACAAGGGTTGTGGAACGGCACTGTGTGAGGAGCAGGTGCAGGTCTTCACAGAGGGTCCGACATGACCCACCAGATATAGCCAAAAAGGGAGGATGAAGCAGCACTCCAGGAGTAGTGAAAAAAGTGAATATTTATTCCACCATATATGCAACGTTTCGCCTTATCTATAAGGTTATAAGGTTATATGAGGTTATGGATCACATCTGCCCTCTTCTTAGTCAATACTGTAGGCTCATCCAAGATTCACTTTACTGTCGACTATGGTTGACGTTGATCCGAATTTCTTCCAGTCTTCTTAAACACAGTTTTTTTCATAAAGAGATCCTGAATGGTTTTTTAAAAATATTTTTCATATTTGCCCTGTCCATCCGCCCTCCCTAAGCACTAGGATGAATAAAAGTTCTTCTGTGATTAACACTTTTAGACATTGGGGCACATTTACTTACCCGTCACTGCGCGATCCCGGAGGTGCGTTCCCAGACTCCAATGCACAGCTGCTGCGATTCACTAAGATCGTGTGCCCGATATCCTGCATCTGTCGCTTCCCTGATCAGGTCCGACAGAGTTCACCTTCTTCTTTCCAGTGCATGTAAGTGCTTGATCTTGCACAAATTCAAAGTTAAATCCTGTTGTTTGTCCGAATCCGTCGGATCATCCGATGGCCCGCAATCCCTGAAAGGTCGGGAAACTCGGCGAAAATTCCGGCCGCGGGACCCTTAGTAAATAAGCCCTTTTGTGGACACATTTATTTACAAGTGCACCTGAGTTCACTGAAAATGCATAATGCTGCGTGCAGCGATTCACTAAGATCGTGCTCCAGAAATCATGAATGTGTCACTTCCCCACACTGGTCCGACAGAGTTCACCATCTTTTTTGTGGTGCATCTTAAACATAGGGCATGCAACACAATTTGCAAGTTAAATACAGCGCTCAATCCGAATCACTAGGTGAAGGTTAATATGCTTAACAGACTTTGGTGTGTAATGGGTAACCAGTAGAGAGAAAGGCAGAAAGGAGAGGCAGAGGAGAAACATGGAATATCCGGGCAGCTGAGCTGAAGATGGATTTGAGGGCCATTGGAGAGTTAACTGGAAGACCACAGAGAAGAATGCTGCAGCCATCTAGGCAGGGCATGGACTTGCAGTTTTGTAGAGTGTGGGTGTGAAAGGTTTGGATACGAGAGATAATCTTGAGGCGGGGGCAACGGGTCAAAGCATACTCCAAGAGGTCTAAGCGTTAGTAACAGTTCCACCCCATTATAGAGAGCTTTTGTGGTACAGTGCATCGTACACAAAGATTTATCCCTTTAAAAACATACTTTACAAAATACTTTATCTTCCCCTATACAATTCATTTATGAAAAGTTGTTTTACTCAGGGGTGAACATGTTAAATCTGATGTAAAAGAGCATTACCGAGCATCTGTAGGTCACTGTGCCTTAACAATTTGTAAAATGATTGTTTTCTTTAAGAAGGATCTCACCAAAAGTGGAGGAAATTAATGATAAAACTATCTTGCTGTGCGGCGAACAGGAGGAGCTGTCAGTCACGTTTACAGAGAATATTCTGCTGGACATTTAGAATCCTCTCAATGAAAACTCCATTAATTTCTGTAACTGCAATTGTACATTATGTAATTGGGATGTCATGTCATGTTAGGCTTCAATCACAGCGGATGACAATTTTGTGATCAATCATGGCCAATCCATGGAACACACAGAAATTCCTTGCAGCTTAGAGAAATACTGAACACTTTGTGCAATAAGGCAATATTTTTTAAGCAGGCTGCATTTTATCACACATATTGGGATTGCTCAAGTCAATATGAAGGACACATAGGGGTCATTTACTAAGGGCCCGATTCGCATTTTCCTGACGTGTTACCCGAATATTTCCGATTTGCGCCGATTGTACCTGAATTGCCCCGGGATTTCAGCGCACGCGATCGGATTGTGGCGCATTGGCGCCGGCATGCACGCGACTGAAATCGGGGGGCGTGGCCGAATGAAAACCCGACGGATTTGGAAAAACTGCCGCATTTAAAAACGGAAAATGTGTCGCTCGGGACGCGCTTACCTGCACTCAGCCGGCCTCGGTGAATTCCGGCGCGTTCAGATGCTTTTCAGCGCAGCAGCGCCACCTGGTGGACGGCGGAGGAACTACCTTATTAAATCCCGGCCGGACCCGAATCCAGCACAGAACGCGCCTCTGGATCGCGAATGGACCGGGTAAGTAAATCTGCCCCATACTGTATATATTTGTTGCATGAAATTATTCATACTAACAGGCTCACATTCCCAGATTACATTACATTATAGAGGAGACAGAGCTAGGAAGAGGTTGCTGCACCTTTTATGGTCAGTCAGAAAAGAAATCTTAAATAATTGCCCTTTTTAGGGCACTTTTTACAACTGCATTAAGGTGCTCATGGGCTGCTGTAGTGCAGGAATATTCTTACCCCTTATAGAGGATTATTCAGCAATACCTGGAAAGACCAGACAGGATTATTAGGAAAATATCAGCTCCAAAAATATTGTAAAAATACTGGTGTTTTTTGAGTACTTTGTCATTTGAATATATTCAGGATCCATCTTTAAAAGTATTCCAAAAGACATGGGGCATATGTAGAATCAGCTCCCTAACATGTTTCAAATGCAAATGCTCCATTACTCATGGCTGTTTGTTGAATACTTGCTTATAGTGTAAACATAAAATCACTAAATATGATTTGAGGATGAAAGCTTACAGTCTATGAAGATGAGGAAGAGAGCTTACAGTCTATGAGGATGAGGGGGGACAAAAGAGCTTATAGTCTATGAGGATGAGGGGGTGACACAAGAGCTTACAGTCTATGAGGATGAGGGGGTGACACAAGAGCTTGCAGTCTATGAGGAAGAGGGGGTGACACAAGAGCTTGCAGTCTATGAGGAAGAGGGGGTGACACAAGAGCTTGCAGTCTATGAAGATGAAGGGATGATGAGGTCACTTTGCCAGCCAGGCTAGCAGCTAGGCTAACACCACCAGGGCCGGATTAAGGTTGGTGGGGGCCCCTGGGCACAAAATCTGGTGGAGGCCCCAACCGAATGCAACAAAGATATAAATTATCCTGCTCACTATCCACTATCCTCACAGTAATACATCCACACGCAGCCGCCTAACCCCCAGCAATGCATCCACATACAGCCGTCTCACCCTCAGTAATGCATCCACATACAGCCGCCTCAGCCCCAGCATTGGATCCACATACAGCCGCCTCACCCCAAGCATTGCATCCACATAAAGCCGCCTCACCCCCCAGCAATACATCCACATACAGCCCCTTCACCTCCCAGCAATGCATCCACATACAGCCGCCACACCCCCGCAATGCATCCACATACAGCCGCCTCACTCCCAGCATTGCATCCACATACAGCCGCTTCACCTCCCAGCAATGCATCCACATACAGCCGCTTCACCTCCCAGCAATGCATCCACATACAGCCACCACACCCAGCACTGCATCCACATATAGCCGCCTCACTCTCCAGCAATGCATCCACATACAGCCACCTCACCCCCAACACTGCATCCACATACAGCCGCCTCACCCCCAGCAATGCATCCACATACAGCCACCACATCCCCACACAGGCAGAGACCCCCCCCCCCCCCCCCCCCCCCCCCCCCCACGGCCCCACCCCCCCCCCCCCCCCCCCCCCCACAGACAGAGACCCCCAGCCCAGCACATAGTTTCTCTCAGAAAATACCTTTCAGCCAAGTTGTGAAGGGAAGCGCTGAGCCATGACAGGCTGGGAAGCCTCCTCTCCCAGCCAGCAGTATACAGAAGCCGGCATTTCCCGTTCTTACAGCAGGTGAGGTGAGAATGCAATGCACATGACCCTGTGACATTGAAACCACACTGAAGAAGCAAGCTGACCATCTCTGGCTTAGAGCGATGTGCTGCATTGTTGCAGCACTTCGCTCCAGGTAGAGACAGATAGTCTCCTACCATGGACTGGGAGACATCAGGGAGGAGAGGAAGCACACTGATCTGCAACTAGCTGTACTGTTCCTGCATGGCTGGGAGCGATGCTGTTACACAGTTAGCTCAGTGTCCGGGAGCACTGCAAATCTAATATCTGCATGATTTTCAGTATCAGTGCAATTGACATATGTGGGGGCCAACCCCTGAGCAGGATGGTGGGGGGCCCGGGGCGCACGCCCGGGGAGCCCTGCATATAATTCAACTCTGATCACCACTGCCACTGTGCTAGCCAGGCCAGCAGCTAGGCTAACACCACTGCCTCTGTAGGGAAATAACCTGGAGACCATCCGCGGAGATCGTAGAAGCTACATTTGTGTGATCGGGTTTGGAAAAAGGTGAGACAAAAAGCACTATCCTAGTGTAGTATATTCAATAAATTGGAGGATAGGTGAATGTAAATATTCTCACCTTTTAGCGCTTTTTGGGGAGCTTTGAACGGTTTCTCTTAGATGGCTGCCGACATCCACCTCCTTAGCGTTGATCTGCTCCCAGGGAACCAGACGACGCTATCGCAATGCAGCAGGTTAGGACCAAGTGTGGTGATGAAGGTATCGCATGCTCACGGCGCTCGGGTCGAAAAATATCCCCTAGTGCAGCCTGCGCGCACTGAACGTGGTGGAGGAGAGACTGCACTTTGTGTGTGTGGCTACTGCCAGCGCCAATCACAGCAGCTGGAGGACCAAACGCACAAAGCATACTGTGTCAGCCAGGCCAGCAGCTAGGCTAACACCACTATCACTGCACCAGCCAGTCCAGCAGCTAGGCTAACACTCCTGGCATTGTGTCAGCTGGGACAGCATCTAGGCTAACACCACTGCCACTGTGCCAGCCAGGCCAGCAGCTAGGCTAACACCTTTGCGACTGTGCCAGCCAGGCCAGCAGCTAGACTAACACCACTGCCACTGTGCCAGCTAGGCCAGTAGCTACACTAACACCACTGCCATTGTGCCAGCCAGGACAGGGCAGCATCTAGGCTAAACCAGCCACTGTGTTAGACAGGCCAGCAGTAGGCTACACACCACTGCCACGTGTTAGCCAGCCAGCAGCTAGGCTAACACCACTGCCCACTGTGTAGCCAGGCCACGAGCTAGGCTAACACACCACTGCCCACGTGTGCCAGCTAGGCCAGACAGAAGGACAACACCACTGCACGTGCCAACGGGCAGCAAGCTAGACTAACACTCCTGGCACGTGTGTCAGCTACGGTCAGCAAAGCTAGATAACACACACTGTCCACTCTGTACCATGCTACGGCAACAACCGTAGGCTAACAACAATGCCCACATGTGCCAGTAAGGCAGCAAGATGCAGGCTAAGCACCACTGCCAGTTGCACAACCAGACGAGAGCTGGTTAACATAGGACTGTGTCAACCAAGGCACGCAGCAGGAACACCACTGAAACTGGGCCAGCCAGGCCAAGCAAGCGAGGTAATACCACTGCACTGGTGCCACCTAGGGCAGCAGCTACGATACACCACTGCCATGTGCAGTACAGCAGCCTCAAAGCATAGGCTAAACACCATGCCATCTGAGGTAAGCAGGCAGCAGCTAGGAAGAAACCAACTGCCACTGGTGCCGCCGGCCAGCAGCATAGGTGCTAAGACCACTGCATGTGCCAAAGAACCAAGTAGGAACCCTTACATCCAAGCACTGGTCACCAAGGCCAGGACCGCTAGGCTAACACCACTGCCACAGGTGCCAGCCAGTGCAGAAGCTAGGCTCACACAGCCCGATTGTGCAGCAAGCCAGCAGTAGTGCAACACACAATGCATTGTGCCAACAGTAGCGCAGCGAGCAGGTAAACCTTCGACGTGCAGCCGGCAGAGTTAGACTCACACCACTGCGGCTGCCAGCTAGGCCAGCAGCTTACTCACACCACTGCCACTGTGCAGAGGCCAGCACTAGGCTAAAACCATCTACCACTGTTCCAGCAGGCAGAATCTACCACTAAACCCATGCCACGGCCAAGGCCTAGAGCTAGATAAAAACTGAGCGCAGTTCATGTGCCAACAGGGGACAGCAGCTAGGATAACAATCAGCATTGTGTCACCAAGGCCAGCAGCTAGGCTAACACCACTGCCACTGTGTTAGCCAGGCCAGCAGCTAGGCTGACATGTAAATAGGAAAAGTTTAGAATATTAATGATCATTTAGAATAGTATGTGTACAGCTTTCGGGGTTACTTTCCGTGGGGGCCCCCACCAGATTTTGCACCCAGCGGTTTCCACGTACCTTAAACCAGGCCTGAGTTTGGACTGTATATTGTGGTTTCTAAATGATATGGCAATACAATATAAAGGAAGGTAGAAATAAATGGTCCCTCATCCGCATGGCACTATAGAGCGTAAGGCTGGTCATCGTTTTGGGGATTAGTTAAAGAAGGGAGAGCATATTTGGGGCAGACTCCATTGGGTTAATATGGTATAGAAGTATTATGTAATTATTGTGTGTCCACATCTGGCAGGCTTGTGTTATAATGAGGCTTAATGACAAAACCTACACAGTTTATTAGTACAACAAAGATGAAGATAATAGAATCAACAAATGTTCAATCCTTGAAGATATCAACACTTCAGGATTTGTGATATTTTGTATTATTTAATCTGCTATTACTATAACATATGTCCAGAGCAGCAGAACATCTGTTTCGTAGGGAAAACACGGATCTAGATGAGCTGGCGTAGATTCGGCGCTGGAGCGGAGATGTGGGCCTGAGCGGGGACATGGCGAGGTGCGGAAAGCAAAGTGTCTATGTACGCTATGTACTCGGTGACTCAATTATGCCTGGCATCCCCAAGAGTCTAGTTTGTCTGCTGTTCTTGTGACATGAACGGACTGAGCGCCACATCTGAAGCGA
Organism: Engystomops pustulosus; assembly: GCA_019512145.1. NCBI lineage: Eukaryota > Metazoa > Chordata > Amphibia > Anura > Leptodactylidae > Engystomops > Engystomops pustulosus. Next base: position 26,077,198 of record CM033643.1, on the reverse strand, counting down.
ATGCATTATGGATCGCGTTGTTTAATGCCCACACACTTTAGCCTGTCGACAATTTAAAAACAAGTGGATCTTTTATTGCGTTTTTGCTTTGATAAAAGATGTCACATGTAATGGCTGCTGTAAGATGGAAAACTGATGATATGCCTCGTGCTGGAGAAAGACACCGAGAGAGAATAAGCTGTGCGGAAAAATAAAAGGAAGAAAAAGGCATTTTCCTGTGGGCTTTCTGACAAAGGGGATTACCGGAGAAGTACAGAGCCTGTCATCCTTTCCATTTAGAGCGCTGACAGAAAAACACCAACCTAGTAAAAAAACCCACACAAGATGACAATATACTGTAAACAGCATCACTGTCAGGGAACAATGACAAGTTATGCCACATTGTCATGTACACGCCACCTCGCTTTACTGAATGCCACAGCTTTCTATGTATTTTGTGTATTTATACCAAATGTTAGACATCAAAGAATGTTCCAAGTACATCGGTATTATATTGCTTACCAGAAAACCCAAGCCTGGTATGATACACACATAGGATAATTTAAGAAACATCTTATGAGACTAAGCAGTGATCTATACAATTGTCATTGGGGCCCACAGCAAAACATAGTAGAACACCCAACCTCCCTTTTTAAGACCTTAAACACCACAGATATATATATTAATAAAATCTCCCATTTACGGAACTTGCAAAAAAAACCTGTGTATCTGCAGCCACCACTAGGGGGAGCTCACCAAGCTTAATGGAAGCTGTAAAAATCTCTTTGCCTTGAGCTCCCCCTAGTGGGTGATCTGAAATTCAGTAATTAATATTGTGAAGCAAGATAAAGAAGATCACTGCAGGACCCCTTCTCTCATTGGCTCCATACAGATCTGCCTATGTGTAGGTGTACATACCTCTAATGTTATGAGACATCCACTAGGGATATATTCTGGGGCAACCTCTCAATGTTTGTAACTAGTGAAGGACTACCAGAAATAGTGCTGTATGGGAATACAACAGTATTTATCGCTGATAGGCTCCTATTCATACATCGGGGCAGATTTACTTACCCGGTCCATTCGCATTCCAGCGGCGCGTTCTCTGCGGTGGATTCGGGTCTTTCGGCGATTCACTACGGCAGTTCCTCTGACGTCCACCAGGTTTCGCTGCTGAAGTCCGTCGAGGTCCGCCGGAGTTCACGATCCATTGGCGGGTGAAGGTAAGCGCGTGTCCAGCGACACTTTTTTTTTTTTTAAATGCAGCAGTTTCTCCGAATCCGTCGGGTTTTCGTTCGGCCACGCCCCCTATTTCGGTCACGTGCACGCCGGCGCCAATGCGCCACAATCCGATCGCGTGCGCCAAAAACCCGGGGCAATTCAGGGAAAATTGGCGCAAACCGAAAATATTCCGGTAACACGTCGGGAAAACGCGAATCGGGCCCTAAGTAAATGACCCCGCACTGTATATATTGGTGTCTTGATGCGGAGGAATGTACGATCAAAGTAAGGCGGAAAAGAATTACTTTTGCACGATAAGATATATTAAAATGTTTTGAGGGACACTTGCACTATTGATTTTTGCTAGTTTTACCAAATGCGAACAAAAGCCTAAAATCCTACTCTCTAATGCCTCATAAGTGATGGGTTTTGTACCGTAAATCCACCCCTGGAAGTTGATCTTTTGTGTCTACTGACCAATACATTTTTAGTGTTGTACGAAACTAGACTTAGATCAGCATAACATATGATGATATAAATGTCTTATGTCTAAAAAGTCCTGCAATAACACAAGGGAACGAATACTGGTGAGGTCAAATACTCTGAGCTTTGCATTATTTGGTCTGGGAGCGAAGGCTATCTACCCAAGTTACAGATTATCTAATATGTGTTTTTATGTGTGTTTTTCATGTGGATTTGTCTATTTAGTGTCGTGTTTTTTTGTGCAGTTTTCATGCAGATTTTTCACATGTTTTTTGTTTTGTTTCACCTGATCAGATGTAAATTCAAGCAAAGATCTGCATCAAATCTGCAATCGTGGTGTTGATTTGATGCATAATTTTACTCTCCCAAAAAGAGAGTCTCCGAAAAACTGCGCACTTTCGTGAGTTTTTCTGATATTTTCGGGATTTGCATGGCTGTGACAGATATTTAACTGGGGATTGTGTTGCACGCAGTTGGATTGTGGCGCAGCTGCGCTGGCTTTCATGCAACAGAAATCGGGGGGGCGGGCCGTCGGACTGATTCGGACTGAGCGCGGGACTTAACTTTCATATTGTGTCACAAGATCAAGCACTTACATGCACCACTAAAAAGATGGTAAACTCCGTCGGACCTGAGCGGGGAATTGACACATGCAGGATATCGGGCGCACAATCTTAGTGAATCGCGGCACAGGGCATTATCGTCGGACAATATCCTTTCTGGGAATTCCGCAGGCCCGGGTAAGTAAATGTGCCACAGTGTTCAGTAGTTGCCCTGGAGATTTATATAACTAAAGCTTTTTGTGTGTTGTTAGTAGCAGCAGGACTGTCAAAATGCATTTACTGTACATTCCAGGATTGTAGGTGGATTTGGAGCACTGAAGTGTGTAACGTAATGCATTATTCCGGGTGGGTCATCATTTATACCCAGAAAATAACCCTATAACCAAATCAAAGCTAAGGTAAGGACCATATCTGTATATTGAGATTCACTAATAAGTAACTACACTACCAATAAAAATTTTTATAATAACACAGTGCTATCCATATTACACTAAGCAGCCGGTCTTCTATCCTCACATTCATTATTACATCTTCAGTATCTGGCCAGTGTCATCCCTGTTACAATTAAGTGAAGCCACCCAGCTCAGCGCCAACACAAGACTCAATTTATTATCCGACAGACCATTTTATTGCCGTCCTGTCCATCAAATAAAGTGTAAGTGAAAGTTTACAGCTGTCAATTTTCATAAAGTATCACCAGCGTGACTCGGACTAATAATCCCAAATAGTTGTTTGCTTGCAAATCTTGACCTAACGTGGCAGAAGAAAAGTTGTATGTGTCTCCACATGCACCAACAAAACTAATAAATGTGTCACATCAGATTGTTTGTCGACAATTTCACATAAATTATTCCTAGAGCCGTAAATCTTTTTTTTTTTCTCTCTCTTTTCTAAACCCTAATTCAGGAGATGAAATATCACAGAGGAGCAATAAAGATAGTCTGTAAAATATATTAAAGACAAAACGGAAGCGTTGTGAATTGATTTTACCTGTATAAGCTAAAGTAAATAGAGAAGAAATATGCAGAAATATCGTATTAAAGGGGTTTTCCCAAGAAACAAGTTAGTCCCTATCCAAAGGATAGGGCCTAACTTGCCGATCGGTGGGGGTCTCAGTGATAAGAACAGATCACAAGAACGGGGGGTCCAAAGGGGTCTGAGGTACCTCCGTCGGACCGATCTGTGCTACCCAAGATGAGCAAAGCCAATCGCTCATGGCCAGGGTGCCCCATGTATTTTTATGGAGCTGATGGAGACTGCCAAGCGCCTATGCAGTGGATAGGACCTAACTTTTTTTGTCGAAAAACTCCTTTAATTAAGTCCAGTAACTATCATAAATCTATCCATCTTATTATCTAATATTCTATCAAATAATCTAACTATTTTGCATATACTTATCTCAAGAATATCGGAGTTGTGCATAAATCAAGTCCCCTTTCTAAGCCAAAATTAGAAGTTTGCCCTTGGTGCTAAAGTTTCATGATACTTTTCTTCTATGTAAATGGCTCAACTACTGTACTGGGCAAATAACACCTATGAAGTCTCTGATAAGCATTACCACAATTCTATACAGGCGGTTTGGTTATGATATTGTTAATATAGTAAATCAGGTTTTAGAACCTTATGTATATGACAGCCTTGGCTCTGGCAATGTGTTTATGCAGTTAGTTTGGTTTTGATACCATATCTATGAAGGAAATGTATATATCAAGCTTCGTTCTGGTACTGTATCTATATAATAAGCATGGTTATTTTACTGTATCTACATTGGAGATCAAAATTAGAGAACAACACACAATTTCATAAATGTCAAGTTCATTGTGTTGTCCTATATGAATAGATCCTAAAATGTGTAAAATTGCAGTATTTGATCTTATTTAATAAACTGTATATATTCAAAAGCACAGAATAAAAATGTAAATGACATAATTGTAAAAGAACACTGATCAAAATTAGAGAACACTTTCAGATACCTGTGAGCCATTGGTGTTAATTTGGGACTTGGGGCTATTTTCCTAATAATTGAACAAACTCTATTTAGCTGGCAGACTAACTTTCCCGTTTTCACTAATTTTGCAAAAATACTGTGCCATTCCAAAGTCATTGAAACCCCTCTGGAAGCAGGTTTTCCAGATGAAAGCCAAAGGGGTGACCCCATCAGCCATAGGTGAGAAGTTGGTCACTAGAAGTCTGTGATTTCTAGAATTTTACATCTTTACAACATCAAGACAAATACAAGAGAGGACAGGATAATGAAGAGAATCTCCATGGGTAATTGTGTAGATAGAATTTCTCACCACTTCAAGCTTGAACAGCGTAAGGAATTGTCTTTTCATACAGTGTCACAATGTTTAAGAGCATTTGAACTTAAAGTTCACTCTGCAGAGATCAAACCTCTCATTAGCAGAAGCAATCAAAAGGCTAGACTCACCTTTATTTAGGAGATGTTGTACGGTCGATTTCCATTTATCAATGACAGTTACAGAACTGTAGAACAAACTGGAAGAATAGTGGATTAAAATCACACCAGTGCAGTATGAGAGACTAGTGATGTCCAGTGGTTGCAAATGGCAAAGGCCTGTGCACTCCCTACTGAATGATGACACCTATAACCTTCCAAAAATGTAAATATTTTTCTCTGTGCCACAATTATTGTTTTTCTCTAATTACGATGATCACATTTATTTGCAAAATAAAGGTTTTGTGTGATATACCGTATATACTCAAGTATAAGCCAGCCCAAGTATAAGCCGAGGGTGGGAAATGCATTGGTCACAGCCTTCTCAGAATATAGCCTGCCAAACCCTGCCCCATAGTATATAGCCAGCCCCTGCCCGCCAGTATATAGCCTGCTAGCCCATATTCCCTAGTATATAGCTAGCCCCCTGCCCCAGTATATAGCCAGCCCCCTGCCCCAGTATATAGCCAGCGGCGGGGGAAGCCAGAAAGGTGAGTTTTGATATATTTTTTTAACTCGATTAGAAGCCGGGTTTGGGTTTTCAGCACATTTTTTTGTGCTGAAAAACTAGGCTTATTTATCTATGGTAATTTAGAAATTTTGCAAAACACAGTTCTAACGGCATGTCGTACCCTTTACAAAAACCCATCAAATGTTGATCAATGGAGATTATATAAGTTTTGTAAAAACCAAGGTCATATATAAATATTGGTTTTTTTTTGCATTCGTTGTTCTATGTAGTAAGCTTTGTTCTGTTGGTTTGTATTATTTATAAGCTTGGTTCTTTTAAAGGCGTTGTTCGAGACTTTACAAAAAAAGAGGGTGGCTTAAAAAAATATAAACATTTTCTTAAACTCCCGGCTCCCTCAGTGCTGCATTCAGTTCCATGTTTGTTTACTTGGGGCAAGGACCGCAGCGGATAGCAGCATGGGACACTGAGGGCGCCGGGAGGTAGAAAATGTTTTATTTTTTTTGAAAATGTTTTTTATTATGTACAAATATAAGCAAACAGAAATATTTCAGTATAGAGCAGTATTTTGTACATTTTTATATTTTTCATATTACAAAAGATAAAAACCTTACATGAAAACAGAACTAGGCAATATTCTTAAATTAGCTTTTACTGATAGGTATAAACCTTCTTTTTAATCAGAGAGAGACCGTTTTTAGGGGGGGGGGGGGGGAGGGTGGAGGGGGAGAGTGTTTGGGTGGTTTAGGTAGGAAGAGGGGGATGATGGGGGGATAGTAGATAGCAGCATATCTATTTTGATACTGGATCCAAGGGGACCAGATTTTTAAAAATTTGTTTCTTCCCCCCCTACAGTGGCGCAATTCTTCGAATTACATCATTTCTGCGACCTTGTCGCACCACTGAGAGAGGGTAGGGACCAAGTTGGCTTCCAGTTGCGTCTTGGGTTATTAGTAAGTTGGCAGCTGATATGAGGAAGGGAGCTAAATCTTTTTCTTAAGGGCGAAGTTAGGGCTAGGTTGCCTAGTAATATAACACTCGGTGAGCAGGGGATTTGTATTTACATATTGTTCAACGTTTTTGAGGGTTTTCTTTCCAGAAAGTTTATCTGGGGGCATGACCACCATATATGTGCCATGGTACCTATTGAGGACTTGCATCTCCAGCACTTATTGTCTAATTGTGGGAATATCTGTTGCAGCCCTTGGGGCGTCTGTACCATCTTGATATTATTTTGTATGCATTTTCCCTAATTCTAATACACCTTGAGAACCCGTTAGAAGCCTTAATATAGCTATTTGTCTTCTAATGTAAAGACCTCTTGAAGTCCTTCTCCACTGTGCTAGGAAATAGGGGCTAGTGGAATTTTGTAGCTTGACAATCTCTTGGTATGTCTTTAGATAATAGTTTTTGTGAAGGGGAGTTGAAGAAGCTAGCTTTTCCAGCCAAGGGGTCAGGATCGCAAATTTGGCTTGCTAAAAACTGGAGCAGGTTTCCTCAAGTCTTACTGTGGAGAAAATTAGTAATTTCAAACTGTGGTTCTTAATAGGTGTGCTTCATATTGTGTCTTGTGAGCTGAAGAACGTCGCTAGTGACGGTATGGTGCAGTTGTTCCAGAAGGGTGGTGTATTTTCCCTATCTGGGATGTAGTGTGATGGGGAGTAGAAGGGTAAGCCAGGGGTATTAGCGAGGCTGGGTATCAGAGAAAGATTGGCGGAGCTTTAGTGAGCATGTTGTGAGAACGTGGTTTAGTCCTCTAGTAATACACTACATTTCTTGGGGTTCTGGGCGACGGTTTCTGAGTCCCCAGATATAGTAGCCACTTCTTGAGGGTTAATAAGGAGTTTTCTAGTTGCTATATAGGCTGTGTTCCGGAGGTTTGGCGTGATTGATAGCCAACCTGGAGATTGGCACGATTGGTAGTAGATTTGGGATCAGGAAGGCCTATTCCTCCCTTTCTGGTCTTGATTAAGGAGACTGGTCTGATCGGGGTTTTTTGTTTTCCAACAAAATTGTGAAAAGGCTTTCTTGATTTGATGGTGAAAAAAAAAGGTAGTTAGGTAGCCAAATTGAACCGTTGATATAAGTAAATAGTTGGGGAATGATGTAAGCTTGTAGAAGGTTTTTCCTACCCCACCAGGACATGTATGGGAGTTGTAAGTCTTTTAATTGCTTTTGGATATTTTGCATTAGAGGGAGATAATTGAATTTGTATAATTGATTAGGATCAGCAGATAGCTGCATACCTAGATATGTGACTTTTTCTCTAGGCCACCTAAAGGGTGAGTGGGATTGAAGTACCTTTGATTTTGCAGAGTGTAGACTAATGTTTAATATCTCTGACTTTGCAAAATTGACTTTAAAGTTAGAGAGTTCTCCAAATTCCTCGAAAAGTTGGGTAATAACGGGTAAAGAGACGGTCGGGTTCGAGGTAAGTATGAGCAAGTCGTCTGCAAAAGATGCTGTTTTATGTTCATATCCGTCTATTTGAATGCCTTTTATTTCTGATGTTAGTCTAATTTTCCTGATCAGAGTCTCCATGACCAGAATGAACAGGGATGGGGACAGAGGACATCCCTGTCTTGTCCCGTTTTGTATTGAGAATGGGGCGGACAGAACTCCATTTATTCTAACTCTAGCATTTGGGGAGGTATAAAGTGTGGAGATGGCATGTAGAAAAGGAGATGGGATTCCAAATTGTGCCAGGGTGGCGTAGAGAAAATCCCAACTAACCCTGACGAAAGCCTTCTCTGCGTCTGTGCCGAGAAGGACCAAGGGTATATGGTTGTTTTTGGCATGTTCTATAAGGCGGATAAGTCTGCAAGTATTATCTTTGCCTTGTCAATTTTGTATGAACCCAGTTTGTTCCTCACCTACCAGACCCGGGAGGAGTGGATTTAGTCTGAAGGCCATTGCTTTTGCCCACCATTTAAGGTCACAGTTTAAGAGGGATATGGGACGGTAGCTACCACATAGTTCTGGGTCCTTACTTGCTTACTGGGCTTGCTTAGTCAGTGAGCCACCATGGAGAAGAAAATTACATAGAGAGGTGAAATGTGCAGCAAGGTATTTTTAAACAGCTTGTAGTAGGAGATAGGTAACCCATCCGGCCCTGGGCTTTTGCCTGATATAATTGATGCGAGCACTTTTGAGAGTTCCTCTTCCGTAAAAGGAGCGATTAAGCTCTCTACCATTGGAACGGATAAATTTGGTAATTGACAAGAAGTTAAGAAGTCTTTTAACTTACTTGTCCATTCTCCCGGGGATGGGGGTTTTGGGATATTATACAATGATTCATAGAAATTTTTAAAAGCGTCTCCAATCAGCTCAGTGGATGTTACTTTACCTTTAGAGTCGTGTTTAATAGATCGAATGTGTGCTTTATTTCTCTGTTTGCGTATAAGGGCTGTCATTATTTTATTGCCCTTGTCCCCGTGTGCATAGTGTTTATACTTGGCTTTTGTGAATGTTTTATATGATTGAGTGTTGAGTAGGTCTTTAATTTGGTTCCTAAGGTTCTGGAGTTCTAAAAGGACGTGTGGTTCTGATCTCTTTTTATGCGAGGCTTCCAGTGAAGATATTCGGTTGAAAAGGGAATCTAACTCTCTAGAGCGTTTGCGTTTTAGATATGTGCCTATAGAAATCATTTCTCCAGCCACGATAAGCTTATGGGATTCCCAGAGACCTGAAGGTGAAACATCTCCTGGTAATGTACCACTAAAATGTTCTTTCAGTTTTGCCTCAATAATCGCCTTATGAGACGGGTCTGCTACTATTGTGTCATTAAATCTCCAACACCACTGGCCTTTATGGATATTGTGGAAATTCAGAGAAGTGGTCACTGGTGCATGGTCAGATATGTGGATGTTGCCTATTTCTACCGATTTTGTCATAGGGAGAAATTTTCTAGAGATAAATAAGTAATCCAGTCTATGGTATGTTCCATGTGGGGTGGAGAAGTAAGTGTATTCTTTAGTTTGAGGAAAGTGAGTCCGCCATATATCTATAAATTCTAGTTCTGATAAGGCTCTGGCGATCCGGGCGAGTTTTCTGTTGGAGGTGCAATTTGAGTTTGTTGAATCTAGTGAGGGGTCTAATGCTATGTTCAGGTCACCACCTAGTAATACTATACCATCTTTGAACATTTTTAACTTATTTAGGGTCTGGGCAACCCACAGTGCTTGTCCAGAATTAGGTGCATAGGCGTTAACTGTTTCAGTTCCTATTTGCCCTTTGATGAAGAGATATCTCCCTTCTGGGTCTGCTAGTTCTGCGGATGTAATTAAAGGGATATTTTTGTGGATAGCTATTGAAACCCCTCGAGATGCCTTGCAGTATGTGCTGTGGAACCATTGGTTGTAGTCTCTAGAGGGTAAATTGGGGATTTTGTTTGTTTTGAAGTGGGTTTCTTGGATCAAAGCTATTCCCGCTTTGTGTTTTTTGAGGATTCGCATTACTTGGCTCCTTTTCTGTGGGGTGCCCAGACCTCTGACATTATATGTCATAAACTTAATTTCAGCCATACCATACATTACATATTTGAAAATATAGCCCTTTTACACCTACATATATCTGGTCACATTGGGCGTATATATTGTCTACTAGCTGGGGAGAGGGGTGTGGAGGGGGAGAGCAGTGTATCTTATCGGAGAGGGTAGACGTGTTCCCTGCTTGAGGGGTAGAATATTGCCTTAACAAAGTAACAGTAATAACTTTAATGAAATAGAAATAGAAAATTGGACTACTCTGTGACATGATGGGAAGTCCCAGTTAGGTCCAACGTGGTTGGTCTCTTGTGCTTCCCCTCCGGGTGTAAAAGTACGAGGGGAAGTGGGGAGGGGGGAGACCCACCTGACTAGAATGGCCTACTCATTCGGCCTCGCCTCGGGAACCTAATTATTAGGCAGAACATTTGCTTGTAAGCGATTACATCCCTGTGACGGGGAAATTTATGATTTGTAAAGCGCTACGGAATTTGATGGCGCTATATAAATAAAGATTATTATTATTATTATTATTATTAAATTTGTTCTAGATTAAATTATTAGCATTAATGACAGGAAAAATAAGTAAACATATGAAAAACGTCTGTCAATACGATACCCTCTTCGGGTCACCAACAGAGACAAAGTCCCTTCTTGTGGACAACAGATGTCTTGATGTTGATGACATCAGGGTGACATGAGTCTATCTTTATGGACTTTCTTCGCCTTTGGGGATTTATGCTTCAGCACTGGATTCCATGGCGTTGGGATGGTGAGTGCAGGTATCTGTAGCTCTTGTTCAAAGGGCAGCCAGGATGGAATTTCTATTGGAGCCATCTCGAGTAGGGGCCAGGCTGTATTCAGGTCAGCAGGTTTTCGGATCACGATGTGCTTACCATTTTTCATTATTGCCAGGCCAAAAGGATATAACCAGCGGAATGGGGTGTTGGATGCCCTTAGTGCATCAAGTAGCGGTTTCAAGATGCGTCTCTTTGCTAGAGTTGCAGGGGCAATATCTTGATATATAGTGATAGTGGATTCCTCGTGTTTGATTTCGCCATGTTCCCTGTTGGCCTTTAGGATGGCTGCCGCGTTCGTGTATCTGTGCAGTCTCTAGGCGGATCATTCCTTCCGGGCTTCGCTTTTAAGGACCTATGAATCCTTTCAATTTGGATGGCTTCGGCTTTCTCTTGGCCCAGGAGAATTGAGAATATCTCTATGGCTAGCTTAGGCAGAGCTTCGTGGGCATATGATTCGGGGAGCCCCCTGATGCGTACGTTTAGTCGGCGGCTGCGGTTCTCTAGATCTTCTGCTCGGAAAAGCGCCTCATTTATTAGGTTGTAATGGGTCACTAAGGCCTCTTGCATTTTAACACTGTGCTGCAGTATTTCAGTCTGAGTGGTTTCCACCTGCTCGACTCTGTTGCCCAGATGTTTTATGTCTATTTTAATCTCTGCTAAGTCTCTGGCGATAGGGCTTAAAGCTTGAAATAGGACCTTCTTAATAAAGCCCCTGGAGGCTGGAGAGTCTGTGTCCTCACCTCCAGTTTCGGAGCCATTGCAGAGGCTGTCAGCTTCAGAGTCTTCCTCTAGGCCTTGCTCCGCTGCTGCTCCGGGTGCCATCTTGGGACCTCGTGGAGGGGAGACCGCGAGCTTCTTTCTGAGGTATTTTTCTAAGTCTCCTTGGGTTTTGCTTCCTCTGAGAGCGTTTGGCGTATCCCTGGTCTTATCTTTACCAAGTCTGCCCATTTTCGGAGGGTTTTAGGCGATATTTTGGTGTCCCGAAGCGAGGTGAGCGAGGAGCACAGAATCTATGCTGCCATCTCCACTCGCGGCCAAGCTCCGCCCCCCCGAAAATGTTTATTTTTAAAGCAGCTCCCTCCTTGTTTTTTTTATAAGTCTCGGACAACCCCTATAATGTATTTATATATATATATAGTAAGATTGGTTCTGGTAATGTACTTAAATAGAAATCTTGGTTCTGGTAGTGTATCTAAATAGTAAGCTTAGTTTTGGTGGTATATCTATGTAGTCAGATTGGTACTGTATTTATATAGTAAGGTTGTTTCTGGTGATATATCTATGTATTAAATATGGTTATATTACTGTATTTATATATAGTAAGATTGTTTCTGGTTGGGTATATGCAGTGAGCATGGTTCTGGTACTGTATATTTGTAGTAAAAAACTGTTTAATCCCAAAATGTTCATATAGCCAATGGTTGTAATTAAAAACTACTTAAGGAGCCCTATGATACTGGGGTTAGCCAGCGTATATATCTCATAAGAAAAAAATTGAATTTGTAGTTTTAGTAGTTGGTTTGTGGTCTGTAATTCTTGTCACAAGAAGGATACTATATACTGTATACTATGGGTAAAGTGACTAACCTGGTGTTGGAAATTTGTGCCCTAGTTTTATCTGTTATATCACACCAACATGACAGATACATTATTTTTACCATCTCCCACTGCTTAACCCCTAATCCCTTTAATCCCAAACTATTGTGCTGGCAATCAGGATGAGGGATTGAAGTAATTGCACTAATTTTCATATCACTCCATGTTTTTCCTAATCTCCAGTCGTTCTGCCTCTCTTGCCTATTATCTCGCTTTGCTATTCTAATATGACATTTCAAGCTAGCTTGGCTTACTAAACTCTTGGCAGTCTTAAATTCTGGCTTCCAAATATTCCTCTAATTCCGCAAGGTGCCATTATTCCAACATAACTGTATCCAGAGTAGAGGTCAATGAGGCAGATATTACTATTTGATTTCTATGGGGTTTACCTGTATCTGGAAACTTGCAGATGGTTGGAACTATTGTATCAGTTTCTTTCCAACTGCTGAACGTTTTCCCAAAGGTAATACATGAGTGAAAAACATTTAGGTGAAACTTAAATACCAAGATATCCTCTGGTACTTCATTTCTTTTAATTGCCATTTGGGATGTTTTTATGTTTAATCTAGTAGAATTTAGATATCTGAATGTGCTTGGTATATTGTCCGTTCCATATTATTCACATATACTGCATATTAGTTCTTGCAGAAATGTCTACATGACAGTAAACTGGTCATACCCTGCAAATCTCTGTTAGCCAAATTTTCAATTGGCCTACGCCTACATCTCTTTGATCCAAATTTTTTTTATAGAGAATGCATGTTCTTATGCTAGCTGCTTATCTCAAGAACAAAAAGTCATATAATTCAGTTGTGTGCCAAAATTTACGATATTTATCATAAAACTGTGATAATCGCCCACCAATGGGCAATCCAATAAGTTTTTAGAACTAAAATGACTGTACTAGTGGTGCAAAGAGGAACTTTAGAACAAAGTGGACATCATTGAGATGACCTCTCATAGCCTTTAAGTGGTGTTATTTCTTGTTCATGTCCTCTCATATTTTTAGCACTTTTGGATGGTCACTGGAATTTATAGTTAGTCATCTACCAGGAGTATATCAGTTTTTTTAACTGGAAGCCACAGTCAGACTATTCAGATGGAGGCTCGAGGTATCTCCCTAATGCAAGGATGACAGGTACATAGAGGTCAAAAGAGAAAAAGAGGCATGTGTACAGGCTATCTGTCAGGTTTGCTGGGGAGAATGCTGGGACTTCTGGTGGTGCTAGCAGCGTTCTCCGACCTCCGGCGCGTATCCGCGCAAACTCCACCTCTCATCCGCTACCAGCGGTCTCTGGAAGGGACAGAGGTTGGGTCAAGCTCAGGGCACACAATCCCCTGTCTTCTGTGTTACCTAACCCTAACTAACAGAAACACTGGCCCACACATAGGTCTGCATCCTGTATTCGACCCGCTACATTCACTCCTCCCATGGAGCCTTTGTCAGCTGTGGTCGCTCAGGTCCAGACCTTAACTAAGCATGTTTAGGGTCTGTCTGCCCGTCTTCAAATGCAGGTTTTGGGGCAGACAACACTGCAGGCTCCATAGCCACTTGCACCAGAACCTAAGGTTCCCCTCTCTGACTTGTTTTTTGGTGACCGTAAGAAAATGTTTTCATTTAGGGAGGGATGTAAACTTTATTTTTCTTTAAGCCCTCACTCATTGGGCACTGAGACATAAAGGATGGGCATGGTCATTTCTCTTTTGCGCGGGGATCCGCAAAATTGGGCCTTTTCTCTCCCACCTGAGTCTACATCCCGTTCTTCTCTTGATGCTTTGTTTTCTGCTTTAGGCCAGATTTATGATGAACCTGACCACCGAGCACTGTCAGTTTCCCTCCTTAGATCTCTGTGTCAGGGAAAACTGACGGCGGAAGATTAATGTGCCCAATTCAGACAGTATGTGACTGACTCGCTATGGAATGACTGTGCCCTAAAAGTCCAATTTATGTCCGGACTATCAGACCGAGTACAGGACTTAGTCTTAGCTTATGCCGAGCCTCAGACTGGTGGCAACCTATCTTTTTACAGCGTACTCTCTCCCATTGCTCCCAGTTTACATCTGTATGGACTCTTAAGCTTTCCCTACCAATCAAAGACGAGAGTAACGTGATTTTGCCTTTGACATTGCAGTCGTCACCTACTTACTGTCACGGGATCCGAGACCCTCACGCGCGACGGGGGTCCACGGCTGTAACGGGGAGATGATAAGCCATGTTCTCGCTAGCTAAGAAGGGAGCCACATGGCAACCAGAGAAACATCCCGTCCGACACACCGCCATCAAGCGGTCAGGACAATGAGCTGACTGTGAACGGAATAAAAAAAGATCCCCAGAACATGTGATCGTGAGATAAATCAAAATTGCGGAGCATTTGTAATCCAATCAGTATATGGCCACAGACTGAACGTTTTCGCTTTGTATAACACTAGTAGCAGCTGGTGGAGAATAAGCCTTGGCCTGGCCTGCAGGAAAAATACTATTCATTAGAGAATGAGAGATGCATACTCGTCCGAGCTTGAGGCTCGTTCGTATTTAAGGGTACTCGAAACGGCTCGTTGCTCGACGAGTATTTCCCCTGCTCGAAATCGAGCATTTATTAAAAAACACTGAAGACATGAGCTAGAATACAACAGTGAACCAGTGAACACGGATCTTAAGTGAAAAGACGGGCAGAACACAGTAATAATAGATTACGATGTTCGGCACATCTGCTTGACTTGTCGGAAGATACGCGCGGAACGGCAGACTCAACAGCAGGGGAGACATCAACAGACACGGGAGACATAGGGCAGCACGGGGGAGACCTCGGGTCATCACAGTGAGCCTCGGGCAGCACGGGGAGACTCGGTCACACACGGGGGATACATCGGAGCACGGGGAGACTCGCACGCGGGGAGACATCGGGCAGCGCGGGGAGACCGCCATCGCACGGGGGAGACATCGGGCAGCTCGGGGAGACATCAGTGGCAGCTTGGTGTGGAGACATCGGGCAGCTTGGGGGGGGAGACATCGGGCAGCACGGGGGAGACAATCGGTGCAGCACTGGGCATGGCACAGTGGGGACTCGGGCAGCCACGGGGGAGACATCGGCAGCACTGGGAGACACTCGGGCAGCACGGGAGACTTCAGTGGAAGAAGAGGAGCGGATCCCGGACAGCGTATCACCCCGCCAAGTGCAGATGTTGCCGACATCTGTAATCTATTCTTCACTGTGTTTTTCACTGCGTTTTTACTTAAATATCCTGTTGTTCACGTTTTTATTCTATTCTTCACTGTTCTTCACATCTGCTAACTTGTCGGAGATAATTACGCGCGGAAACAGTGAAGAATAGATTGCGATGTTTTATATCCATCTGATAACTTATCAAAGACATTCTTTTTCAGTTAAATAACACATTTTATTCCTGAACCATGGTCCCTTTGAAAATGCTCGGTCGTCCCCATTGACTTCAATGGGGCTTCTTTATTCGAGACGAGCACTCGAGCATCTGGAAAAGTTCGTCTCGAATAACGAGCACCCGAGCATTTTAGTGCTCGCTCATCTCTAATTATCATCCAAACATAAGGGTAGTAGTCATTTTATATTGAGTGTTTCTCAACACGATCCTCTAGAAAAGTAACAGAAATGACCACCAGAAGACACTTCTATGACAAAATCCTGTGAGATCAAAAATGACCACCAGAAGACACTTCTATGACAAAATCCTGTGAGATCAAAGAACAGACAAATGATTAATCTGAGAAGAGCAAGAAAGTTTTTTTAATGTTAGTAACTGTGATTGAATACCATGATTCAAAGGGCAGAGTGGCATTTACAGGCCGTGCTGGCAGGAACATTTGACATCCCACTGTTCAGAGGAGATGATGGCTCTGTGTCATGCCAGCTGCCCCCCGCAAACCACGTGCTGCACCTCCGCTCTTTGTCAAGGAGACTGGCAGATCTAGGACCAGGCATCTCGCCACTTGAACAGATGGATCTGAGCTCAGTCAGCCAGGAGTCCATGTATGTGCATTAAATATGAATGTGAAGGGCAGGAATCCCAGCTCCGCTTCATGTTCACTGTTCTAACCAGGTGCTTGTCATTGCTCATTCCTGGCCAAATTTATTTTCAGACCACTCAAATATATTACGGCGCACACATTTTGCCACCCCTGAGTGTGTGTAATGTACAAGACTCAGTTGTGTTTCCCCCGGGGTGCTGCTCATGATAGATTCTCGGCACTATGATGCATAATGCGTAGTAATATTCCACCACGTGTTAACCCTTTAGTCAGAAGTCAGCCGTCTTCATGGAAAGTAACTACTCTATATAACAGGATACAACATACATAAAGTGCAATAGAAATTCCTATTTCTGTATAATTGTCATTATATTACACATTTTCTCTTAAATTAGTTGAAGAGGTTTGTCCAATAGGAATATGTCCAATAGTTGGAATTTATCAAGAAAGAAGGTACATTGGGGCACATTTAAATACCCGGTCCAGTCGCAATCCCACGGTGTATTGTTCGACGAGGATTCGGGTCTGCCAGGATTCACTAAGGTCGTGCGCCCAATATTCAGCAGGTGTCACTGCTGCGCCGACAGCCACGCCACCGATTTCAGTCGCGTAAAAGCCGGCACCGATGCGCCACAATCCGATCGTGTGTGCCAAAATCCCGGGGCCATTTGGTGCAAAACGTAAATATTCGGGAAACCCAACAAAACTGCAGTGTTCGGTCCCTCAGTAAATGAGCCTCATTGTTACCATTACTCAGCAAAACTCATGACAAACTGCAATTTACAACTGAACAGTGGTGTTATACAACACACAAAGCACGTTACTGGTCATTCTGTAACACTCAAACATGGACCATTTCAACGTTAAGCAAACGTTGAGGCCCAAATAGGCTGCCGGAACACCTTGCTCCAGCATTCCTTCCCCTTTCTTCCCTTTTTTCCCTCTCTCATCCCTTTTCCTAATGCTTTTAGAGGTTGCCTTCACACATCGGGGGCATGGAACCTGTTTGCTGCAGTCTCCTCCTCCGACAAGGCCAAGAGTCAGAACCATCCACTAATGCACATGCAGATGGAAAGTGATTACCCTCCTCTCTGAAATTGGTGTGGAACACTTTCAGCCATCCTTACATTTGGATATGTTGTGGCTGAGTGAAGCACATTGGGCCTGAACCACCCACGCAGCAGCCTCCAAGCCGGACTGCACTGTCGCCAAGATGGAGCTGGGCCTGAACCACCAATAAGGCCGCCCCCATGTCGGATCCCACTATGGCCAGCACCCTCAACTGACGGGAGCCTCGAAGCCTGGTGTGCCCGTAGGCCACCACCATGCCGACACCCGCACCACCACCACCTCTCCCCCATGTCGGTATCTGTGGGGAATCACCTGCAGCAGGCAGCTTGGTCTCCTGGCTGAGTGCAACAGAGCACCGGTTGTTCCGAGCTGCCATCAGCATCAGTACTAAGGAGTCACCGAGCTGCCGAAATGCAGGCAACAACCACCACAAGTCATATTGATGCTGAGGATGTTGTCAGGAGGCTGTGTATGGCGAAAGCAGCGTCAGTCCCACAAGGCTTTAGTGTCAGTACTGGTGGGACATGCTGCTTCCAATGGCAGTAACTAGAAGCACAGCACCATCTATGTACCCAGCCAAGTGCAGGTAACAGACATATAAGCGATGTGGCCCATGTTGTATCTACTGTGAATGTCAATTGTAAGCATGTGACATGCGCGTTCCCACCATAATATATCATGTTGTACCATATTGTAATGTATTGTTGTAATTAATGATGTAACTAGTAACTTAAGAGAACATGTGATAGCAACTAAGCAGAGTATCTCCGAAAGTCTGTTCACTAAATGTTTTTGTCTACCAACAGACCCTCAAATATGGTTCACCATCCAACAAGACAATTACCCTAAGCACAGAGCTAAAATAACAAAGCAGAGGCTTCAGAACAACTCTGTAACCATTCCTGACTGTCCC
Source organism: Engystomops pustulosus (assembly GCA_019512145.1). Taxonomy (NCBI): domain Eukaryota; kingdom Metazoa; phylum Chordata; class Amphibia; order Anura; family Leptodactylidae; genus Engystomops; species Engystomops pustulosus. The sequence continues at coordinate 26,059,158 of CM033643.1, read as the reverse complement.
AACCAGAGCCAGGACCTAAACCTAATTGAGCATCTCTGTAGAGACCTTAAAATGGCTTCCACCAACGTTCACCATCCAACCTGAGGGAACTACAGAGGATCTGCAAGGAAGAGGCAGAGGATCCCCAAATCCAGGTGTTGTTGCACCATTCCCAAGAAGACTCCTGGCTGCACCAGCTCCAAAGCTGCTTCTACTCAACACTAAGCAAAGGGGCTGAATACTTATCACCATGTGATATTTCAGGATTTCTTGTTTAAAAAATTTGCAAAAATATTTACTTTTCTGTTCATTTCTAACAAGATCGGACACAGAGTGTACATTAAGGGCAAAAAAAACAACTTTTTTGATCTTACAAATTGCCTGCAATGAAACAAAGTGTGAGGAATTTAAAGGGGTCTAAATACTTTCCGTAGCTACTGGTCTATATGTTACAATGGTTGTGTTGAGTCTTGCAAACAGAGCTGAACTTAAGAATCGACATAACAATAGTTTTCATTGAAAACCAAATGTATTTGGTCAAACTTTTACTTCCTCCTGTGTGAAAATGTATAATAAGTTCTTTATATGAAGGTAAAACATGGCTACATAACATGTACAAGGCCTTGTAGGTTTGCTTTGTAGCTGACCTTTCATGTGTCAGGACGCGTATAACACGTTATTACATTTTCATGCATTCATCTCTTATCATAAATAAATCTCCGGTATCTGATCACAGTTGCTTCCAGCAGCAGATACAAGGTAACTGCAGACATACATGGCATCTGCTGCCCAGAGGAGCCCCCCCCTAACATGGATCATAGCAATGCAGCAGCCCTCTCCTCCCTCCACCATTAGTCAGGTCACACAGGAGCCTACAGCAGCAGATACAAGGTAACTGCAGACATACATTAAATGCTGCCCCCACCCCCCAGCTCCCTGTTTAGTAGATGCTGAAACTTTTACTACAATTTACATCCCGCCATACATCTCCCTGACACGTGGTGACACTACAGGTTTCAAGAGTCATTAAGTGGCATCTAGTACCTTATAATACAATCTCTTCCATCAGGAGGCTTTATTACCTATCACTGCTGCACTTCACGGCCGGATATCTTAGCCGTGCAGCAATCTTCCCCCCCGCGTCCTAAGAATACCACATCACTTACAGTATAAAGGCTCCGGTAACAACCTGCGCTCCTAACTAATATATACCCCCTCCACACACAACTGAACCACTCTCCCCAATAATCAACATCGCTTCATTATATATGATACCATATATTTAATATACAACTTCTACTGGAATTTATCAGGTACAGCACATATAACAACACCGCTCTAATTTAATTAATACAGAACCCTCTAACTTGTTTTACATGATGCAAAGTATCTATTATATCTATCCACTATATAGATCCCATCCTGTTATTATGTTAACAATGATTTTAAATCATGGCTCCCTGACCCAATGTAAACATTAGTCCACCCATAATAGCATAGATACTGTATAAATATAATAATAGCTTTATTTTTTATAAAGCCCTGCTCTCATATAATTTAAGTCCTTGCTTATTCATCACACACCCATAATCAAGCCTCCCTGCTTAGTAAATATACATGTATCACCATGTAACAGCCCTCCCAGCTAGTAATATACTGTATCCCATAAAACAGCCCCTCCCCTGCCTTCGTATATACTGTCACCCCACACATACATCCCCCCCATCTATAGTAATATACATGTATCCGCATGTACAAGCCCTCCCAGCTCTAGTAATATACTGTATCCCTATCCGCCTTCCCCTGCGTTAGTAATATACCTTACCGCCATATACATCCGTCCCCCCCGCTTAGTATGTACTGTATCCCATATACAAGCCCCCCCCTCTTAGTATTATAGTGTATTCCATATACCGCCCTCCACTTCGTAATATACTGTATCCCGTATACTCCCCCCAGCTTAGTATCACGTAACCCCATATAGCAGCCCCCCCCAGCTTAGTAATATACTGTACCCATATACAGCCCCCCCTGCTTAGTAATCTACTGTATCCCATAATACGCCCCCCCTCTTAGTAATATACCTGGTATCCATATCTCCCCCCAGCTTGTAAATATACTGTATCCATATACAGCCCCCAGCTTAGTAATATACTGTATCCCATATACAGCCCCCAGCTTAGTAATATACTGTATACCCCCAGCTGAAATCTAGCCCCATATAAATATATATAGCCCCCCCCTCCCCCCCAGGAAAAAAAGAATCTGGCCCCATATAATATATACAGCCCCTCCCCCCCACAGTATTAAACAATTCTGTCCCATATAAAATACACAGAACCCCCTTCCCCACGTTAAAAGGATTCGGCCCCTCATAGAATAATAGCACCCCCCCCCCCCCGCCAAAGCATACACGCTTCTTGCCCTTATAACATCCACATCACCCCCACCCCCCCCTTCCCAGTAAAAAAAGCGACTATGGCCAAATATAAGTATCAAAATCAACTGTGTGATACACCCTTAAGCTACACTCACACAACTGTTGGGGTTCGTATATTATATATGATATATATATTATATATTCATAGATATATCTCCACACACACACACACGATATATATATATATTACACAACACACAACCACCCACAAGTCCCATAGGCGCACAAGCGGTACGGGGAGGAGTCTGTGGGGTTGGTGTATTTTTTTGTGACTTTTGGACCATCGTTTTCATTGCTATCATTTTTAGGACTGTGCGACCTTTAGTCACTTCTTATTGATTTTTTTAAAAAATTTTTCAATCCAAAAAATTCCATTTCGACTATTGGGGGGCGCTATTCTTCTGTCACGGGGTGCCACAACCGTGATAAACGTAATTATAATTTGATAGATTTTCGGCCCCGTCTTTTTGTCGTGAGGCGGTCGATAACCTAATTGGGTAGGATTGTTACGTTATTATATTTATATCATCAGTTTCTAGGGAAAGGGGGTGAGGTGAAGTTTTAGGTTTTCTATTAAACTGTTTTTTATTTTACTTTTACTATTTGTTCAGACCCCCTAGGGTACAGTAACCCTAGGTTGCTGATCGATCCTGACCAGATACTGCCATACTACGTATGGCATATAAAGGGCGCCCATAGGCTGCCATCTTTTGAAGCCGCTAGCAGCGATAGCATGTGTTAAACCGGTAGCAGTTGCGCAATATCAGCAAAGACTACCAGCTAGGGAGGGCTCAGCCGGCTAGCCTCTCCATGCCCCGGGACCCGACACAGCCGTACTAGTACACAAGCGCGCGTCGGGAGGGGTTAAGAACTACCAAGCTGGAAAATTCCTGTTATTAAAAACCCGGTCATCTGCCTTGTAGAAAGCAACATGCAGGAATATGAGGAAATATTCCATTCAGGTGGCTTCGTGCATTGGAAAGGGTAATATGGCTTGCAAGAGGTGGTAAAGGAACAAGACCTTTACCACCCTTGGCCTGCCATATTAACCCTTTAGTTCCAATGCAGAAATGCCACATGAAAGGATCAATATCTCCTCATACTTCCTGCCGTGGTTGACGGCCTAATATATATCGAACTCTCTTTAGCCACTGGGCTGGTGCCGCTGGTGTGGTCCTAAGTAAATGGTTATTCCAGTTAATGCACCTCAAGGCCGACATAGGCCTTCTAGCAGTTTCCTACCCGGGAGCTGGTCGCGGCAGGTGCGGGGCGCTGTCCTCAGCGGTCCTCTCTCGCCGCTCTGGCGCGCGACTTCCGGCGCCATAAGGAGTGCATGCTGGCCGCACGGACCGACAGCGAGAATGCACACATGGGGGGCCGGAGACTAAGCCAGCGGTTTTACTGCTCGCGCAAACGCCGGCAACACCGCCGGACCCACAGCGGCGGTTATTGCCGCGGCAAGGCAACACGAGTTGGCGCACCACGTATCCGAACGCCGCTCTCTGAACGGAGCTGCAAATGCCGCCTGAGGCGGATTTTCGATCCCTCATGTCAGAAGCGGCCCGGGGTGGAGGAGGATAGGGCTGCTATATTGCTATGATCCATGTTAGGCGGGACTCCTCTGGGCACAGAAGTCTGTATTTCCTGCAGTTTACCTTGTATCTGCTGCTGGAGAAGCAACATTGGATCAGTGTACATCACCTCATTCACTGGTGTCGACCGGCTGATCCTCTCCCCCCCCATGTCTCACTTCCTATTGGCTGCAGTGTGTCCGGTGATCCTCATGGGGATGATCTGTAGGCGAGCAGCTGGGTGGAATGTTGTTGCGCAGCCCAGGACTCGGCCAGATCAGCTGTAGCTCAGGACGGACACTCTACAACTAGAGGCGCCAGCACCAGGACAAAAGGAGTTATCTCAGTAAGCCTGCATATTTTGTAATAAGTGTAATGGTTAAAGTACTTGTCACACTGCATTGGACGACCCAATTCAGCCATTTTCTATAGTGACACACCAAAACCCCCTTTAAGTGGAAGAGACACCAGCCTGCTATTTTAAAAAAGAAGTTTTATTCCTGTATAAAGGAGTGCAGTATGAAGTCTCTTTCTTCGCTTTCTCGGCCGCTGTGCATGTATTGATCTAGAACCCTCTATCACAGTTTGTGGTGGATTTTAGTACTCCACCCACATCACATATCACGCCTACTTGCTTTTGCCTCTGCCACAATGCTCCTTTTTTAAACTCTTTGTTGTTTTTATTCCAGGGCCCCTTTAATTAATTAATTCCTGCCCACTGTAACTGTATATGGCGTGTCCCACTTCTACCTCTGCCACCATCGGGAAGCTCATTACGAAGTATCACTTTATGACTTATGTACTTTTTTTGTTAATTGGCTCACATCCTGGGCTCTTGGCATTCCCCAGTGATGGCTGTTGACCTACTCAGTTTTATCATTAAATTGCTGCTAGGGGACATTTCCCAATGTTCTATACCTGTTTTGTGGATACAAAATTCTGTTTTTCAAGGTCACCCTTATTCTCATGTATATGTCGGATCGACTGATCAATGTTTAAAATGATGCAATTAACCATAGAACAATTTTTGTGATGGAGCTCAAACCCAAACAATAAACAAAAGCGGTCAATTTCACCCTAGACGCCACAACAATCTTAACTTTCGTGGAACATGTTCCCTCCCTTTGACCTATGTAGGTCTAAATTCTCCCCCTGGTCCGCCAACTGATTGTACACTATTTTATACACCCAGCTCACACTCGCCAAAATTATTGCTAATAGTTGATGACTTTTTATTGACCCATATTAACAACAAGTGCAACAATGCAGTGACAAACACTCCAGTATGTTGTAAAGTAAAGATTAACAACCTTCCAGTTTGTTTTCTTCTTCTTTCGCTGGTTCAGCATGGTCATGTTGGTTCCACACCATTTAACTTTGAACTGAGATGTAAGTCACAGAGGATATTTATCAGTGGCTTTCTTATGCCATTTTATGGATCGAAGTGCTGAAATAATCGCTATGGTTCTTGCACACTGTAAGGAAATGTAATTTATATTTGTCTACTATGTCACTACCATCTGTTTGCCAGCAGAGTGGGTTTTCCCACAAATTGCGTAAGGGGTCCAACCTGGCGTAGTTTTAAACCGTGCAGGCCTTGATTTCAGTCAGATAACTCAAGAGGCCTAAGCCTCTTTATGTATCTAGCGGGACTGGGGTTGGCACCGGTGTATGATAAATTTATCTCCACAGCGGAACTTGACCCCTAAGCGTGCGCCAATAAGCAGCCTCCAACAATCCACCCACCTCCCTCCTCTCCCCCTCCCCTATCACGCTCCCCGTCCTGATTGGACACAATAATACTTAAATAACAGGGCCTCATTACCTTACCTTATTCCTCCTGACGAAGCCGTTTGGTGAAACGCGCGTCGAGGCTATCATCGGGCTGAGACTCCTACACTGGTGACCGGCACAAATCAGCTACTCCTGCACCAAAAAGAAGTAAAAATGCATACCATCTCTCCGATAGTGATCAATATTGATAAGAGCAATAGTAAGAATAGATGCAGTTTTACCTTTGGCCGTGCAATTTAGGATGGCATAAGTATTTATTTGTATCACACCAGTTAAAGTCTCCCCGTTTCGTGCATAAAGTTTTTAATGTTCTACACTTTTCTAACCTTTTCTATGTTTTTAAAAAGAAATGTTCTGCTGTACCCACTGTAACGTTCCTCCATATAATTCATGGCATTTCTTAAACTAAGTAAACCTATGTATTGTATCTTTTAAAGTTGAATCCTAAATAAAAGATAAAAAGTTTTAGATACTCTACTGCCACTAGTGTCGTGCAGGGTATAGGTGCCATCGAAGAGATTAAATTTGTGGTAGATAGTTCCCTGTACCAGTGGACATGGACAAGTCCTATAAGAGGATAACACCCATCATTGTTGTAATAAGCCTCTTTATGTATCTAGCGGGACTAGGGTTGCAAACGTTGTATGATAAATTCCTCCACAGAGGTGAGAGGTATGCACGGAAGTCAAGCTCTCCCTTCACCTAGTGATTACATCATGTACCAATTTCTTGTATCCCTGGTTGGAGGACCCTCTATTATTGTGAAGGGGGTCTTCTCAGCAGGAGAACTGGAATCAGTGGCTAAACTCTCACCCTCAGACTTTTTTACAACCATTTGAATGACATCTTTAAAGGTCACCTGTCATCAGTTCTGTCACTAACAAAGGATTCCATTACAGCCTTTAAATTCTAGTTATTCATACATTAATCATTGTAAAATCATCTTTTTCTTTCGTTTTATGTAAATCAGGCTGGGTCACATAGTCAGATACAGTGTGTCCACCCTTTCACCGGTCACCCTTTCCCCTCTCCTCCCCCTGCTTCATGTGTGTGTAATGTATTATAAAGCGCTTGTAGTGTCTGTGCTTTACCCTGCTGCTGACCTACTCGCCCTCCTAATACCATGTGGTGGACAACAGACTACACAGCTATACAGTCACCCCCTGACTGTTCTGTCTAACCTGGCTGCCTGGAGCTGTTCTAGTTAGATCTCTCTCTCCTATGACACACACAGGCTGACAGGCGGACGCCAGCAACCTAGAAGCAGGTGGAGGACCTTACACCACAACACACAACACATTTACCTCCCACATTTAAATACAGACTTGTCGTCGCACTGGGGGTGGGGGGGGGGCGGCTGGCCTCCCACTCAGGAATAAGCCCGACAGCTTTAATATGGATATGAGTGTCATTGACATCGTTTGCTGGGTCCTGTGGTGGTGGGGCACGTACAGCTTAAGGACCGTCAGTGCTTAAGTTTATAGGCATGTAGAGGGAGGGACAATGAAGGGATAGAGCAAGATGCGCTCTAAGTGGCAGTGTACTGATAGAAATATATTTAGGTTTTAGGGGGTTAGGCGTTTACCTGACTCGGGGTTCCTCCTTTAAGGATGACCGTGACTGTGATGTCCCAGGTCGACACGTGGTCATGAAAGATAAATTATGGTGGGGGGCAAATCATCACGAACGGGTGGTTTGTTAAGAGGATTGATCAGATCACCACAATGGGTTGTCAATGGCGTCCCGTCGAACAACAGGAATCAATTTCCCTTTGTTAAACAAATTGTAAACAAAACACACCACCTAAAACAAAAAGCTTCACCACAAAAATGTCTTTTCAATAAGTGGCATAGCAAGGTCACTGTACATCGCAGACGTACGGGCAGTTAAGTATTGACTACCCACCTGCCCCCGCCAGTACAAGATGTCGGTCAAACATAGGCTCAATGCCGTCAGTTCGGCACTTCTTACCCCCTAGCTTTCAAATCCGCTGAGTGTCCCCCCACAGCCTGTGCACAATCAGCTTTAGAGTTCCAAATCTCGGCAACTCACATTGTCATCGGGTGATACGCAATCCATTTGTAACGATACAATGCACTGAAACGGAGTAGGATTTCAGACCGAATTTGGTGATGACTAAGGCAGTCTCTAGATTTTTTTAAATGGGAACCTTTCAACCAGCGAAATTATATGAAACCCTTGTACCTTTTTGTATGGCGGTGGCATGTTAAGCTGGGAGTGCTTGTCCGGCTATAAAAATGTGTGTGTGTGTGAGAGGGAATGTACCCTTAATGTGTGGCTATGCGAGGGGGGCCGCGGCCAGTTCAAGGGTGGGGGTCTTGGGCATCTCCGATCTCCCTGTTCAGCCGCAGCGCCCTCCCTGGTTTCTGCCCTTTATCCTGGACTGTCGCAAGCTCCTTGCATTCTCCGGCGCGCATCGCCCATACGCCCTTTCCGCGGCCTCGAGCCTAAACGCAGGGGCTCGGAGCCTGAGATGACGAGCGCATACACAACCGAACTGATGACCTTATAGATAACCGGGAGATAGGAGACTCAATAGCTTTAATGAAAAGATTAGAGATGAGCGAGCACTAAAATGTACTCGGTATTTTCGAGACGAACTTTTTCCCCGATGCTCGAGTAGCCTCGGCTCGAATACAGAGCCCATTGGAGTCAATGGGAGCTCAGTCATTTTTCAAGGGTACCAAGCTTCTGCACGAGGGAAGCTTTGGCCAAACACCTGGAAGCCTCAGAAAAGATGGAAACACCCAGGAAATGGACAGGAAACAGCAGGGCCAGCATGCAATGGAGGCTCTGAGGCTTGCCTAAATGCCACCATTATGCCAAATTATGGCAACAGCAGGGCATGACAGAGTGACAGATGAAGGCTAGATAGCTCCCTAAACACATCCAATAATTGACCCTGACCTATGGGGGTGGGGGCATGGCATGTCAAGGCAGTACAATCGCATGCTAGAGAGTGGCATGGTGAGACATACCCTAAATAGACTCAGCTTCAAACCAATGGGTGGCAAGAGGAACCAATGAGGTGAGCAGAAAATGTATTTCGTCGGTCTGTGTTCACAATGAGCTAAGGGTGGACGTAATCGTTGTAAGAAGTGTCGACGTTCACACAGGGCTTTTGTTGGCGACATATTGACGCACGGATTCTCCATACTGCGGTTAGTGCGTGGTGAAACACCCAAAATGATCCTGACCGCTCGTTTGATAAGGGGACGACATTTGGGGCGCCCTGGAGAGGACTTCATATTAAGAGCGACAGTATGGGGGCCAATCCACTAGTGCGCTTCTTGATTGCAAACTGCAGGTCTCGCAGCATGGCGGCGATCTCGCCCCGAGTGCCACTAGGTATGTGGTGATCACCTGAAATGCTGCCTGCCACACACTGCTCGTTTGATAAGGGGACCATGTAGGAGGCAGTGAACTAGTAGAATTTAAATGTGTGCTGCAGTTAAAACTAGGTTAGGTTGGATCTGTTGGCATGGAGCTGTCGCTCCGCTGTCCAGCGAGCTTTCTGCGCCAATCCAAGCCCGGGCTGCTACTCACTCCCCAAACAGCACGTCTACAGAACCCTTGGTATAAGACATCAAGTTTTGAGGATCGTTCTGAGTACAGTTTGCATAGGGCGGGTGACGGGGAATGGAACAGAGGCCTGCCGAAGCGCTGAATAATAGCGCTAAAGATAAAAGTGGCCGCAGATTTTGGGGTCCACAACAGCCCGGGGGGCGACAAGTTAACAAGTTTGATGTTGGAATGCCCTGAATAGCTCTTGGGCGGGTGCTTTATTATCGCCTAGACTCAACAGTTGACACTACCGCCTGCCCTGGCCGCTTAGCGACGCACTGCTGCTGTGCCTAGAGCTCAAATCCGACTGATGGCGCCATGCCCACGGATGGGAATGCGGAGGAGGCGGAGGTGGGGGTAGGGGTGGGAGGGAGGAGGAGTATAGTAAGGGGCGTTGAACCTGGCCGAGTAGGCCCCCCGCACATCCTCGGAGTCCGGCAGTATATGACCAGCCCCCAGCGCGTCAGACGGCGGTCCCAGCCTCCACCATTAAGTTAGTATCGTTCTTATAAGTTTTGGGATATGGCGGGTGAGGGGAAATGTAAACATATGCGCAAGAATCGGCTGAAATAATATTCCGTAAATGGTAAAAGTTTGGCATTAGATTTTTGTGGATACACACAGCAGTGTAGCAACAGATGCGCAAGAAGCCGCTGATAATATCGGTTAATCATTATAAAGTTTGCCATTATATTTTGTGATACTACAGCAGGGTGGCGACAAAGTTAACAACTTCTGATGTGGAAATCATGAAAACAACCACCCAAATTTCCTTTCCTGCCTACACACCTCGTTGGATAGGGACGATGTAATGGAGGGCAGCTATTATGGACGAACTTTTGGAGGTAGCAATGGAGACAACGTGTGTGAGGCTGCTATGGAGACCATTTTAAAATTAATTTGGATAGTGCCTGTAATGTGGCAGTCCAAAAAAGTTTTTTTCAAACCAGAGGAGCAGTCAGGTTGGCCCTCCAGAAAAATCGAATAGATTGCGTGCCTGGATGTGGCAGTCCAAAAGTTTTCAAACCAGAGGAGCAGGTGGGTCGGCCCTCCAGAAAAATTGAATGGATTGAGCCTGTATGTGGCATCTACTGCCCAGAATTGTTAAAACAGAGGACCGGTAGGGTGGTTCCTCCATAAAATTAAATGCAGTACTATAGTCTAAGCCAGTAAGGCCCTGTCAAAAAATCGCCAGTTTCCGCTGCTTTAGTCTCAAAGGGAGGAGAATGGAGAAATCAGGAGGAGGAGTGCCTAAATTATTCAGTTGATCTTCCTTCCCTGGTGGAGATGGAAATTTGAGAAATCTAGCTTATTCATCTTAATAACGCACACTGTCAGCGCTGTCATCGACCAGGCGTGTACCGCCTTATCGTGATATCTCCACCCCACCGCTCACTCCGAACCCTCCCCCGCCTCGGTCAACACGCTAGGCGCAGTCCAGGAGGCAAAGAAACCTCCAAGGGTACAGCTCCATTAGTGGCCACATGTCCGGCTTTGAAACCCAGCAGTTGGTAGGGAGCGTGGTGATCATTTAGGACGATGTATATTCAGCTACGTACTCTCCCTCACCATCTCTTCTGTAAAGATCACCCTACTCTGCCGAGACTGGGGACAGGTACAGTGTCTTGCTGGGGTGACATAAAGCTGTCAAAAGCCTTGTAAAGCGTACCCTTGCAGTGTGGACAAGCTGCCTGCTCGCCTACTCCCTCGCCTCGCTACTTGGCCCCCGAACTACGCACTCTGACAGATAATCAACATAGTCCACTCCTCATTGAGACTTGATGAAGCTGACTGAACTCTGACTACCAGTTTTCTGGTGGCAGCTGACATCTTGCAATATATTTCCTTTTCCTTTCCGCTCCACGTCCGGGGTATGGAGAGCTGAAACTGTGGATGCTGTGGAGGATCGTGGAGGCGACGAGGGGTTTTTTGTGCCAGGGTCTCGGGCAGGGAGCTTCCCACGTGAACACATTTGGTTGCCTGATCACCAGCTCCTGGCTGGCCGGCCTCTCGTCTGACCCACACTGCCCTCTTCCAACCTGTTCTGGTCGAGGACTCTTCTCCTGTCTTCTCAGAGCACGTGTTCACCCCGGCCTCCCTCCAAAACCCACTTGGGCCTGTCACCTCACCTCATCCTCAATCCCCTCACTCGCTGCTCCCACTCGACTTCCTCCCTAACAACAACTAACTAACAACTTCACCACTGTCTGAACAACCGTGTCCTCCCCATCGTTGGACACCTCTTTACACACTTCTTCACTCGTTCAAGAAGGTCTCATCACCCACGAGACTGCGACTGGTGGAAAACCTGGGACGGAATTGTGCTCACAGCAGCAACCGACAAGTGGGGTTTGTGACTGTTTGGGAAGGGCAGAAAAACAGTTTCCTCGAGATGCCGGTTCAAATGCCAAATTTTTCCTGGGAGGGGGCAGACTGTGGGGGAGAGGCTGAGGTTTCGAGCTGGAGGCGTGCCTATTTCGGTGACATGGGTGGGCTGCGTGAAGACTGACTGGTGGACAAATTGCTCAAGCATTGTCGTGCAAATATCCACGAGCATCACCTGTTTTCGCACTGTGTTCTGGCCTCACAGCTCTACCACGAGTTCCCAGTAACTTCATACATGAACCTAGGCAGTGGAGCTCTGCGGCGTTCCTGCTCCCCCCCTCATCAGCAGTGGGCCTTCTCACCCCGCCCCACCACGGCCTCTGACCCCTGTATTAGTTGGACGCCCCGTCCCCGCCCCAGTCCTCTACCCCCTAGCCCTCTTGTTAAATAATTTTAAAATAGAGTTATAACTTTAATTTTTTTTTAACTTTTTTTTTTTTGTGTTTTTTTTTAGTTTTTAAAACAAACAATGCTATCCATTCTATGGCTATTTTCTAGCCAACTATGAAAGCACACTGCTTATTCCAGATGAGATGACGCTGATTATAAAAAATAAACTAAAATAAAAAGTAATGGCGACGTGCCTAATTTCATCAATCCAACCCTTCATAAAATTGTCCCACTTCGGTCTTTGCCGATGGATATGTTTCGTCACTAAGCGCTAAATACAACGGTCACAAGTCTCCCCTGAAATCCCTCACAATTGTAGTAGATTGCATTAACCAAGCATGGCCAGTCCACCAGCAGCTCCAACCAAAATAAAATATCTACCGCTTATGGTAGCCTAAGTAAGCTGTTTGGATTCCCTCCTATGGCTATTTTCTAGCCAACTATGATAGAACACTGGCTATGCCAGATGAGATGACGCTGAGTTATGAAAAAATAAACGGAAAATAAAACAGTACATGGCAGACGGTGCCTAAATGAATCCACCCCTAATAATTGTCCCACTTCGTTCTTTGCGAGGATATTGCGTCACGAAGCGCTAATCACAACGTCGCAAGTCCCCCTATCAAATTCCCTCACAAGTTGGTATTAGATCACTACAGCAAGGCAGCCACCAGCAGATCAACCAAATAAAATATATAACGCTATTGTAGGCCTAAGTAAGCCGTTGGATTCCTCTAATGCTATTTTCTAGCCAAGTAGAAGACACTGCTTGCCAGATGAATGACGCTGAGTTATGAAAAAATAAACGAAATAAAAAGATACTTGGCAGACGTGCCTAATTGAAATCAACCCCCTAATAAATTGTCCCACTTTGTGTTTGGCGGGTGATATGTTTTGTACTAAGACTAAACACAACGGTCCGGCAGTCCCCCTCAAATTCCTCCACAATATGGCCTACAGCTGCAAATGAAAAAAAAAATTTATAACGTTATTGTAGCTCCTAAGAAGGGCTGTTGGGTCTTGTTGAATCACTCCTGCCTAAACACTATTCTAATAGAACAAACCCTAACCGTTCCCTGACCAACAGCAGACTCATCTCCCTAGGCGGCATCCAGACCCAGAATGATCCGAGCAGCGCACGCAGGGCTAGTCATTCCACGGGTCACGATCTGCCAGCCAACCACTGCTATCCGAACGTGTAAGGGTCATACCACGTACCATGCTGGGTGGAGGCATATTCTCCTGTCTTTGTGTATTTGGCTCTGTTTTCTGTGACTCCCGCCAACAACCCCCACAAGCAAACCGGGAGATGCCATTCCTCTTCTCCCCTCGAGCGGGCTGAAGTATTCGTCCGAGCAACGAGCCGACCGTATGTTTCGCTATCTCTATAAAGATGCAGCCGTAAAGCGAACAAAGTGTATGTTCTCACTAGGGCGAGCCTGCTCCCTATATAGGCTCACATAACTTGACACTGTACTTATACCCTCAGTAAAATTGTTACACTTGGGTTTACATGTTATTTTAGACTTTGCAGTTGTTTTATATTCACTTATCAGTTTTGTTTTTCTCTCTCCTTTCTCTAGACTTAGTAAGACGACTGTTGCTGTTGGAAAGTGCCAGCATTCCCAAATTGTAAAAAAATGAGATATTCCACTCCTAACTTAACATATCTGATCGAGCTCCTTCTGTTTTTACATACGTATTATGTGAAGACTTAATCTCCAATACTGTTGCCATATGTTCCCTTGCCAATGAGTTTAGGCTATTTCTCTCTGACTATAAGAACACGTTGTGTCACCCTTGCAATAGTGGACGCGGACAGATGTGATAAATAAACCTACTTGACTCCCTCTCGACTATGAGAGCATGAATAATGCATTTTCAGATGTTTACATCTTTGCTAGTTCTAATGGCTTCAATGAATTTCAATTGATTTCTCTTCCAGCTCCTCTCCCTAGTCATGCCTGTTCACGCACTACAATGTAGCCATTTCTAGTTTTTCTTTATAAATATATATATACTTAAAACAAAGAGATAATAATCCCTTTAATGAACTCAATGGGGCTAATACCTTTTTGAGTCACGTGGACTTCATTTTATATTTAAAACTTTGGTTTGTTATAAACTTTCTTCATCTTGCGCATTATATTATAATTAAGAAACCATTTTTGTGCAATACTGCTTTTGGGGAGGGATGGTGGGGTCCCTTTTATTATAGAACACCGGGATTAACATTTCTATGGATTGCGAAGCTGAAATATATTCATAAATACACTAAAAACAACTCTAATATGCTTCGTGTTGTTTTACCTGTTCACAAATTAAATTACAGACTTATAGAATGAATTAAATTTTAGTACTTGTCTTTTCTTGATTGTGGTGTTTTGTTTCACAATTGATTGGCACCATGATATTATAACTACTTGCTGTTTTACATTTTTTGTTTAAAGAATACTGTTATTTCAGTTTCTTAATATTGTGTAGAAGGGTTGAAATCTTGAATCAAAATGTATAAACCTTTTAAAGGCATTTTCTCAGCACAACTTTTCGGCCACAATGAAATTAGTATATATACCATTAGTGCCTGGCCCTGCCCGCATGGGCGGGGAAGGGCCAGGAGCGGCAGGGGGCGCCGGACGAGGACAGGTCGGGGTGCCGCAAGTCCCGCGCTCGCATTAGCCCGACACCTTGGGAGGGGTAGGGAGAGTGAGGAAAAACGACGGATCGTTATTGAACTGGCCACTAGGCCCACCACACACATACCTGACAGCGATCTGAGTCAGGGTGCCATGATTTAATATAAAGGTGAACTGGAGTGATGCAGAGGCACAAACCAAATTCATGTTTAGGAAAAGGGCATAGTAGTACAGGCAGATTAAAAGGGTTGAAGGGTTGGCTCGTACCGGGGCAAGCACATGGTGAGGCGCTGAGAGTTGTGGGTGTGTCGAAGAATAATAACACCATCGCAGGAAAAGCCCGTACCATTTCATAGGGGCATCGAGACGTGTTGTCGGGGGGCAGTTGAAACTAAACTGGGTCCTAAGGGACACAGGACGACAGTTAGGAGAACGTATCAGCGCACATAACGGGGCGGTGGAAATAACAGCCAATGGAAAAAAGGCGCGAGATGGGGAGAGGTGACGGAAAGGGCAGTGCCCTATAGTAACCTCCACAGGGAACACGGAAACACCACCACAGAGCGAACGAATAAAGGGAAACGGGGGGGGGGGGGCAGGATGGGACGTGAGGAGATTGCCCTGTGTTTAGAGGCCGGGCACGTCCCCACGAGTTCGTGTGGGACAACGGGAGGGCCCGAAGAGGCCAAAGGTGTGTAAAGCGGCTACTGGGGGTGCGTGAAAAGACCACGGATTCTATAACATGGCGGCTACCTCCATTTCCCAGGAGCTTCTTAAGCCTTCGACCCCCAGAGCTCGGTGCACTCGTCCTGAGAAGCCGGATGTGCTCACTGCGCAGTATCGCTGGCCTCTGCGCTGGCGGGCGGGGGCGGGGCCGGCTTCTTCGGATGAGGCAGCATCTACTAGGACCTGCGGGCAAGATCTGCATGGTAGGGTGGGGTGCACGAGAGGCTCCTTGGTGCAGGGGGCGGGTGTGACATCTGAGGCAATAATTTTCATACAAGAACCGGGGACGTGATGCTTGCTCTAATAAGGCTATTCCTCACTCCATACAGGCACCGACCACCGGTTCTACCTGATGGGAGAAGTGTTGGGTGAGGGCCCTTGAAAGTCTTGTGTATTCAATGGGACTACTCCCGCCACCCCGCTAATTGCCGGGATTGGCGTCTGCTCTACAACACCGCCCTATCAGTCGCAAATAAGGATTTTTTGGACCTTTTGGTGGTGGGGATACGCCCAAATGCTCTGCCTAACCCAGGAGCATCAGGGAGAACTATGCATGGTGCCTGCATCTACGTGCGTGACAGGACTGGTCACTGAACGGGCTGAACAAGGGCACAGCCATGGTACGCCTCTCACACCACACACCATCCACCACCCCAAGTAAGGTGCTCGGGCGCGGGCAAAAAGGAACAGTGAGGATTCCAAGTGGCTAACACACAAGCACAATCGGAGGTGGTAGAGTACTAGAAAGTCTAAGTAGACTGGATGTCGGGTAAGTAATGATAAGATAAGGTGTGGTTTTGTGGTAAGTGGCTTCAGGAATTCCCCCACATTGTATGAAATAAATAGCATGAAGATAAACATGAAAAAAATGCCAAGAAATATAAATAGACCGTGAATTGCCTTGCACAGGTGCATGTGTGGATATGTTTGGGTTGCGTACTGAGGTGTACTACTTGCGAGTATCTACGCATGATGCAGATGAGTAGTAACACTGGGAAATGGGGTCATGCAGTCAAAGGGGAAGCTCGATGGCTAATGGCTCTGATGATCCCAGATGTTGGCTGGGGGATTTATGGGTGCATCAGTGCAACTATGAAGAGCTCCATGGATGTGTAGTGAGCAATACAACTTTAACTACATTTTTTCAAAAACAATCATTTACAAGGGGTTTTCCCATGAATTAAGTAAGCCTCATCCTCACTTGTGCGGGATCAGTGGGGTCTCAATGAGAGACCCCCCATAGATCACAAAACCGAGGGGTCCAATGGGGTCCAGGTCCCTCATTCGGACCCTTTCTCGCTCACCACCAGAAAATTAATGGAAACGAGCTGTGCCGTCCGTTCTGCTCATTTCTCGTGGAGCTGGCGGAGATGGTAGTCTGCACCATTCATTTTTCTGGAGCTTGATGGTTCCAACTGTATTACTAGGACCCCTAGTTAGAATCACCACCATCACGGAGAACTTCCCCAATCAGCAAATAGGGCCATTCTTTAATAGGGCCCAACGTGAATTTGTGGGAACACCACTTTAACCCAAGACATCAAAGCATTGCAGTTTTAAATCCAGTACGTGTGGTGTTTTAGATGATTAAAGCGATGATGCAGAGTGTTGATATTCAACAATTTGAGTTATCATGAAATCCTTTTATTTTTACACATTCCATTAATAAACTACTCTAGCAATGGCAGCTCATAAACTCTTAATAAAAAATGTTCACCCTTGAAAAGGCCTTACTCGGAAGGTGTGTTCCTATGATATATGGCTGCCCGCCATGTAAAGCTGTCGATAATTTTTTAGGGAACGAAGTATTGGACTCAATATCGTTCTCAGACCAGTTCTATTGACACGTGGCCGCGTATTTAAATACTTTGAACGTCGGAACCTAAGTCTAAGATTACTGGAATGATGGTCTTTTTAAAATGTGATCTGTAACCTGATATTCCAAGTTTCTGTAAAATGCCTGATAGGTGGTATCCATTCTCTTGAGAAATGTGTAATGAAATTATGAATAGAGAAATTCAGCAGCAGACATCTTATTGATCCAGACAATCTTTCTGACATTGCCGGATGTTACTAAAGGGTCCGCTAACCTTTAATCTTAAAGGACATCTACCACCAGGATAAAAGACTAGGCAAAGAACCTCATGCCTTTTGCATCAGTCCCTTCATCCTAGTGGTAGATTCTCTGAAAGTACTACGATATTTTTTTTTTTTCTTATAATTGCGCATATGGGAATTAGTAAGTAAAAATGAACTGCTACTAAATCAAAGTAACTATAACTTATAGATAGGAGGCGAGCAAATAAATGCGGGACTCGTTATTCGAGACAAAAAACTTTCCGAGCTCGATTGTGCTTCCTTCTCGAATAACTGCCATTGAGTCAATGGGAGACTCTGAGCAATTTTTCAAGGGGGAACCAAGGCTCGCACAGGTAAATGCTTGGCCAAACACCTTGGAACCGCAGAAAAGGATGGAACACCCGGAAATGGACCAGGAACAGCAGGGCAATCACCATGGATGCTCTGAGGCTGCTTTAATAAATGCACCATTAGCCAAAATTATGGGCAACACATGGCCATTACAGGTGACATAATGAAGCAGATAGCATCTAAAACATCCAATAATTGACCCCGGACATTCTCTAGGGTACGGTCATGCAGTGCACGTGGCAGCACGGCAGGCTAAGATGTGCATGGCGACATACCTAAATGGGACTCATGCTTTCAACCATGGGTGGCAGAGAAGGACCAAAGGAGGTGAGCAAGAAGCGCGCCAAATAATAGCGAATGATAAAAGTTTTTGCCAGTATTATTTTGTGGATTTACACAGCAGGGTGCGACAAAGTTAACAAGTTTGATGTGGAAGCCAGAAACAACCCAAAATTCGGCTTACTACGCTCTTTGGAAGAAGGGGCACCGCATGTAAGGGAGGCGTGTTAGTAGTAGATATTAATGGGCTTTGCAGTTTAAAACTAGGTTAGTTGGATCGTGGCATGGAGCCTGCGCGCCGCGCAGGCGAGCTTTCGCCAATCCAAGCCCCTGTCGCTAGGCTACTCCCCAAACAGCACTTCTAAGAACCGTTTTGTATAAGATCAAGTGTAGTAGCGTTCTTATAAGTTTGGGATATGGCGGTTTGATGGGGAATGTAAACAGTATTGCGCAAGAAGCGCATGATGCGCATGGAGCTGGCGCTCCGCTGCCAGTGAGCTTTCGCCAATCCAGCCCCTGTCTCTAGGCTACTTACTCCCCAAACAGCACTTCTAAGAACCTTTTGTATAAGAGCTACGTCTGTAGCGGTCTTCTAAGTTTGGGATTATGGCGGGTGATGGGAAGGTAAACAGATGCCCTAGAAGCGCAGGATGCGCATTTTTGAACTGGCGCTTCCGCTGACACAGGTGAGCTTTTTCGCCATCCAAGCCCCTGTCTCTAGGCTACCCCCAAACGCACTTCTAAGAACCTTGTGGTAGAATAGTTAGTGCGTGCTTAGAAGTTTTGGGTATATGCGGGTGATTGGGAAGGTAAACAGATGGCTCAAGAAGCGCTGAAATAAATATTGGTAATGATAAAATTTGCCAGTATAGTGTGTGGTGACACAGCAGGGTGGCGTTCTAAGTTAACAGTTTGAGGTGGATGGCCCTGTAAATAGCTCGTGGGCGTTGTGCCTTTTTATCTGCCTAGGCTCGCAGTTTGAGCACCGCCTGCTGTCGCTTAGGCGACGGCAAATGCTTGCTGTGCCTAAGCTAACCCGACTGATTGCGCCATGGCCACGGATGGTATTCGGAGGAAAAGGGTAAAGGAGGTTACTAGGCCTTTGAGACCTGGACCGAGGTGGCCCCCGCAATTCTCTGCGTCGGCAGTTAGATTCTATAAGCCCGGGTCAGACTCGTCCCACCTGCACCAAGTTACGTGTAGTAGCGTTCTTATAAGTTTTGGGATATGGCGTTGTGAGGGAATGGAAACAGATGGCGACGAAGCGCATGATGCGCATGGAGCTGGCGCTCCGCTGCCACGAGCTTTCGCCAATCGAGCCCCTTCTCTAGGCCTACTACTCCTCCCAAACAGCACTTCTAAAACCTTTGTATACGATCAAGTGTAGTGCGTTCTTAATAAGTTTAGATATGGCGGGTGAGGGGAATGTAAACCGATTTGCGCAAGAAGCGCTGAATAATATTGGTTAAATGATAAAAGTTTTGGCCAGTAGATTTTGTGGAGGTAAGAACACAGCAGGGTGGTCGACATAACTTACCAACTTTGGATGTGGAATCCATGCACACAACCCAATTTCTTCTTCTTCTGCTGCACAACACCTTCGTTGTGATAATGGGATCGTGATGTATGGATGCAGCTATATGGACGACTTTTGGAGGTAGCGAATGGAGACAACGTGTGTAGGTCTGCTATGAAGACAATTTAATTTGGATAGTGCGGTATTGGCAGTCAAAAAAGTTTCAAACCAGAGAAGCAGGTAGGGTGGCTCCGCCAGAAAAATGAAATAGTGTAGTGCCTGTATGGGGCGGCCAAGTTTTCAACCAGAGAACAGGTATGTTGCCCTCCAGAAAAATTGGAATAGAGTTGATGCCTGTATGTGGCAGTCCAAAAAATTTTTCAACCAGAGAGTCAGGTAGGTTGGCCCTCCAGAAAAATTGAATAGATTGAGTGCCTATATGGGGGCAGTCCAAAAAAGGTTTCATAACCAGCAGGCGTGAGGTCGGTGGCCCTCCAAAAAAGGGAGAGATTGAGTGCCTGTATGTGGCAGCCAAACGTTTCATTCAACCAGAGGAGCAGTAGGTGCCCTCCAGTAAAATGGAATAGATTGAGTGCCTGGACTGGGGCAGTCCAAAAAAGGTGTTCAAACCAGAGGAGCAGTAGGTGGCCCTCAAAAAATTGAAGAGAGGAGTGCCTGTATGTGGCCTCCCAAAAAGTGGTGGAAACAGAGGGCCCTGGCGGGTGGCCCTCCAAAAAATGAAATCTATAAGTACGATAGCTCGAGCCAGTGGGCCCGGTCAAAAAAGAGTCCAGTTTCCCATTTTAATATTCGCCTCAGGCAGCAAATATGCTAGAATCGGCCCTGCCTCCACCATTAGTCAGGTCACACAGGAGCCTACAGCAGCAGATACAAGGTAACTGCAGACATACATGACTATCTGCTGCACAGAGGAGTCCTCCATAACATGGATCATAGCAATATAGCAGCCCTCTCCTCCCTCCACCATTAGTCAGGTCACACAGGAGGCTGCAGAGATAACACAAGTAACAGGCTGAGCTCTGACCTCTCCTGATGCATCCTCCTCCTGTACTCTCCTCCATTCACTGTCCCTCCATGTTACATGTTACCCTGCTGTCCTGCAAAGGGGCCCCTGTCCCTGACTAGCAGGGAAGTAGCTAAAGATCAGTAACATGTGAGAAGCTGTCACCTATTTATCTATGCATTCATGCATGTCAGCCTGACTGACCATGTTGCTGTGAGAATACATAGTACATGTGTACTATGTGCAGTGTCCTGTGTAGTGTGCAGGGGGCGCCAGATTCAGGATTTCTGGCGCACGTTCTTCATGAATCTGGTGCCCCCTGCACTGCTTTGACAGAGTGCACCAACTTTTTTTGGTGCACTTTTAACATGGGGCGTGTGACACATTTCTATTGGACTTCTATTGGATCAGTAAATGCAGGGACTATTTGAGCACAGCAGGTGGAAGGAGACTCGGAAGGCTGAGCGCTCCGTAGCTCTGAGTTGTGCAATAACTGCCACTGTCAGTGCTGTGCATGTGCCTGGCTAGGCCCCTCCCACATCTGCTTCTGTGTGGAGCAGAATGAGGCTGAACACGCATCATAATAACAAATAGAAAGGAATCTTTAATTCCAGGTAACCTTTACAAATAGATTTTTGAAATATTTTAACCTCTGACAGCTTTTTGCAGTCAATTGTTTCGTGGCATAACCCCTTTAAGGACGATCCCTAGTTAAAGACTGACCCTTTATAGCAAAAGATTTATTTTTTTGCAAAATTCAGACAAATTATAACCATGATAAAGATTCTCAACTGCTTTAGTTAAAAAAAAAAAAAATTATAACTAAAATAATAACTAAAAATGTGAAAAATAATTTTCCTTTTTTTTTTTAAATAAGCAAAAGCAGTAAATTGTATAAACAGTTACTGAAATATGTACAGTGTCAGTGCATCACCATTTTCCAGGTTCAAAGACAGGGGTCATGTGCTTTTACAAAAAGTCTTCTGCAGCTCCTCCTGCATTTTGCATCCAGCTAACAGGTGGAGGGGGTTCACTTCAAACGCCAATATCTCCCGAGCTGTGGCACCTAGAAACATTCATGTGTACTATTAAAGGGGTTGTGTCACCATAGCAAATGGCAGTAATTGGGTCCAATGCATTGTGACAAGTACTTTCACCATTTACACTTATTACAAAATCTGCAGGCTTACTGAGAGAACTCCTTTTGTCCTGGTTGCTGGCGCCCTCTAGTGGTAGCTGTGTCCCGTCCTGAGCTACAGCTGATCTGGCCGAGTCTGCGCACAAACATTCCTTCACTCCACCGGCTCACAGCTCCTCTCCACACTGAGAGATCACCTGACACACTGCAGCCAATAGGAAGTGAGACATGGGGGCAGAGAGCTCAGCCGTCTACACCAGCGAATGAGGTCATTTCCACTGCTCCACAGTTGCTTCCAGCAGCAGATACAAGGTAACTGCAGACATACATGACTATCTGCTGCTCAGAGGAGTCCCCCATAACATGGATCATAGCAATGCAGCAGCCCTTCCTCCCTCCACCATTAGTCAGGTCACACAGGAGGCTGCAGAGATAACACAAGTAACAGGCTGAGCTCTGACCTCTCCTGATGCAGTCCTCCTCCTGTACTCTCCACCATTCAGTGTCCCTCCATGTTACAACTGCTGTCCTGCAGTCCTCCTCCTGTAATCTCCATGCACTGTCCCTCCATGTTACACTGCTGTCCTGCAAAGGGGCCCCTGTCCCTAACTAGCAGGGAAGTAGCTAAAGATCAGTAACATGTGAGAAGCTGTCACCTATTTATCTATACATCCATGCATGTCAGCCTGACCCACCATGATG
This sequence comes from Engystomops pustulosus, assembly GCA_019512145.1. Classification (NCBI taxonomy): domain Eukaryota; kingdom Metazoa; phylum Chordata; class Amphibia; order Anura; family Leptodactylidae; genus Engystomops; species Engystomops pustulosus. Next base: position 26,036,563 of record CM033643.1, on the reverse strand, counting down.
CTGTGAGAATACATAGTACATGTGTACTATGTGCAGTGTCCTTTGTAGTGTGCAGGGGGCGCCAGATTCATGAAGAACGTGCAACAGAAATCCTGAATCTGGTGCCCCCTGCACTGCTTTGACAGACTGCACCAACTTTTTTTGGTGCACTTTTAACATGGGGCGTATAACACATTTCTATTGGACTTCTATTGGATCAGTAATGCAGGGACTATTTGATCACAGCAGGTGGAAGGAGACTCTGAAGGCTGAGCGCTCTGTAGCACTGAGTGGTGCAATAACTGCAGCTGTCAGTGCTGTGCATGTGCCTGGCCCCTCCCACATCTGCTTCGGTGTGGAGCAGAATAGAGGCTGAACAAGCAGCATAATAACAAATAGAAAAGGAATCTTTAATTCCAGGTAACCATTACAAATAGATTTTCGAAATATTTTATCCTCTGACAGCTTTTTGCAGTCAATTGTTTCGTGGCATAACCCCTTTAAATAGGAGAATATCCCTTTATATCCTTAACAACCAGGCCCTTTTTAGTTTCCATTTTTCACTCCCTTCCTTCAAAAATCCATTTCAGCGGAACAAATTGCACTTTATGGAGACTGTATTTAATATTCTGTTGTGTAAAGGAAGCGGAGAAAAAAAAAACGCAATTGCACCATTTTCTTGTGGACTTTGTTTTTACGGCTTTCTCTCTGCGCCCCAAATGACGCTGCTCCTTTATTCCTTGCATCCGTAGGATCGTGGGAATACTAAATTTTACATAAGTAGGGGACCACCTGTAAAACCCAACACCCGACTCAAAGACGACCCATAGTTGCAAACGGACCTCTGGATTTTTCATGCATTCATCTCTTATCATAAATAAATCTCCGGTATCTGATGTGGGGAGCTGTGACATGTTTCATCTGGCAGGCAGGATATTGGTCAGGGCCTTGTACAGTATATGGCTTAGATTCTAGCTGCAGGATAATATGGCTCTCTGATCCCCTTCTTATAAGAGAGAACAAATAGGGGCTGACATCTCTCGCAAAAGATAATTTGGTGAAACATGATTCCTGGATTTCATCACAGTAGCGGTTAGGAGATTTGCTTTTATCTCTTTTATATATTTTTTGTTGCATGTATGAAGTAGCATTAACATATTTCACACAGATTGTTAGACAGTCAGTGCTTCTCCCTAATAGGACTACTGTAGAATACAGAAAACTTCATGGTTATTAATCTAACCCCCCACCTTATGTGTAAGTATGAGTGGAACCCCATCCAGAGAAAAGGGAGAATAAGGATAACCAAAATGAATAGGTCATTAATAGTGCAATGAGAGCTCTGGACTGAGGAAGGACAGATAAGATGATGAGCCCCAAACTGTCACCTTACTACTTACTGGGTCCACCCTGACCAGTTGCCAGTATCTGGGTAATGTTTGTAGTGTCCAAAACTACATCTGTGGGACCCTTTTTTATTTAATTGCACTGTTTATAATGTGTTAACACTGTTCCAATGCTATTCGTGTTTTGTAAGTTGATGATACCACTTTAAGTGTAGTTTCCGGCAGCCAGTCTGCTCATGGTCACCCACAGGCAAACCAGTGGTCCCACCCACTGAATGTTCCATGCCTACAGAAAAGTTAGGACAGAACACAAGACTCATATACTAATAACATAGAAGAATAACCAGTGGTCCAGATCACAGCAGTGATGATATGTAAGGCACAGAATCACAGATACATAGGGATAGTCTCAGAACAATAGTCATAAATCAGAAAACTAGAAGTACATAAGTATAGAAAGAGGAGCAAATTGATCTACTCTAACAAGATATAAAACAGGTCAGTTTAGGACTGGGATACCTTGGGCCCACCAGTAAAATCTGATCTTGGGGCCCACCAGAGCCATAAGTTTGTTACATAATCTATTAATATAATCATTTAAGTACATAGAATAGTTGACATGCTCTATGCTAAATATATATATATATATATATATATATATATATATATATATATATATTACAGAGTACATATATATTACAGAGTATCTTGCCCAACGCTATTTATTCAGGGCCTGGGGCCCACCTAACTCGGGGGCCCACCAGTGGATCCACCTGTTCACCTGTGGGCCAGTCCGAGCCTGAAGTAGGTCAAGCAAAACTAAAACAGGCATGGGACTGAATGTTAAAAAAACACTTACAGGAGACCAGCACCTCAGCTACAGGATGATTGGAGCAGAAGTCTGTCAATCACAACATTAAAGGGGTATTCCTATTTCAGCAAATAAATGTTAATATTTGGAAAGTTATACAATTTTCCAATATACTTTCTGTATCAATTTCTCTGCTTGCTGTCCTTCTATAGAAAGCTTTATTGTTTACTTCCAGTGGACAGAAATCTGACCATGGTCACACAGGTGCACGGCTCGTTAGTATTATAGAGAGTAATCAGAGCTGTGTGATATAACAAGCAGTGCACCTGTGTGACCATGGACTGATTTCTATCCACTGGAAATAAACCAGGAAGCTTTCTATACAAGGACCACAATGAGAGATCTAGAAAACCATAAGGAATCGATACAGGAAGTATATTGGAAAATTGAATAACTTTCCATTATACAAACATTAACATTTATTTGACGAAATGAGAATACCCCTTTAACTATTGTTGGACAAGAGCAGACTGTAGGAGGATAAGGCTTTGGTGCAAACAACTCAAAATCAGCCAGCAAGCTAACTGCATGTTCACACAGACAAATGACAAGTAAAACACAAAGATGAACTAACACATCCTCAGCCACATTTTACTGACAGATGGTTTCGCCAGTACAGATGTTACAAATAGATTTTGCCCAGGAAATCTGAAAGTAGCAGAAAGCTGGATAGGCACATTAGACCACATTTATCAAAACTAGTGCAGTCTGTACTATGTGCAGTTTCCCTGGGGAGTGTGCAGGGGGCGCCAGATTAATCAAACCTTCAATCATCTGGCACTTTTTTTGGTGCACCGACCCACTTCTGTTGAGTTGCTGGTCTCACTCCGCACCAGAACATCCCTTTAGATCCAAAATTTTGTGATGTGTTGGACACAGTGCAGCCAAAACACAAAAATGGTGCAACCACTTCATAAATACATGTCCAAGCACATTGAAGGTTCTTTTCAGTGCAAAGTCAGAAAACTAGCACAAACACTTTAATAAATGTGGACCAGAGTTCTGTTCACTCTCTATTGATGTGTTGTCCATCCATGTGTTATCTATGCAGTCCTATGGCAGCCTGCTACTCAATTAAAATTGTAGAACAAGACTCCCATTCTCCTGATTATTGTGGGCTAAAAAGTCAAACCCTGATCCCCAACTTTTAGATTAAGCCAAACCAGAGTTGGACTGGAGTGCTTAGGGTTCACCACTAAAATTTATGGGGCCCACCACTGTACAGCTAAATGCAAGTATTATCTGATACTCATTTGAAATTCCTAAAACATAGGTTGCATAGTTTGCTTTGCGGCCCTTGCTCTGGACTCTTGTGGTCCACTTGATTTTAGGGTCTTTGCCTATATCTTAGGTCTAAGGCTTTAACTATGTGAGCCAGGAATTCATGGTCATAAAGGGGCAGATTTACTTACCCGGCCCATTCGTGATCCAGCGACGCGTTCTCTGCACAGGATTCGGGTTCGGACGGGATTTATGAAGGTAGTTCCTTCGCCGTCCACCAGGTGGCGCTGCTTCGCTGAAAAGCATCTGAATGCGCCGGAATACACCGAGCTGGACCAAGTGAAAGTAAGCGCTTCCCAAGCGACACATTTCCGTCTTTAAATGCGGCGGTTTTTCCGAATCCGATGCGCCACAATCCGATCGCGTGCGCCAAAATCCCGGGCAATTCCGGTACAATCGGTGCAAATCGGAAATATTCGGGTAACACGTCGGGAAAACGCGAATCGGGCCCTTAGTAAATGACCCCCAAAGTGTCTGTATAGAGATGCTACAGCGTGATTGAGCAGGCTCACTGAGGGTGGATATTGGTTGGCTGGATGTTATATTTACATGTCATCTCAGTTGTCCAATCGATCTCCAATAACTAAAATGAACTAGATAATTTAACCATATTGTGGGGTGGTTTTAAGCTGAATAAAATCTATATGAAGTATTATAAGGTTCTGCACAACCTGGGGACTTACCACACTCAGAACCCCCCCGGTGGCTAGCATTTGGCAACCCCTTAAACTCTTAGATACTACAATAATGGTCCTAAAATTGAAGCAGAGTCTAGGATACAGTTACTGGATGCCTGCAGCACCATAAAATAGTTGTTTACTCTGAGAATGTGAATAATTAGCCATAAATGAGCCCTATCTGCCGGTGTAACCCTAGTCCTCACCCTCACAATGCTGTATGCGGTGTCTCCATGTTCCATTCCATCCCACAGCTCGTCTGTCTTTTGTACTTGTGGCAGTGTTGTGTAATTATAGATCGGGAGAGATAGGCTGAGAAATAATGTTTCCTCATTTACAATGCGCTGCCAATCCATAATGTATATAATGCAATCACAATAGCACTCTGCTTCAAAAGCCGTGTACCGAACATTGCAAAGTGTATAACATCAAAGCCCTGCCATGGAACTTAATCTCGGAAAATAAATAGCAGGTTTTTTTGTAACTGCAATCAGACCTAAAAGTATCTCCCATTATAGTCAGCAGAAGAATTTCAAATCAGAAATGTAAGTGTATGGAAGTCATTTCGCAGGAAACAAAACCAATGACTTTTCAAAGAACTGCAAATATCCTCTCCTATATCCAATGGAAGAGATGTGCTTCATTTGCTTTCAATTATAAAACTAGTTTTAACAGTGAACTATGGTGGTTGAGACAAGGAAAGACTTGACCAGGCTAAATTTGGGACAAAAATGGGGGTCTACCAATATATTTTTAGAAAATAATATTTGAACGATTATTAGGTTACCGTATTTTTTAGACTATAAGGCGCACCGGATTATAAGGCTCACTGTCAGTAAATGCCTGCTAGGTTTATATCAAAAGCGCACCGGAGTATAAGGAGCACCTGAGGATTAAGGATGAATGACCAGCAGGTGGCAGACCTGTGCACAGTTCAAGGCAGCTGTTGTCTGTAAGTACGGTGCATATATAAGGCGCACCTTTGATTTCTGAGAAAATCAAAGATTTTTTTGTGTGCCTTATAGTCCGAAAAATATGGTATCTTATAGTGATAAATAGTGTTGAGCAGACATAAACCACAAAGTTTGGGTTTGTACTGAACTTTGCAAAATCAGGTTCTACGGACCTGAATTTGAACTTTATAGGAAGTTTGGGGCCATGTGCAGCTCAACTTCACCCCACAGACCAAACCCAAAATTTATCTTATAGTGATAAATGGTGTTGAGTGGACCTGAACCACAGAGTTTGGGTTTGTACTGAACTTTACAGGGTCAGGTTCTTAGGACCTGATTTTGAACTTCATTGGAAGTTTGGGGCCATGTGCAGCTCAACTTCACCCCACTGTTTAACTCCCACCCATGACTCAACTTTCCCCGACAGACCAAACACAACATTTATCTTATGGTAATAAATAGTGTTGAGTGGACCTGAACCACAAAGTTTAGCTTTGTACTGAACTTTGCAGGGTCAGGTTCTTAGTACCCATATTTGAATTTCATTGGAAGTTTGTGGCCACGTGCAGCTCAATATCCCCCACATTTTAATTTTCCCCCATGGTTTAACTTTCCCCCAAACAGGCCAAACCAAAATTTTATCGGGACCACAAACTCATCACTAGTGATAAATATTGTCTATAGTTTAAAAGAAAGCAACCATACAACGCTGCAGACAGTGTTAGCTATTGTCCATGGACATCTGTGTAACCATACATCTGTGAGCTGTTAGTAGCAGCAGGACTGTATGCAATGATGTTCTAGGGTTAAGTGCAATTGGTTTGTGTCCTAACACTGCTGTGCTCATAGCTTTCTACATTCCACTTCTCCTCTGCCCCTCCCTTCTGGTCTGAGTAACTGCCCTAAAATTCAAATAGAAGACTCCTAACAGTTTAAACTGGGAGGAGAGTAAAGCAGTTTTGGCAAAATCCATTGCAGAGAGCAGTATGATACCTCCAGCTATCCCTACAGATGATAATTACATTGATTACCCCTTCTCGCCGCAGCCCTTTTTCGTTTTTGCGTTTTCATTTTTCACTCCCCACATTCAAAAATCTGTAACTTTTTTATTTTTCCATGTACAGAGCTGTGTGATGGCTTTTTTTTCTGCGTAACAAATTACACTTCAAAATGGTGCTATTTAATATTCCATGCCGTGTACTAGGAATCGGGAAAAAAATTCCAAATGCAGTGAAATTGGTAAAAAATGCATGTGTGCCTTATTGTTGTGGGCTTGGATTTTACGGATTTTCACTGTGCACCCCAAATGTCTACTTTATTCTTTGGGTCGGTACGATTACGGGGATACCAAATTTGTATAGGTTTTATAGTGTTTTCATACATTTAAAAAAATTAAAACGATGACATTTACAATGTTATCATTTTTAGGACTGTACGACCTTTTGATCACTTTTTATAGAATTTTTTATTTTTTTGGGGCGCGATTTTCTGTTACGGGGTTAAACGCAGCGAAAAGCCGTTATCATATTTTGATAGATCGGGCATTTTCGGACGCGGCAGTACCTAATGTGTTTATGATTTTTACTGTTTATTTATATTTATATCAGTTCTAGGGAAAGGGGGGTGATTAGAATTTTTATATTTTTTTATTATTTTTTTTTAACTTTTTAAAATTTTTATTTTTACTATTTGTCAGACTCCATAGGGTACTTTAACCCTAGGGTGTCTGTACGATCCTTTCATATACCGCCATACTACAGTATGGCAGTATATGTGTATTTTACTACTCATACATTACAATGTGCTAATAGCACATTGTAATGAATGGGTTAACCCGAAGTAGCTTCGGGTCTTCGTGAAGCAAAAACTTACCGGCTATGGAGAGGGCTCGGCCCGCAGGCAGGCAGTTTTTGCGCCAAATTTTTTTAAAACATCTTGCACCCATTGTATTATGTTAAATGGGCGTGGTCTTGTCCCAAAACCAGGAGTGGGGAAAATTCAGAATTTTCTACACCAACTAACAGGAGGTTCAGAGTACGAAAAGACTACACATTCTCATCTACTCATCCAGAAGCAGAAACTTTAAAAATCCTGGATCTAGATTTCCTTTAACTATAAAAAATGGGCCGCAAAGGAAAGACCTAAAAAAGTTTCACTTTGATATTTGCTCTTCTACATATAGGAAGGGGCCCTCATTTATCTCTTGTCCAATTTCGCATGAAACATTCCCGTTGTGAGTTACTTTACAGATATTAACATAAAGAAGACCTATACTGTCAACCTTGCAAGTTCCCTTCACCGCTGACATGATTTGTTTAGTTACTGTTTGGAAAAAGTAATTGCCAATTATTCACTTACCCATAAAAGAAACAAGAGGAAGCCTGACAGGTAATTGTCACATGCTGTAATGTGTCAGGTACAGATTACAAGTCATAATAAAATCCGCATACACAAACTTCCAATGTTTATGTAGACGGAAGTCCTTTGTACAGAAAAACATGGCATAATGATCTTTATGGGATCACAGTCACTTAGACACTGATCCTAGGAATGTGAATAAACACTTTAAGATACACTGGGGCAAATTTACTTAACCGGTCGAGTCGCGATCCAGCGGCGGGTTCTCTGATGCTGGTTCGGGTCCGGCCGGGATTCACTAAGGTAGTGCGCCCGCCCCCCGATTTCCCTTGCATGCATGCCAACGCCGATGCGCCACAATCCGATCGCGTGCGCCAAAAACCCGGGGCAATTCAGGGAAAGAAGGCACAAATCGGTAATATTCGAGTAGCTATTCGGGCCCCTAGTAAATGACCCCCCCACTGACAACCAAAAGAGTAATTGTTTTGACCTTTTGACTTTAAGGCTTCATATCTCACTATCCCCTACAGCAGTGGTGTTGCCAGAGGTGGCACTCAGAGCCCTTTCTGTGGACCCTCAGGCCATCGACCCGAGGACAGGGTTCATCAAAAAGGACCAAATCCATAGAATTTTCCTGCAGTCCCAAGCAACTTAAGAGATGCTGCTCTTAGCGCTATGTTAAAGCGACACTTCATTGGCCGTTTGGAACTGCTGGACCCACCATTCTTCCTCTACAGAGAGACCATGGAATGGATCTACAATGAGAGTCTGAATGTGCCATCCTGCTTTCAATTGTATTGGTGGCCTCAGGGGGTCAATACGATTAAAAGATCTTGAAGAACAGGTAACAATAGTTACTGCTTAAAATGCAATGTTGGCACTTCACAATAAATAAGTGGATTTTGGTTATAGTTTGGACACTCTGCCTTAAAAAGTTATTTGTCGCTGCCCTACAGCTTTGAAACCACCAATGATCCTGGTTAAGGTTATAATGACTTTAGCAGTGAAACACAACCCCATATCATCATCCCTCCAAGCTTAACAAGAACTTAACAATTCCTTCAATTTTCAGATCTCTTATTCCTTCTTCACACCTATTTGTACCTATCAGAACCCAGTCAATTGAGTTTTTTCTTAAATAGCACCTGCCATTTAATTTAGTTCAACCAAAATAAAGACTTCATTAAAAACTATGGTTAAAAGCATCACCATTAACCCTTAATGGTTCCTTTCCATGGCTGTAATGTTAAAAAGTCAGTTATAAACTTATATGCGACTCACCTGATGGGAGTCCACTGACATTAAGTTAGTCTTGCAGAGTAAATTTTACTTACATTGCTTTGCCTCCTTGTTCCTGATTAGCAGGTCTCACTGCAAGGGCACGCTGCTGTGTGGAACATTGAGAAGGAGCTCTGTTGCATCATTGTGTGCTCAATATCATGTGACCTTGATGATGTCATCTAAGGTTCTGTTACATTTGCAACGTCTTCCCCATGTATGTTTCTGATTATGTGAAATCACAGCATGCCACTATGGACTTCTACTCCTCCCCATACATGGGGTAGATTTGCAAATGTGGCTGGGTAAAGGACCTTAGATGTCATCACCCTGGTCACATGACATGCTGAGAAGAGGCATTGGAAGTGGGGAGGAGTAGAGAGGAGGGGGTGTCTGAACAGGACACGTCAAATAATATGACATCTAATATAATCTCGAGGTGATGGAACACAGAGTATTCAGGTGATCGGAGGAAAAAGGCATATCCCACATTAGGCACCTGATGCCTGGGGGCAAAATTCTAACTAGCAATGAAATTATACCAAAATTTGAAGCCCCCCTACCTCTGAACACTTTCGGCTTAATCAATTACTACACTTTCTACGATACATACCACAAAGCACTGCCATAGACTCCCGAATGGCATTCAAAAGCATTTGAATCCTCGACCCATTTGGTCGAGGATTTTTTTTCCCTCTGTGAATTTCCCTAGGTGGGGGTACATATTGGCCAGATTGGGCGGGAACGTAATAAACTCTATGTAGTGATCTAAGGGAGGTCTCAGTAAACGATTCCTGCTGGCTGCCCTTCACCAGAGTAGATTAACAAAGTCCCCATCTCACTAAGGACAGTCTGTGATAAAAATAAAGCACATTGATTAGTTCAGTCTATAGTGTTGGCAACTTGAATCCATATAGCGGCAAAATGGAAAAAACTGGATCTGTCATTTACCGTGGTAAAAAACAGAGTGAACCTATTGAGGTACACTACCTGTATTTGAAGGTATTTGGAACCTATGGACCACTGCACAGGGTTCACCTACCCTTGAGAGGGCTCTGACTTTGTCCGCTTAAGGACATTAGTGGATTACACATGGCTTGCCAATACGCATACTTAGCTACCACCTAGTTGATCTTGTACTAACTCCATTCTCAGGTTAATCCAGGTGATCACCACTATGTTTGGCTATAGTGGGTTGGTTGCAGTGCATCCAGTATGGCCAATGTTGTGTTGAGATGTAATCTCAGTGAGGTAATGTGCAGTGATGGCAGTTCCACACATAATTACTATGGTAACAGAGCAATAACATCTGTTAGATCATCACTGGGAGCAGGGCATAAGTGGGATAAGTTACTAAGAACTAAAGGATCATGGGACTTGTAGTTTCCAGTGGCAACTATCTTGTTGCTAACTCTGCCTACTTTAGAAAGCCCATAACATTTTTGTAAATCATAAAATCAAACCAAGCTCCATTTTGTCTTATGACATTGAGTTTTGTTATATTCATTTTTTTATAGAATTATGGGTTTTTGTGTCAGACATTCATTTTCCTGAAATACCCCTTTAAGGCTACATTCACACAATGTATTGCTGCCGTACGTAGTACAGCGGGCATACATCGGCGCTGCGGAGAGGAGCAGGGAATGAGCACCCCTCTCCATAGGAAGATACAGCGCACGGTGCCATATCACGGGAAAAGATAGGACACGTGCAGCACCGTACCGCTCCCGTACAGGGCCGTGAGCCCATAGAAGTGTATGGGGGGCGTATATCGGCGGTATATACATCGGCCGTATATACGTCCCCCATACATGTGTGTGAATATAGCCTAAGTGTTACAATTACAGCCCTCTCCATACATCCTTCTATTTGATCTGTCTTAGGCTGCATTCACACAGACAGGTGCCCGCCGTAGCGTAGCACGGTGGGCACACGTTGATGCCAGGGAGAGGAGGAGGGGATTAGCGCCGTTCACCCCCACCGTTCTCCATAGCAAAACATCAGGCATGGAGCTGTATTCCGAGAAAAGATGGGACATGTCCTATCTTTTTATGGCTATGGAGCAGTATATACATATATATATATATATATATATATATATATCCACCAATAGCCGTGTAAATGCAGCCTACAGGTTGAAAATACTCTGGAAAAAAAACTGGATTTAAAAACTACTGAGCAACACGGCTCTTTAATAAAATCTGGATGCAGACTGGCAAGAGAAGCAAAGACACAGACATTAGATTGGGGTTGGGATTTAGTAAGTGTAATATAACCTATTTTTATGAGTTGATGCAGTTGACGTCCACATTTGTAACAAGTTATAATCCACATAAAAAGAATTGTCTGCAGTTTTTGGAAAGATCAGCAAAGCTGCCAGTATATTGTAATAACACGAGAAACGCAATTTAAAACATTTCCTCAGTTCTTGATTCCAAAAAGCACAACTGTTCTTTAAGGCCTGATTCCATTAATAAGCCAAACTTAATTGCTTTGCTCTGTCGCTAAGGGTTAAACAACTTCCAGCCGCACGCAGATTAAGCAGCGTATTAAAGCGATGAAACAAGCTGTAAAGTTAAAAGGGTTTTTAATCTCTTTGCCAACACACGGAGACATCATATTCCAGGGGTGTTACGCAAAAATTCTGCAGAGACTTCTGGAACATATTGAAGACTCGGAATAATCAGAGACAGAATGAGGGGAGTCTTTCTCCATGCGTTAAAGCCTCCTCTCTAAAATAATGTACACTACTAAAATAGACACGTGCAGTCCTGTATGGTATCAGCATTTCCGGGTCACAGGTAATATAACTATGTGAGGCAACTAAGGGTGGCAGAGTGGCTTAGTGGTTAGCATTAAAGCCTTGCAGCACTGGGGACCTGGGTTCAAGACCCAGGGTCAACATCTGCAAAAAGTTTCTATGTTCTCTCCAAGTTTGCTTGGTTTCCTCCCACACTCCAAAACATACTGGTAGGTTGATTAGATTGCGAGCTCCATTGGCGACAGAGACTGATTTGGTAAGTGCTGTGTAATCTGTGTGTGCTATGTAAATAAAGGAATTATTATAGAAAGACTAGAGCCACAAAGTGATGAGCATTGTACATACATTCATTAAATACTTCTACTCCCCATAAAGCACAATGATTTACCCTGACGTGTACAGTTGCAGTCACAACTGAGTGCTACCATTACCTTCATTAATATTATGCATTCCCATGTATATCCAGAGGTGTCACTTCAAGGTCCTTGGGCCTAATATTTAAAATAAAATTCTTAAAGAGAACCTGACAGGCAAATTAACCCCCAAAACAAAATATATTTTCATAAACTTCCTTAGAAGGCATTGCCCTATCCCTTCATTGTCCCTCTACATGCATGTAACCTAAAGAAATCAGGTACTAAAGCTGTTTGCTGAGTTGGGTCCAATAAGTCATTATCATATGCATCTGTCCAGCTTATTCATGAGTGCGAGGAAAAGCCACACCCTCCAGTGCTTGACTGACAACCTGCATAATGATGTGACACTCATGATGCTGTCTCCTCTCTATACTTCCTAGTGCTGGCGCCCCCTTCAGCCTGTGTGTGTAATCTATTCAACTGCTCGAGGATGCATCCATGTGTAAAGCAGAGCATGTCAGCTACTTGTGTAGCTGATGCCTGTATCTCACACATGTGTATAGCAGAGCATGTCAGGTACTTGTGTAGCTTATGTCTGTGTCTCTTCTCACACATGTGTATAGCAGAACATGTCAGGTACTTGTGTAGCTGATGTCTGTGTGTTTCACATGTGTGTAGCAGAACATGTCAGGTACTTGTGTAGCTGATGTCTGTGTCTTACACATGTGTATAGCAGAACATGTCAGGTACTTGTGTAGCTGATTTCTGTGTCTCACATGCGTATAGCAGAACATGTCAGGTACTTGTGTAACTGATGGCTGTGTCTCACACATGTGTATAGCAGAACATGTCAGGTACTTGTGTAGCTGATGTCTGTGTCTCTCACATGTGTGTAGCAGAACATGTCAGGTACTTGTGTAGCTGATGTCTGTGTCTCACACATGTGTATAGCAGAACATGTCAGGTACTTGTGTAGCTGATGTCTGTCTCTCACACATGTGTATAGCAGAACATGTCAGGTACTTGTGTAGCTGATGTCTGTGTCTCACACATGTGTATTGCAGAGCATGTCATGTACTTGTGTAGCTGATATCTGTGTCTCACACATGTTTATAGCAGAACATGTCAGGTACAGGTGTAGCTGATGCCTGTGTTTCACACATGTGCATGGGAGGAGAGAGCATGTCCAGTACTTGTGTAGCTGATGTCTGTGTCTCTCACATGTGTATAGCAGAACATGTCAGGTACTTGTGTAGCTGATGCCTGTATCTCACACATGTGTATTGCATAGCATGTCCGGTACTTGTGTAGCTGATGTCTGTGTCTCTCACATGTGTATAGCGGAACATGTCAGGTACTTGTGTATCTGATGCCTGTGTCTCACATATGTGTATTGCAGAGCATCTCATGTACTTGTGTAGCTGATGTCTGTCTCACATGTGTATGGCAGAACATGTCAGGTACTTGTGTAGTTGATGCCTGTGTCCCACACATGTGTATTGCAGAGCATGTCATGTACTTGTGTAGCTGATGTCTGTGTCTCACACATGTGTATAGCAGAACATGTCATGTACTTGTGTAGCTGATGTCTGTGTCTTACACATGTGTATAGCAGAACATGTCAGGTACTTGTGTAGCTGATGTCTGTGTCTCACACATGTGTATAGTAGAACATGTCAGGTACTTGTGTAGCTGATGTCTGTGTCTCACACAGGAGGAGACAGCATGTCAGCAGATGAAGTACAGATACTACATACAGACATGAGCAGGGGGAGGAGAGGGGAGGGCTAACAGCGTTGACAACAGCCTCATTGACTCGATAAAGGCTGGGATGGATCCGTCTGAGCTGCTCTAGCAGGTAGTGGTGACAGGGCTAGTGACAGAGACCTTCTGACAGGTTTCCTTTAACTGTAAATTCATAATACTCGAGGGAGCGGCACCCCAAGGTTTGGGATGTGGTAGCAAATATTTTAAGTTGTGTTTCTTATGTTTTTACATTGTACAGCCCGTTTTGTAACACATTATGGCACATTTACTTACCTGTCCTGATGCATTCCCCGAAAGTAAATTGTCAGACGATAATGCACTGTGCCGCGTTTCACTAAGATTGTGCTCCCGATATCCTGCATCTGTTGCTTTCCCGCTAAGGTCCGAATGAGCTCACCTTCTTCTTCCTGGTGCTTGATCTTGCAGCACAATTTGAAAGTTAAATCATGCGCTCAGTTCGAATCAGTCAGCCTGTTCCCCGGTTTCTATTGCATGAAAGCCAGCACAGATGCGCGACACGCCACAGATACCCCATGTGTTACATAAGGCCATAATAGGGCTTCCCCATGAATCCCATAGAAAATAAATATGTACCTTTCTCTGTTGTAACCTCTACTGAACCACTGTCCTTCACTGTGACACAGAGCACCAGATAAAGCTTCATTTAAAGTAAAACTACGCTACACAATTCTGTGTATTTATAAAAGATACTATCAGGCTGTTTGGAGCTTTGTCCCTCATTGTTATTCTTCTTACCGGTAGAGAAGTTAGCCAGGCTTGTTCTGCTCATCACATATGGGAAGATCGAGGGAAGCAGGAGCAGGTCGTAGATTTGATTGGGTCAGGCTGGTATTCTGCCTGCTACAAGGCTGCCTGCCAAGCCTCCATCACTTACCTGCGGGTATTCACCTTGAGTTCACCTTGATTTCTCTTTGCCATTTACTACTGACTGAACCATTGCTGTTATTCAGCATTTTTCCAGATGTTTTCCTGGGGGCAGACTGTTCCGTAAGGGACTCCAACACAAAAATGTAAATATCTTCCTAAAAGCCAGCGATAAAGGTTGTACAAGTATTACAGTACAGTTATTACATGTATAAAATAACAATAATAATAATAATAATAATAACTTAAGAATTTAACTTTTTCTACATCAAACGCTGCAGGAACTATATAAAATGTGAAGAATAAAAACATAAATTAAGCACATTGCTAGAAAATGTAAGTTTAAATTAATTTAGCAGTACAATAAAATCCTATAGTTTTCAGTTTGGGGTAAAAAAAAATTATACTTCCCCATTAGTCTTTTGGTCAGTGCTCTAATAGAGATGCAAAGTTTTTATTGTTTTTATTATTGCCATATTCTTACACTCATCATTTTTTTTATTTTGGTGTACAAAGTATAAGGAGAATGCCATTGCCCAATGTCACAGAGCTAACAACCTCATCTAAGGCGGCCATTTAACTGCTGTGCCCACACCAATTGAGGATGTTGGTGCCAATTGCTTTATTGTCACAATTGTATTCTTATACACAAAGTAAAGTAGATGTAGTAGTGATTACTCAAGTGTTTCATTTGCCTGAGTTGCTTCAGAAACTTAGCAGAGATTTGGGGAGTCTTCGTCCATATGTGAAATGTAAGACAGAGTGAATTTATTAACTCGCAGTAGTGGATGAGAGATAAAGATCTGCTCAGTAGGGGTCTCCTTCTGAATATATAAATAGTAATAGAGCACACACACTGGAACTTTATTTAACTCTATGGGGCACATTTACCCGTCCGGAGGAGTTCCAACAATAATGCACTATGCCGTGATTCACTAAGATCGTGCACCCAATATCTTGCATGTGTCACTTCCCCGCTCAGGTCCACCGGAGTTCACCTTCTTCTTCCCGGTGCATGTAAGTGCATTGCCTTGCAACACAATTAGAATCTTAAATCTTGCACTCAGTCCGAATCAGTCAGATCGTCGATTTCTGTCGCATGAAAGACGGTGCAGTTGCACCACAATCCGATCGTGTGCAACACAATCCCCAGTTAAATACCTGTCACAGCGGCGCAAATCCCGAAAACTTTGAAAATCCGACTAAAGTGTGATCCACGGGCACTGACGAAAAAGGTCAAGTGCTGAACTTGGTAGTTTCTTCAATCCCTATGAGGTCAATGGAGCCACCACCTCGATTACTTACCACTGGTCAATGTAAATGTGACTCAGGACAATCATTTTTATGATAAGCGGGAGTCCAAGTTATTGTGCCCCCAGCTATCCAATACAAATCACCAGAACTGTGTCACAGTCAAACCCAGAGTCATATGCTATACATGGCAGTTTACTATTAGTTACCCAACTGTTTCATTATCTTGTGCTCGTTCCATCATGTATTTCTACGGTCTTTATCCATAAGAAACAAGTAAGTAAAATGTAGGACGGAGGGGATTTATTAACTCGCGGTAGAGGATTTGTTTACTCCTAGGATTAAAAACCTGAGCAAACTTCCTAAGAGCTGAATTTACAGGATCAGAATTTCTGATGAAGTCGTATTAAACCTAAAGTCAACTCTACAAACAATTATCTGGGAAAATGGAAATCATCTTTCACTCTGTCCTCGTCGATGTCCTAAACCTGTCACCACCGATAGGATTTTGTTTTCCATCCCAACTCTAAATAGTGGGAGCTGTCCAGTACTTGCCAAGGAGCAGAGTGGAAATGGAGAGGAGAGAATGGATTTCAGTCTGTTGGCAGTAATTAGGTTGCATTCTGAGAGATAATTATCTCGCAATCTCTAAGCAAACACCCGGGAGGAAATTGCATACTTACAGCCAGCTTAGCATTAAAAATAAATTATCATATTAATGGCAATGCGAACATGCAGACTGCTGGTTGCTCCTGCTCACTGCCTTCTATCCTCTTCTTCTGTGTTTGTTTTATGGTACAAAGCATGGAAGACAGATATGGATGGTGTATGATATACATACATACTTGATATACTGTATGCCCTGGTAACCTACCCCTGCCCACTACAGATTGAGATATAGATTACTCACATATATGAAGAGATACGCTAACATTCATCAGAATGAACTGATGACCTTGTCCTATAACATCTCATGAAAAATGAGAAAGCTTGAATGTCTTAGACATTGCATATGTATTGCAGTTATTGACCCCCTAGTGCAGTGGTGGAGAACCTATTGGATGGGTGGCAGAGGTGGCACTCAGAGCCCCCTATATGGTCACCCTTGCCATCACCCCAGAGTTTGCAAAACAGGACTCAACTCCTCTTGCACTCCCAGGCAGCCCAGGACCCTAGAAGGAAACTACAAGGATAATCCAAACTTCTTCTACTCCTTTCTGCTGTATTGCTGTCCACAGGTGCCTATACAATTTAAATACCAAAAGGCAGTATATAGGATCTAAGTAGTTAATCACTACCAATATACAAATACCATATTGTTATGAAATCAATTCAAACTTTATTATACAACAAATTGACACTCCAAAAAATATGATAAAAACATGATTAAAACCACCGAAACAACAAAACAGAAAGGAGGTGCTCAAAAAGTAGTAGAAACAATGCATTCCACAGTGGGATATCACAAAACAGGCACATGAGGGATAGTCAAATAGTAAATGGTAGAAGTATAACCAATGCCCAAACCAGGGTACAATATAGCCCACAAGTGCCTACCAATAGGGTTCAAGTCACCAGACCAGCGCCACAGCACCCAAACGTACGTTTCGCCGTCGCTTCCTCAAGGGGGTGTGCCTATACAATTTAAACCTGTGAAAGAGCAGGGAGTACTTTTTAAATTATGTACAGTACATATTTTGTAATGTGGCATGTGTAACAACTGAATGTTGTGAATTACCATTCTATTTGACCCATATAGTAAATTAAATAGAAAACACAATAACTTGTTTTAACCTACAATGACTTATAAAGAAAACATAATCAAAAGTGATTGCCGTATTATGGCGCTAATAACTTTTTCATACTTTAGTGTACGGAGCTGTGGGCGGTGTTATTTTTTCAACTTTTGATGACATTTTCAATGCTACCATTTTGAGGACTATGCATCCTTTTGACCACTTTTTCGACTTTGGGCGCTATTTTCCGTTACAGGGTTAAACGCCGGGAAAAAACGTTATTATATTTTGATAGATCGGGCATTTTGGGACGTGGCGATAAATAACTTGCTTATGATTTTTACTGTTTATTTAGTTCTAGGGAAAGGGGGGTGATTTTAGTTTTAGGAAAACAAATTATTAATCAGTTTTTAAAGAAGTTGTTCAGGATTTGAATAACATGGCTGCTTTCTTCCATAGTACAGGAAAAAATGGACATTCATTTATTTGGTGCCATACTACCTAGAAACATGCTTTGTCAAATGAAGAAAATATAACAATACATTTTCAAAATATCAAAGGAGTCCCAAAATGGTACGCAAGAAAACATCAACTCATTCTGCAAAAGACAAGCCCTCAAATAGCTCCATTGATGGAAAAATAAAAAATAAATGTGCTCGATATTCAGAGAAACCAATTACCACAAACCCTTATAAAGGTGACACGATTGCATGGGTTTCTTTCATTCTTCCTCGTAAGGAGCAAAATCTCAATAGTGCATTGAGAATTACAACTCATCCCACAATAAAACAAGCCCCCAGTTAACTTTTTTATGGAAAGTTAAAAAAAATGGCTGTAGTAATGTGATGATAATATATATATATATAGATATTAATGCTTTTGTTAAAGAGTTTGCTCAGGACTTGTAAAACATGGCTACTTCCTTCTATAAACACTGTCACACCTGACTGTGGCAGTATTGCAGCTAAGCTGTCTAAAAATGTAGCTAAATTGTAATCAATATCAACGCCATGTTTTTAAAATCCTTAACAATCCCTACAGTTGTGTTAATCCCTTTCAGGGCCAAGTAGGTCTGGAACTACAGGTATTAAAGTGGACAAAACTGCAATCAGTCAGATTAATAGAAGAACAATCATAACGTGTGACGATGGATGTCAAAGGTCTTTAAAATATAAATGGTTGTTTTGGGATTTCTCAGTCAAGCACTGGAAAGTCTTAAATGTACAGAAGACTAACTGACAACCATGAAGAATTGATCTCATGTACAAACACACACCATAAAAATAGGAGATGGAAGTTGCTTAATGCAAACACTGCAGCAAAGTAGTTTAGCCATACACTGGCACTGTGCATGTGCAAATGGAGCAGAGTAAAGCTAAGGCTGAATATATTACTAAACCATAGAAGCATTTTTACTGAATAAATGAATAGAGCAGATAATAATTGATAACCTTGTCATAAATTTTACCAAGTTCAAAAGCTCCTCTGTCCATTTTTCTGCTCCTTTCTTCTCCTATAGCAGTGATGGCGAACCTTTTAGAGGCTGAGTGCCCAAACTACAACAAAGACCCACTTATTTATCGCAAAGTGCCAGCACAGAAATGTAATTTGTGATTTATAACTCTACTCTTTTACAGTTTTCATTGATAGCAGCACCTGAGGACACCAATAAGCAGAAAATAGTCCCAGGTAGAGCTGTCACTTTAAAATACCTCTGTGCACAGCAAGTCCTGCGCTGTCTGGGACTGCAGGAAGATACCTGGAGTCATCTCTGGTGATGGCCTGAGTGCCCACAGAAAGGGCTCTGAGTGCCACCTCTGGCACCAGTGCCATAGGTTAGCCATCACTGTCCTATAGTGAGCAGTGTATCTGAAAGCCTTGTCTACACACAACAGATAGATTATGAGAGGAGTCACTGTGAAAATAAGACTGATCATAAAACAACATATGTGGTATTCATAATTTTGTTTCCATGTGGACTGTTTTATATAGGAAAAACAATATGTTGTATGTAACATTGTTATTTAAGAAAAACCGGAGAAGAAGCCCCTAAATTAATTGATTATGTTCGTAAATACCATAAAGGAGACCAGTCAGTCCTATGATTTGGGGGCTTCGAACAAGTAGCGGCAATAGGACATGGAGGGGATAGGAATAAAGCACTTCTAAGAAAATAATCTTGATGGATCATTAGGACCATTGCCATGGGTCCTTTGCCATATGGGGTGTTCTTTTGATTATTTTGAACGTATGCGTAATGTAAGAAAGTTATCATTTTTATCCTTATTCTTCCATGTTTTCCTACGTTATGTCTTGTCTAGTACAAATACTTAAGATATAATTATCAAAGAGTCAGGTACACTATTCCTTCAAAGAAGAAAATAAATATTTGTCTATTGTTGATACGTTGATCCCCTCGGGAGCAGTGGGACAGCCTTTCGCTATGATGCCTGCTATATTCCTTTAAGAATTTTTCCTCGACAAGGACAATCTACTGCAGATCATTATTCTTGTGTTGTGGTGGAAACCTCCTGGTCATGGACCATTAGAAGCTGCCCACGGAGTAGTATTTTGAATACTCTCTTTTTGATTAAGAACTATGCATGACATGATATTCCATTCACCTTAGATTTTATAAAACTCTATGATGGCTAGCACGGTGAGACCACGATACAAGTTCTTAGTGCACACTTATCTGCTGGTTAGGAATTGGTGGTGCTGGACCGGACTACTTGTGACGTCAGCTCAGCACCATAGCTACAGAGTCTGACGCTTCTTATTTAAGCCAGGTGCGGACGCTGTGGAATCTGAGCTTGATAAAGTGTTTGTTGTGCAAAAAGACTGTTGCCCATCCCTACTGCCCCTTACTCCCACCCTGCATGTCGGCCAATGTTTTTAAAGAAACGAAATAAAGGCATGAAATGTTAATAGTGAGTGACACGGTTTTCCTTCCTTATCTTTGAAGTTGGTAAGATAATAAAGTTGATTTTATGGGGATGTGAGGGAACAATTTTTAGCTAAAAGATGGGTGTCACTTAGTTAATGGGGCTCTATGGGAGTGTTCTATGAGTGTTCTTAATCCAAGCCTTTCACATGATTGCAGTGATGGAGTGATCCACAAATAAGGATGCAATGCAGACAACAATCATGCATCTATTATGTCATACAAAAATACAACAAACTGATACACAAGATCACCTTTATTTTCCATTCACAATGAAATGGTCATGTGTTTTAAGGTCTTAGCATATTCTACTCTAGAGTGTTCTGCAAAATTCTAGACAAGGTCATTGCTGGACGCTGGCTGCAAAGTTGATTGACTGACTGTATATTTACAGACGCAGCATATGGTTAGTTGTCACTTGGTACATGCTTCTATCCAGGGACAGCGCTCTGTCATGCTCTGTCACAGCACAGCACAACATGATGCTCAGCGAAAGTCAATTTCCAAAGAAACACATTGACTTTTAATTATCTCACAGTAGTCGGCACCTCATTAAAAAAGGATCAATTAAAAAAGTTATTGTCAATTCCTGTTGCTGATGAGGTCTTGCCTCTCGCCCTGCGCCCACCATTGAATTGGTTAATGTAATAGCACCCCGCTATATGTCATGAGCTGCAGTGTAAATGCCTGGGTACCTCCATTCTGTGAAATGAAATTCCTTGAGGATTCAATAATGTACAGTGATGTCACAATACTCAGATGATAAACACACAGATGTCACAGTATAAGGATAGTGCACAGTGATGTCACAGTACAGAGATAATACACACGTCATGTCACATTACAGAGATAAGACATACATAGATTATAGGGATAATACACACTGGGGCACAGTGCAGGGATAATACACAGTACAAACATAAAGCATACACAGACTATAGGTATAGGGATAATACACAATGGGCCACATTTACTCACCCAGTCCGGGGTGTTCACAGAAAAGGTATTATCCGACAACGATTCCCAGTGCTGCTATTCACTAAGATCGTGCGCCTGATATCCTGCATGTGTCGCTTCCCTGTTTAGGTCCGACGGAGTTCACCTCCTTCTTCCTGGTGCATGTAAGAGCATTGTCTTGCGACACAATTTGAAAGTTAAGTCCCACGTTCAGTTCGAATCAGTCGGATCATCCAACGTCACGCTATGATTTGTGTTGCATGAAAGCCAGTCCAGCTACACCACAATCCGACCGCGTGCAACACAATCCCAGCGCAGACACCTGTTAAATATCAGCCGTGCAAATCCCTAAAACGGTGCAAAGTCCAACAAAAGTGAGCAGTGCGACCCTTAGTAAATAAGCCCCAATGGTGTTACATTACAGAGATAAAACCTACACAGATTATAGGGATAGGATGCAGTGATGTCACAGTACAGGGATAATACACAGTGATGTCACAGTACAGGGATAAAGGGAAGTAAGATTTCTTATTACGGACACTTTGCCAGTTAAAGCCGCCTTGCAGGTATGTGGAGACTTTCAGCCATTGATCCTCCCGTGGGGGATTCAGAGAAATAAGCAAATATGTTTTCTAATATGGAAAACATTGCCACAACCATGTTTTATTGTTGCCATTTTGTGTGGTTTTTGCATCAACAATTCATTGGTGATTCTGCTACTTGGGATCAGGGAGAGATCCACATACATTAATTTAGTGTCCAAAATCTCCATAACAGATTCCGTTTCATGAAAAAGAACCTTTAATAAGTACATTTTCTTTTTTTTTCTACCTTACATTATGCATGTGGACATTATCACCCTGTGATATGAATAGGCTATTTATTCTCATCTACACAAGTGTTATCAGGAGACATTGTATATCACTTTAATTAAATTGTACATAAACTGTAAATGCAATAGCCCTGACCCTTTTATTGTGTGACCGTTCACGTTCATCCTTTCTAGGAAATGTTCAGCCATTCCCATTAATAGGAAAGGGTTAGCAGATGTAAGAGCGTTACATAATAATGAGCGCCTCCACACAAGTGTGACTCCAGTATGTCTTACTAATAAGGATTGGGATCTGCAGTCATTTGGAATCAGTCACTTGATTTATCACTGATTACATTCCAATACCCCGAAGCCTCTGACTTGTTATTTATACAGTTACAGATCAGCAGTTGTTTTGATCCTGAAGTGACGCAGTAGCCCTACCCCCTTCCCTATCTCCTTCTTCCTTCCTTTCTTCAGGCAATTGAGTCAGGAACTGAGCATCGGGAAATCCAACCTGGAGGATTCATAGACACATCCCTGAAGTGGAAACTCATGCCAGAATCCAATTTAAGCAGAAAGCCCCGGCTATGGCCTAGTTAAGCCTGTAATTCTGATCTATATTCATGGTCTTGTCAGCTCTAAAAAGGCATTTGTTATAAACCCTCCAAAACGGAGAACCGTCCGAGCGAGCGTGGCTGGCTTATAACCCTTTGTACCACCTTGGCTTGCTCAGTTTTCATATATTTTAAGATGTACTTTGATGAAATAAAGAGCAATGTCCGCAGCGTTCCCTCATTCGGATGAAGGTTTAACAAACCATAATATTCAGTTTACCACAGGGAAGGTGAAACGCGTAGTCTCCTACATCTCTAATCAATGCAACCTCAGCGATTCGTCTCTTCTCTAAGCATCCAGTTTCTCACCATTACAAAAAACGCTCGCGAGCCCATTAAGAGTTACTGAGGTGGAAAATAGTCTTGGGCTTAATCCTTTTCACTGGGGTCTTAACTGATGTAAGAAATTTGACAGTGTCTCCCATGCTGAGACTGTTAACTGCACCTCGAGTGAAGCATGCGGCGCGCACAGTAGCATCCATTGACAGGGAGCTCAGTGAGGGGTGTGTGTGTGGTACATGACTTTTAATACCACATTCTCTCATCTTTTCTTCCTCTACCTCCTTCTCTCTTTAGTTTGTAATTTCCTTCTTTCTTCCTTTATGCCCTGCTTACACGGAGGTGTCCTAGTAACTCCATGATAAGCTGTTGTCTTGAGACAATGCTTTATTTTCTGCTTGCGGCTCCATTGTCCGCGACAAAGACTTTCAGCACAGTGACTATTGGCGGGGAGCTCTATTCGCCATTCTCATTACACGAAGGAGGAAATCAATGACACCATAAGGGGGTTTTGGATGAAAGCTGTAGAGTGCTGTACTTTTGCGCTGTTGCTTTCTTTTGCTCAAATTGCAATTTTTCCCCTCTTCATGAAAAGGAATGTTTCATTCGGGAACATTAGGGGAGGAGGCGTGAATGCTAAAATATAACTTGTTGAAATATATTCTGTGCATTTAAAAATTCTCATTTTCACATTCCTTTTGGTTAATTTTCACGCGAATATAGAAATGACACTCAGGAGATCTTTAATGCGTTGTAAATATTGCGTATTGCGCACAGCTCATTTTCAAGTTAAGTTTAAATCTTAGAAAAGTTTTATTTTCAAAATTTAGAAAACAATACATGCTAACCTGGTTGTAGATTGCTATGCCAAGCTAATTGGTAGGGGTCAAATTGCTGGAACCCGCAAATATCATGAAAATGGACCTCCAATAATACAGTAATGATGATAATAATCCTTTTTGTAAATGAATGACAGGTTGGGCATTTATCCAACCGCTCCATTCAATAGTTTGTTGAGCACAGCATTTGGCTATTGCTCGACAATTTCCGATGTTCCCATAGTATGGAATGGAGCAGATGCTGCCTCATCAATTAGGATTTGACTCCCGTTTAGGTCATTAATTATGGTCCTGTTCTTGTGGCTTGAAGGGATCCCAGCAGTGAGACCTCCACCGAAAAAGCTGTTATCCTATAACCTGTAGATGGGAAATAACAATCAAACCAGGTATAAACCTTTCAAAAAGAGCCAGAGCTCTAATGCCTAACCTAAAAAATAGCAGAGTGGTTCACTGTTTTGCACAATATTTGTGGATGGTAATGGAAGGGGCACTATGATTGAGCAAGTATTCGGTTTCAATGGGACTGATCAATAATACGGTTCAAATATTACTTGAGTATCCTACAGACGTTGGGGGTTATTTATCATATGCCGGTACATCATAGTCCCGACACTGCCCTGGCTCCGGCCTCTTGATGTATCCGGCGGGGTCCTGTGCAGTGTTAACTTCTACACCAGGCAGCTGGTGAATTTTCACATATTAAAATTTGCTGGCAGCAAAGAGTGTGCAGGCATGGGGACAGGAACACCCCCCGACCAGCCACTCACCCCCATGAGGATAGCAGATTGGGGAAAGTAATTGCAAATTTTAGTGCAGAATCCCTGATAAATATCCTCCATTCTGTCCGAAAAGATGATGGAATAAAGCCACCAGGCATGTACTTGCAAATTTTATCTTATATGGCAGGGAATGCAAAGTGGGTTCCAGGAATAAACCATCAGCATTATTTCTCAGTCCTTTTTTAAAATATTTCAGACCTAAGGGAGGGTTGCAAAGTGAACAGGGGGCTTAAAGTGGGGAGGTTTTTGTTGTTCCTCTACTGTCCTCGACCACCACAAATTACAGAAGAAAGCAGACATGAACTTACATAGAGGTTGTTGGGGTTGTAATACCCAGTTTCACCTTTAGGGGTGCTGCAATAAATCTGAACACTCCCAGGATTTCCCACAGATTACAGCTGATTTCAGATCATTTCTAATCTCCTTACTATGAAGTTCCTCTTATTTTTGTAAGGCATTTTGGGAAGTTAAAGACTAACATTTATCTAATCAAAAACAGAATCTAAGTTCCACATTTATACACATAGATAACAATTTGGACTATACTCCCAGGCTCAGACTTCCAAGGACCTTTTATTCTCTTTTACAGTTCTAGTGGTTGTCTTGGCTTTTTGTTGTGTTTCAAAGGAAGACATACCTAAATTGAAAATAATTAGCTAATAGCTACTTTATGCTCATAGCAGCAGACTCCTCGTGTGATAATGGCGAGAGTTATTACCAAGTGAGACCTACCCCTGTGCTAGGCTCTTTACAGAAAAATAGACTTCTGATAAACTAGCTGGCATGTAAGATGTCACATGGCCTGAACATGTTTTTTTTTAGACCACATTTATACCTTGGCTTTTTCAGCTCTATTATTCTCTAGAATAAACTACATATCACAGCTGGAAAGATTGAAATTCCCCTATATATTAATAGGGAGGGTATTAATTGTCATAGTAACATTACTATAAATCTGACCAAAGACTTGATGCTTTTTTCTTCATCCATATCTTTGTGTGGAAAACACAGTTAATTTTGAGATCACAGCCTTGATCTCAAGTCTGTGATCTCAAAATTCTTATATATAACAGTTCTTGTGGATAATATTCATGACATATTCACAGTATTTGTCATAGATACATAAAAATGGCCTTGACTCCCATACGTCAGCTAGACCAAATGGAGAGTTGTCCCACACTAATATATGTAGATGAAGATGATGGTGATACCTAATTTTCCTTTTTCAAAATGGTTCTATCAGGGCTGCAATCTGGGGTGGAAGGGGGTTGTTGGTGTGACTTTGTTCAGGGGCTCAGACAGTAAAAAGGGCCTGGGTTCTCCAGAGTCCCATTCCATTGTCCCCCCTGCCCAATGACTTTCGCCAATGCCCAAAAAACACAACGGATCCCGCCTCTTACTTAGCCAGCAGAACTTGAGGGGACAGCGTTTGCTATCAGGTGGGTTATTGAGGCAGCAGTCCGAGTCACTCACCACAAATACAGGTCTGCCACTGGCAAGTCTGTACTATGTGAGATATATCAATGGCATCTCTATCTTCAAGACACAGATGCCATTTATGTGCAGAACAGTGTGCCCCTCTGTACACAGTGGAGGACCCAGGGAGGTGTGTGATGACTACATCCCTGCACAGAGCCGCAACTCGGCAGAAAACCCGGGAGAGGAAGAGACAGCAGCATTGTGGGTTCAGACTAGATATATACATAGCTGATATTTGTCTGTAAATTCAGTGGGACGACTATTGCACGTATAACATATGCATTTAATAACCTTGTTTCTGCTACCATATCTATGCAGCTTGTTTTTGGTGCTGTGTCTGTGTAGTAATCCTGGTTTTGGTAACATATCATCGTGGTGGACATGTTCTTGATCTGTAGCTATGCAGCAATTTTTTTTCCAGTGCTGTTTCTATGTAGTAATCTTACTTTTGGTAATGCATCTGTGTAATTATTTTGGCACTGGTAACATATCTTGATAGTAATTTTGGTTCTGATGCTGTATATTTGTAGACTGTTTTGGTACACTTATATTACTAACAAACCAGTTTTGTTATATTACTATACTGCACTACTACACTAAACGTCACATCAACTTAAACACCTTTCCAGAATAGCATGCCTCTAAATGCTCGACAAAAACTTGCCTGGTTCTCCTCTCCTTCTTTCCCATACATTAACATGACTTTTTTTCTATTTCCTATATTGACATTTTATTGGCTCCACCCTAAATGACACTGAATGCAAAACTTCTGAGGGTGAAGTTTACATAATCCCATTCCTTTTATGGTTGAGTTACTGCTATTATTCCAGCAAAATTGGGCCCTCTGGCTTGTATAAATGGTACCTCAATGGAGTCTCCATTTTTAATAGCCACACGCTAAAAATGTTGTGGTCTCCCATGTAAAGCTGGAGGCTTTTATACCATGTCGCTCCCCATTCTGGTCTAATGTACTGGGTTCACCGATGAAGATGAATCATTTTTAGGGTAAGTAATGCTGGAGTCCACGATGGTATCATTTATATTCCATCCACTCACTGGAATCAGTTTGCCACAATTTATGCTATTTTTTTTTTAAGTCACATTAGCTAAATCTGTACTTTTTCCACCATTCCAAAGTAAACGGAATGGTGTAAAAATCCAATTTCTTCTAAGATTTTGTTTGAAATTATCTAAAAAATGTGTACAATTCTACAACTTTTTGTCAGAATTTTAAAGAACATGGCTTAAATCTACTTAACACAGGAACAGTTAGAGCTAAGTCTATTTTCTTAATTGTTCTTTCACAAAATTTACCAAAAAGTGCCGCTATGCTAGATAAGTGATTGTTCTGCTCCTAGAGAGGGAACTGGGTCAACCTTCACCTACACTAGGACGTTATAAATAATTTACTTTCTCATTAAATTATATTTAAATCATGGGTTTTGGCACATAACATAAATACATAATATATTAAATCGGGAGAAAACAATTAGGGGAAGGGCAGAAGAGCAGAATGGAGGTGTTGGTGACCCTTGGATGTTAATCCATATAATGTTATTAGGTTTCTTGTAAGCCATGCTTGGTGCTAAGTGTGTTGCCTTTCAAGGTTTCCCCCTTGGAAAAAATATTTGAATACTTCCCAGAATCCCCTGGTGGAGCATCAATGATTATAATACTCCACACGCCTATAAATTGGCCTTAATTGGCAAACTCTCCGTAAAGAAAACTCTTTACTGGATATACTGGTTTGGCTTAATTGATAGCCATGCTTGGTGTTAGGGGAGCTGCCTTTCAAGGTAGAAAAAGAGGCATTGCTTTCCATTTCCCACCGTGCACATTTCCGATGATATCATTCAGACACATGTTCTATAATTCACTACTACTGTAAGGTAACTAGAGACACAACAAAAAAAATAAGAACCTAAAGTCATAACAGTAAACTATTAACTAATATTACCATCTACCGTGAGAACAGATTGATGTAATTCCATCTGTCTGCACAGTTTGGTCCAGCAGTAGGGGGAATGTATGTGTGACTGCCATAGTGAGAGCAGCGAGACTTCTCTCTTTGATTTCCCATGTGTTCCTCTACCTTTATTTTCTCATTTCTATCATATAAACATTCATACAACATCGCTCAGCTATTCTATTACTCGACATGACCTCCAGAATTCCTCCTATTAATCTGTATAAACTTTCCTTGTAACTTCTCTTCTATTGCCTCATCTTCCACATTATTTTCTTCGATGAATGTGCATAAAACGTAGAAGAGACAGATTACGGAGATAAAATTTACTAGGAAGCACCTGTTCTGCATGAGATGGTATTAGGCTCTGCCGCTCCACTATCGGAGCCGCTTTTGGATGAGGACAATATAATAATATTGTTATATTGGCTCGTATTTTTCTTGTTATGACTAGTAGTATTTTTTTTTTTACCATGATGATTTTTATTATTTTTAGTATATTTTTATTACAACAATGATGTTATTATTTACCTCATTCATCACTTGCTACTACCACAGCCTCCATTATCTTTAAGTTTGGCTATGATAAAGGGCAGAACTGCTGGGTTTACAGTAGTCGGAAGTGAACAGGGGTCTCCAAGTTCCGTTTGTGGATGAAGGGCTAATGCACTTGGACAGCCAACTATAATATATATTATAATATAATATAAATGGGAATGTCCATTACCATTTCCCTCACAGGAACATTCCCAAGAACGCTACTGGAAAGCCCCTTTAAACATTAGGGATAATAAAAACCCACTACCAGACTCACTGTAGATCAGGAATCAAGTTCCTCTCACTTATATGAACTGGTTCAGCCAATTCAGTACCATTGAACATGGCATTCATTAAAGGACTGCTTTGTATCATTTCAAATGAAGGGAACACACTCAATTCTGTAAGATCATTGCATTATAGCTTTATGTTAAATAATGTCTTGGGACTATGATTTAATAATCTTTCCATAGTATAAACTATTCTAAAAATGTTCAATCAATCATAATCAATGGGTCTTTCATTCCCTGGACTCCAGAACATTAACAGTGTGAAAGTATACACTATTATTTATGGATAGGAGACATTGATCTTATACAAAAGGAATTGATCTAGAAATAAAGAGGGTGGCCACTTTAAATTATTTGTTTTTTATGGGGCAGGTATAAAACACTATTAAGAAATTCTCCAGCTTTCTCCAGATCCTCCTGTGTGATCCAGCAGCCTATTCTCCATCTTCTGCCTTCTTCTTCCTGCATTTCATACTGGCTGACTCCCTCAATGGAGAAACAAGTGACGTTCTTCCCGTCCATGGCAAGATACCGTGACATAGCTCTGTGCCAATGAGTGGAGGCACAGCTCTGAACGTTGCGCTTAAGCAGATGTCAATGGCGTGCAAAGTGCATGGTGTCTGTAGGGACACAGAAAGAAGATGGTGCCCACTATTTCCGCCCAATGAGGGACAAAGCTGGGTGAATGGTTTAGGTGGCTAACCCTTTTACGTTCAACACCAACATATTTCTTAGCACTATACAGACTACAAATGACTAAATGGTGCTACTACCTACATGACTAGATAAAGACATGACTAGATAAAGGGGTTTTCTGAAAATCTTGGGAAGTTCCAGTGTGACAATACTCGTTGCCTGCATGTGACATAACAGGATGTCCCGTGGTCTGAAGAGGCCAATGATAGGCCGAAGCAGGTAATGTGATCCCTGGCCAAGCTGGCCAACAACACCAATGTTATGTCAAAACCCAGGGCAGACTAAGTTCATACAGTTTTCTTAATTGATTTCAAGTTTTACAAGGATTTTGTGGAAATCAAAGTGCACAAGCCATTATTATTACAGTGAGTAATCAGATTTGTGTGATACTAATGGCTCACGAACCTGCATGTCCATCACATGACCATGTACAGATTTGTATACAATGGAAGTAACTTTCAATAGAAGAACAGAAAGCTCCAGAAATATAGAAAACTGAGAGGAATTGATAGAGAAAGTATATTGGAAAATTATATGACTTTTCCTTACAGAAACCCTTTTAAATACTTGCTGAAAGTGGACAGCCCCTTTAAATGTCTTTGTCGCACAACAAAAATGATCATTGGAAATAATACTTCTCATTCAGAAAGGGGTTTACAATTTGATATACTTGTTGGTCTTAATGTGGGCCAAAAAAAATTGCAGCTAAAATAGGTGTCAGAAAACCAGAAGTGCAGGAGAAGTGTCAGGAAAAAAACTGTGGTTTATCAAAAAACATACAACAGGGAATTTCATTCCGTACAGCAGTTCCAAATGCTGAGTTTAGTTCAGCTGAACCAAGTTCAGTAGAAGTAAATCCATTTGATACAGAAAGCTTTAAGCTACATTCACACGCATGTGTTAAAATGGCCGTATTTACGGGTACCATACATCCCCAAGCTTCTCAATGGGCATTACAGCCATCCATTAAATGGCCATATTGAGTACCGTACTGTTTTTGGGCCATATAAAAAGATAGGGCCACACCTACTTAGGGTCGGCATGGCGCATTTTCGTCGGGTTTCCCGACCGTTTCTGATTTACACCGCATTTAATTGGTGTTTTTGGCGCAAACGATCGGATTTTGGCGCAATTGCGCTGACCTGCATGTGACACAAATCGGGGGCGTGGCCGACGGACAACCTGACTGATTCCGACTAAGCGCAGGATTTAAAATTCAAATTGTGTTGCAAGACAATGCACTCACATACACCGGGAAGAAGAAGGTGAACTCCAGCGGACCTCAGCGGGGAAGCAACGAATGCAGGAAAATGGACGCACAATCTTGAAGAATTGCGCCGGACTTCATCCTCGTCGGAGAATGCATCTCGGGGATCTCGACAGGACTGAGTAAGTAAATCTGCCCCATAATTTTCTCATGTATTTTCGTCCATATGCCCCATAGAAGTCAATAGGAACATATAAAATACGGTTTGCACATGGGCTGCATACGGTTGTGCACCGTTTGCTGCCGTATACATGTGCAGTACCCAGAAAGAGTGGGAGGGGCATTTTGTCAGCCAGCCAATAGTCAGCCATCCATCATTTGCCCGCCCACCGTTTTTTATATGGATACGGGGACATATGTGCACATACAGATGAAAAACGTCTCTTACTCATGCAGACTCATGCAACATGGTAATACAGAACTGGTGAAATCACACGTTCGTGTATATGTAGCATTAGATAAAGCTCTGTAGGTTTCTCCAACTTTTCTTTTCATAACATGCAATCATTCTGAATAGGAAAATAAGATATGAACGTTGACTGAAACCAATTTGCAGGAAATGCTCTTAGGAGATGCACACAAATATATCTAATAATAGAGCAGAAGACTAGTAATAGCAAAAATTCAGAAGAGCTATCAAGATTACACCATGTAATATGAAATAACGTAATAAGGCTCAATAAGAAAATACCTTATCTCGATGCCTTAATGGAGACACAATTCTCATCACTAAGTACGAGAACAGTAGATGGGTTTTCAGTAATATTTGATAGGATATCTTTAAGACTACTTTGGCAGTGGACTTGGTTGCCTGCAATTGCCTTGATTTTTGTTGCGGCTTAGACGATTTTGGAGCCTCATGGTAATGTCTGGAAAGTCTTCTTAAAGAGATCCTGTCATCAATACACCTTACTCAACCCCCCTCCGTACCTTTGTTGAAAAGTGCACTGCAGGCTTCCTAGCTTAAAGCTTCCTCCTTTAGCCAGTTAAATCGTTCCCCAAACTGCCACTGCCCACTGCCACTTGGCTCCACCCATCACAGGGTACATGAAAAGGTGACAAAATCTGCAGTTTCCAACACAGTGCTCACTGCTAAATTCCCCATGCAGTGAGAGGGACAGCATTCTGGTAAGGACAGGAAATGGACAGGTAGGGGACATGAAGAGGACTTCCTGTCTGCACAGGCAAAAATATGAAGAGACACTGAGCTTTCAGTCAAAAGAAGGAGGCATGGTTTACTGGTAGTCTAGTGAAACATGACTCTTCTCTTCAGGAAATGACTCATCTATACTGATTTGAATATAGTGCTGTGATTAAGGTACAGTACCTCAGTGGCAGATAATTTTAGGTGATATAGGGCGGACCTTTAACCATTTACCTGCAGAAATTACTGGTGTGAGCAATAAAATTCTGGTGCCAGGTCTTCTTTAATGTAAGCTCTGCCATAGCTTTAAACTTTATGGGTGCCCATACAGATTTGAGCACATCAGGATGATGCATGTCATCACCCATAAGTACTGGTAATAGATCTGTTATGGGGGCATTGTCAGTATGTGGAAGCATAGTCATAGTATGCTTACATTGAGTTCTTGTATGTGAAAAATGTCAACTTTCTCTGTGGTGTGTGACATGTAAATGGATTCTGCCTCATTGGAATTGGTAATTTAATATTTGTTTCTATGCATGAGCCGAGGAAAATGAAATTGTGAAAGTAAAATAACAGTGTCCCATATTTTGCTGAAATTCAGAATGAAAAGTGAAATTGTGGCCCTATAATTGTACAATAGTAATGCACACAATGATGTAATAGTATTGGAATTCCAGCCAAATATTTTTGGTCTCTGTGACAATTGGATTTTAAGAAGTTGGATTCTCAAAAGAAACAGGATTAACAATAAAACTTAATTGCAGACACCTTTAATAAATGTTATAGCTGTTTATTGTAAACTGGGGCTAAAGTACAGTAAATTACCAACATCCAGAGGTCCATCTGTAACTAGGGGTCATCTGTTAGTCGGGTGTTCTTAAGTAGGGGACCGCCTGTATAATAAGTCTAGTGATTTCATTGTAGTGATTTCTGTTACTTTAAGGTATTATATGATGACTATGATTACATCCCACACAGAGAATAACCAGAAGGATAGACCGGTTCCATCTATTACAATATATTTCCAATTACTTATATCCCTGATAATATGCTGTGTCTTCATGAGTTACATTTCATGATCCATTCATTATATTCCTTTATAGCCGTTTTCGATCTTCCCCTTCAAAACTGATATGATCTCAAGTTCCCCTAAGAAACTGCTGTAAAATTGCAATGAAAAAGTAATTATAATTTGAGAAACTTTTTTTATTATTATTATTATTACTATTATTTTATACCAAGTGGTGACCAGACTTGTCCCAGAGAAAGGAGATCCTCTCCCCAAATTATCATAAAAATAATTAGTGATTGATAAAGCAGGAAGAGCAGGATACCCAGGCCATTAATCACGCTGACAGCCAGCGACAGTCTGAAGCCTTTAGCAAGAGCTTCCAAATGAACTGCAGAAACCTTTTACTGAATATAAATACAAGTCACAACAGAGTCCCGGCGTTCTCCAGAATATAGCATCAGCTCCCATTAAGACCAGACGGTGGTAATGGTGGTGAACGTTACCTCATTTGTAATATTCTAATCATAGAAATATGTCATAAAGCTTCTCACGTCTTCAAATTCTTCATGGAAGATAAAAAAAAAATAAATAGTGGGCCTGGAACTTAAAGGGGGTTTCCATCAGGTTGATAAGTCATCCATTTTAGATGGTCCTTGACCCAGTACCTCCACTAATGGGTTGTTCACAACTGATAAGTAGTAGATGGAACAGGACACAGACAGCTCTGATTTCAGTCTGGTGGTAGAATAGAATCAAGGCAGTTACTTTCTGAGAAATTAGAAAAAGTCAGTACCAGAACTATCTTGTCCAGTACCAAGTAACGGAAATCACCCAGGGAAATAGTAGTTCCTATAACAGGAGTTGGAGACCAGCCTCCAGGGTGTACGATAAACCGTACAATATCCAGTAATCTGAGAAGTAAAAAAGTCACTTTCAGAGGCTTCAGAAAGGGCTTTGTGTACAGAATGGCCCGTCTCCTAATCGGAAAATGAAACCTTCCTGTATTGTCCATATTCTTTCCATACAATGAAGATCGACCCCAATGTCAGAGAGTGCCATATTTTCTTCATGGATCACAGCATCTACATTCCAATTCAAATCATCTGCAGTAACCTACTGTGACCAGTACAGTGAGAATGGAGCTGGTTGCTTCCTGTTTCATTCTCTGCTTATCTGTTGCTGATTGGAGCCCACCAATTGAATTAAACTAATCGACGGTTTTGTTACAAAATAGTCATAATTAGTAAAGGTGATAATTGTAAACTTTTCAATATGTTTTCATTAAGGAAAGAGACTTCTCTCTCCATTTTTCTGCTCCTTCCTTCTTCTGCAGGGAGCACATAGCAGATAGATGAGGAGAGGAGGTCAAAGATTTACTCCTTACACATCTCAAATCACAGTAGACTAAATATAAAAAATAACACAGCATAAAAAATAGAAATACAAAAAATGTGCTGCATCTTTAGAAATAATTTGTGCTAAATATAAATAATATTATTAACCCCTTGCTCCCACAGCCAGTTTTTACCTTCCTGACCACACCCTGTTTTTAGAATGTGTCACTTTAAATGGAAATAACTTTGGAACGCTTTAACATATCCCGGGGATTTTGATAATGTTTTTTTCATTATCAATGTTTTTTTATTATTCATGTTAGTTGAAGAATCTGGGTGATATTTTTTCTGTTTAGTTATAAAAAAGTGGAAATTTGGTTAAAAAATAAGAACAAAACTTATTTTCAGGCAGATAGTCATATCAACCAAACAACATCATAACTGACATTTCCTGAATGTCTGCTTTATCTTCTCTATATCCTCTCTTTCTCGATGGGATCTTATGAAGTTTAGAACTTTAGTTGCAATTTTTCAAATTGTCATGGAAACCACCAATTCTTCAGTTTTGAGGGACAACTCAGCTTTTAAGTCACTTTGAAAGGCTTAAATAACAATAAAAGTCCATTAATTACGCATTATAGAATCTACACCCCTCAAGGTATGAAAAACAAATTTTAGGAAGTTTGTGTTTCACAGGGGTTAAGACAAAATGGAATCACAATTTAGAAATTGTAATTTTTTGGGGAAAAAACATTCATTTTGGCACGAAAGTTACACATTCACAATGTATAAAATTTAAAAAATATGCCATAGAGTTTGATACCCAATTACTCCGGAGTAGGCAAATACCTCATAAGTGGTGGAAAACTGCTGCATGGGCACATGGACGTGCATTGAAGGGAAGGAACATTATTTAGCGCAGATCTACACTGGTACAGGTTTGGAATTTTAAATATATGGGGAATATGGACATATGAGGGCTTATTTTTTGTTAGAAGAGACTGAGTTTTAATATACTCCATTTTGGTGCCCCTATAGATTGTTGAAAGATCATTAAAAAGATCAACTTTTTAATGATGTAGGAAAATAAAATCAACAATTCAACCATTTTTTTTGCCTGTTTTTAAATTTTTGCTTAATTTTACTGAATAGAAATAATACTGGAAAAATATCACCATTTAATATCACCATCTTTTTAGAGACATAACATCTGTATAGTTCTGCTGACAGAGGGCTTATTTATTTGCAAAAAGAGGGGGTATCATTTTAGAGCACAAACCTTTTTATCATTTTGTAGAACATTTTTTGTGAAGGTAT
The DNA here is from genome assembly GCA_019512145.1 of Engystomops pustulosus. Taxonomy (NCBI): domain Eukaryota; kingdom Metazoa; phylum Chordata; class Amphibia; order Anura; family Leptodactylidae; genus Engystomops; species Engystomops pustulosus. The sequence goes on along the minus strand of CM033643.1, from coordinate 26,000,793 downwards.
GGCAATTTGTGGGAACTCTGTTCCCACAGCAGCACAATATTATGGATTTTTAAGGGAAGGGGTTTATAATAATGATAATTCTAATACATTTATATAGTGGCAGCACACTCCTCAGCACTTATACAGACTAACTTAGATATTACAGAGTTATACACTCACCGGCCACTTTATTAGGTACACCTGTCCAACTGCTCGTTCTAATCAGCCAATCACATGGCGGCAACTCAGTGCATTTAGGCATGCCCTGCTGTGTAATCCACAAAATATACTGGCAAACTTTTATCATGTAGCGATATTATTTGAGCGCTTCTTGCTCACCTCCTTTGGTTCCTCTCTGCCACCCATTGGTTTGAAGCCTGAGTCCATTTAGGGTATGTCGCCATGCCACTCTCTAGCCTGCCGCTGCTGCCGCTGCCTCTGCATGCCGTCCCCTATAGTGTCAGGGTCAATTATTGGATGTTTTAGATGCTATCTAGCTTCATTCTGTCACTCTGTCATGGCCATGCTGTTGCCCATAATTTTGGCATAATGGTGCGATTAGGCAGCCTCAGAGGCATCCATGCATGCTGCCCCTGCTGTTTCCTGTCCATTTCCGTGGTGTTTCCATCCTTTTCTGAGGTTCCCAGGTGTTTGGCCAAGCTTCCCTGTGCAGAGCCTTGGTCCCCTTGAAAAATGCTCGAGTCTCCCATTGACTTCAATGGGGTTCGTTATTCGAGACGAGCACTCGAGCATCGGGAAAAGTTCGTCTCGAATAACGAGTACCCGAGCATTTTAGTGTTCGCTCATCTCTAATAAAAATAGATATATAACCCCGAAATAATCAAAAAGGTCACCTTTTTCTCAATGGACATGTTGGTAAACTTTTTTTTGAATATTTTCAGTTAACTAGAAAAAGGGTGATTTTTTTCACCCCAGGTTAAAAAAAAGACAAAAAATCTTTAAGAAAAAATTACATTCTCTAATTAAATGTTAAAAAACCTTTGCAAAATGAAAAGAAACCAGAGACTTTGTGTGCAAGAAGTCTTCCTTGTAAGGCTCAGTTCATATTGCTTTTGAAACCTTAACTCATCACCTCATTTGAAAAAAGTAAAAAATCCTATTGATGTCCATTTATTGTCATCCGTTATGATCAGTTATTTTTTAATGGAAAAAACAAGGTGGCTCTTGTTCAATTTTCCTTTTGAAAAAAATGAAAGTATAAAGGATGTTATCGTTTTTACATTGTCAGTGTAGATGGATAGGAGACGGATAGTTAGAAAAAGTGTAATTTTTTAACCAGTTTTTTAAAAATATATAAAAAGAGATGCAAATTGATAGATATACTGCTCAGCCCCTTCTGCTCTATAACATACAACCTGCAGATAGGACACTATTTACACTGTGCTCGGCCCCTCCTACTCAATAACATACAACCTGCAGATAGGAGACTATTTATAATGTGCTCATCTCCTCCTGAATTCTGCTGAATTATTCTTCATTTTGGAGCGAGGAGGCCATGTTAAAGGATAATTACTGTGAGAATTGATCTTTATAAAATCCATACACATACACCTGCTGATAAAACAGATAACCCGGTTCACCTGAACAGATGACATAAACCTAACCATATGTTCACAACTACAAAAAAAAAAGAAATCACAATTTTATCCTCAAACCTATTTATAATCCTTAGCAGTTCTGTAAGCGCCTATTAACCTTTTTTTCAAACTGTAGAACGTTCGTTAATGCCCCCACCCCCCACAATGCCGTGTGTTCGGAGGCGGTTAATTAAGATCCCAGGTACGATGCCAGATTGTATTATCATGCACATTGCCTTCACCAGGGTTAGCAGGTCAAGCATGGTACAGATATAAGCGTGCCAATGTAGGGGCACAGGCTGCCATAGAAACACATTGCAAAGATTTGCTTCCAAATTACATTAAGCTGTTTAAGTATAATAATACTTATTATTACTAAATATTTAAGAATAATGTTGGGTCTAATCATATATTATATAAGGCAGCATATATCCTGCATAGTTCACAATAAATCTAAGCCAAAAATTTGATCATATATAGATGAGCGAGCACTTGTTTTTTCTGTTGCTTTTGCACCTTTTCATACTGTCACACTCTTTTTGCGCCTAAACACCGAACTATCCGAGCAGCAATAATAACCATGTTTTCCTAATTTATCCTACCAATCCAAATGTTTTGCTATGCCTAATAATATTCATCATTAGCAACTTGATCATTTAGGCGCAATTTAGGCCTAATACTCCAGCCTGAAGGTGGCGTAAACTGAGAAGCAACACTGAGCTCTTGTGCAGAGCAGCTCATCCCCAACAGCAGAGCTCAGCAGACACTACAGACAGGACCTGCAGCCTCTGTTTACAGTTCATGACCTTCTATTTACAAACAATCTGCAAAAGCCTGAGCTCAGAGCAGGAGAGAAGAGAAGAGAAGTTTGTAGGTTTTTTCAGAGAAGCAACAATGTGCCAGAATTAAGGTGCAACAACTACACTTGCGTGCAAAACAGTGTTACATCTGGCCCATTGAAGTATAAAATGGCCCACAGTTATCAAAACTAGTGCTGTCTGTACTAAGTGCAGATACCTGTAGAGTGTGCAGGGGGCGCCAGATTAATCAAATCTTCAAGAATCTGGCACCCCTACACTGCTCTGGAAATCTTCATCATTTTTTTCGTGCACTTTGTTGCACAAGCTGCAGAATTTTTGGCACAGACAGAATTGTGGTGCACGTCAGTAATAAATGTGGCACAAACTCCGGCTAAGCAGTAACAGCCCCTTTATTTGCACATTTTTATCTATCTAAAATAGAAAGTACTAGAATTGAGATGTTTAACAATAAAGCACAGTGCCATATTTAATGAAACCCAAACACATTTTTGTGTCTGTTTTTGGGCACACTTGATATATTTGTGCCTAAATTTGTGACTTTTCCACTGCCTAGCAAAGTAAGCCGTGCAAGAATTCTTCAGAGTTGCATCTAATGTATCTTTAAAATCCATATGTGATCTCATGAAAAGTCGCAATTTTTGAGCGAATTGTGGTTAAAAAGTGGCAAATTAGAAGTTGCAGTAGAGTTTGAGCCCTTTGTGCTACTTTTGTGCAACTTTTTAGTAATAAAACCCCATAGACTCAGCTGCCTGATATATCAACCTCTAAAATAAATCAACCAAATCCAAAAGTCGAAAAAAAAAAGTGCTGACTAAAGATAAATGACCACCAAAGAGATTCAGCACAAACATTGATGATTTGGACTTGTTTTGAAGCCTTAGGGTACATTTACATGTTCAGCTTTTCAGTTGCAGTTTTCAAAGCCAAACTCAGGTGTGGATTATAATGGGTATTAACATAACATTGAGTGGTTGTCACTATTTCATGCACCCTATGATGGGTGGAGCAAAATTGATATGAGTGACAAAGACAGGAAAAGTTTGGGAAGCAATTTTACTGGTGGGAGGAGGAAGGTTTAAGCTCGGGCAACTGCACATTTCAACAAAGGCACAGTTGAATGAGTAAGGTTTATTATGCCTGTTCTTGATGACAGGTTCCCTCTAAGCTATTTATTCATTGAGAGGAGAGGGTTCTTTTGTACTTTGTTTTCATGTTAAGAGGACCTGTCACACATAAAAAAGCAGCTCCTAGCGCAATGCCACTTTTAGCAGTGACAAACTGCTAGCTTTATCGGAACCCTCCAAGAAAGCTAGCAGACACTGCTGGGCAGTATAATAGGAACATTGGACTGCTCAAATCGGTCCAGTGTATTCACGAGGGGGCGGGACTAGGATAGTTATGTGTACTGCGTTACTGCCGGCCAATGGAGGGAGCAGGTGGTCCTGGGAAGAAGCACCACCTTGGACCACCCCCTCAATATGCCAGACCGCTTGTAGTGCGGACCAGCATTCCTATTGTACTTTGCGGCAGTGTCTGCTAGCTTTATTGGAGGGTTCCGATAAAGCTAATGTGTAACACTGCTAAAAATGGGTAGCGCTAGGAGCTGCTTACTTTAGTAGCCTTTTTTATGGGTGACAGGTTTTTACCTGCTAATCATCCACTTTTATTCTCCTTCTTTTAAACCATTCTTTTAAAACTTTCTGTTTCTCATGACCGTGTAGATACTCAATGTCACATAGAGCGTTTTGTAACAGCCTACAGAATTTTTGGCTTATACTGGAGTATTTTAGTAATGGAATCTAAATGTCTCTTGAAATTGTATCTTTTGGTAAAATTACCACTATTATGTGATGTTGACATTTTGAGCCATCACATATTGTATTGGTGGCACTTTTGTCATTGAACCTTTGATTGCTTTGTCTGTTGACATGAAACTGAGAGGCTTTTCCCTCATATTTCTCCTGTGTATAAAGCAGTACTTTTCTCTGTGTTTGCCATTTATGTTGCTTCGCACACATGATACTGATAACCCCATAGTCCCATCTGTGTGACAAGGCGTAGCTATCCCGGTTTCTCCTATGGCTCGTCTCTGTTCAGTGACGCTTACATTATGTTACCATAAAGTGTTTCTTCTTGTTCCTCACCTGCAGCCCTCAAAACAATTACACAGATCCATCAAAATAATGAATCTCTTCTGCGGTGGCAAATAGTCAGAGACAGATGGGCAGCCGTCTGCAAGAACCCATCTTTAAAAATTAATCTCAACATCAACACAAGTCCTCCTGGGAAGGGAACGTGTGACATTTTGCTATATTGTGCGACATGGCACATGCATACTTATGTGTCTTTGGATAGGCTGATGACATTTCTGTGTTTGAAGTGTTTATGACTCAAATAAATGACAGATTTGCAGTTGGATGACTTCTTTGGAAATGGTTTTACTAGGAAGATAGATAGGACTTCATATTCAATACATATGTCTACATGTGTGGTATAATGTTGAGCTTGTCATGTCCTGTGTAGCAGAGGAAATCTTATCTTACTGTCATGTACTGTTCATGATTTAAATTAAATTTGATCAGTTTACAAACAGAGCCATAATATCACTCAACAAATCAAATTCAAATTGCTCTCAATGGGAACAGTTTACAAGAGTCTTGACATTGTCCTGTCTGTGATTAACAGTTCCCTTCTGGAATCTTTCCTTGGGGAAAGCTGGGTGTGAGTTTGAGATAGTTTTGTGTGCACTGTGGCTTGAGTGATGGATGGCTGAATCGGTCAGTTGCTGGGGCGGCATCCATTACTTCCTTTATATTCTTCCCAGTTTTATCAGAGGTTGCTGGTTATTGCAGTCCTACTTTTTGTCTTTACTTTTGCTTTTGCTCTGCTATTCTTTGTATCCGACCTCAGCTATGTTTATTTGAATATTCTTCTGCTATAAGTTTCTGTGCCTCCCCATCTTGGATTTGACCCGGTTCTGTCTGATTGTGCTTGTCTGTCTATTATCTGTTGTTTGTCTCTCTGTGTCTTGTCTCTATCAGTGTAACCCTGTTTTCCCTGACTATATTTAGTTATAGGTTTCATGTTTTTCTGTGTTATGTCAACATTGGTCTATCTCTGACTTCCTGTTACCTGTCTGCTCCACCATCCATGAGCTGACAGACGAAGTAAGTTTCCCTCTCACTTTGCAGGGTCTTTTTCAGGGTCTTCTAGCAGGTTCCTGATAGCTTGCAGAAAGGGTTAGTTTGCCACCACTTAACTATGTCCGACAGCTTACGCCAAGTTTGGTGGTGGTTGCGCTGTTTGCTGGACAGGTTTATTACATCAGGTCCTTATATTGATTGGTCTTTACTTCACATAATCTATCAATATCTGGCTTTTGTGGTGCTGACACAAGGCTCCCATACAATTGCCTGTGGTACACACAGAACATTGAGCCAGGAGCAGTTGTCTCAGCATCCCTGTGGTGGCCAAAAGATGTAACTACAACCATGGCTCCCACAGAAACTGGAAAGAACTGCATAGATCATATCTGGCTACAGAGACACCAAGAAATGGCAAAAACCACTTCATGGTGTGGGAGCTAAGTGTCAGCTCCCCACCATCATATACTGATGGCCTATCCTGCAGACTTTAAAATGCAACTTAAAGTGGCTAAACCCTTTACTCATAACTCTCCTTATCTGTCTGAAGTGGAGGGACATCAGACATCGGAAGGCTTACAGATACACTGCTCACTGCAGGAGAAAGAGCAGAAACAAATGACACAGAGAAGCTACTGAATGAGGTATATTATTCAGTATTTATTTACTGAAATAAAAAAGAAAATTATTTTAAAAGGTTTCATTACTGTGTCTGAAGTAACTTTAACTGGCATGTTATACTCGGCTTCATCTGTAATTACTGTAGAACTTCCTGCAGAATATACTATGTAGACGGTTTTCACGATTTGTTCAATGTTACATTTTCTGCTTTATCTGTAGGCAATAATATTTTTTTCACAATGCACTTCTATTGCTAAGTGGTCTATGCATTTTACATGACATAATGCGGTGTCAATCATGTCATCGTGATGCATTTTGCTCTTCGTTATCACAGCAACATGGATACAGAATGACAGTGATCTTTTTTTTCTCATATAACGGGATTTAGCCAAGGTCATAAGTGGAGCCTATAACCTAAAGTATACACCCACTTCAAAGGCAGAAAGACATTACCGTTGAGCAATTTTGTCTCAGGCAGAAGAAAATACACAGCAAGGCAGTCACCGCTCACTGCCAAGCATCATGATTTAGTGTATGAACAGAATACATATTTCTGTGGTTTGCCAACACAGCAGCTCCCGGTGTAAATAAGCCGGTGGTATGAGTGTATGAATGCTAATAAGAACTGACTGCCCAGGTCACCACCTCAGGTACCAATTCACATGGAAAGGTTCTGGGGGGTTAATCAGCAAATGTGATTGTATCTCTTACTGCAGTCAATTTGTCTGATTTATGTGCGTCTGCTTCTCGGCTCGGTGTCCCACTTAGCCAAGGCTCAACGTGTGAAGTGATTTGTTCTGTGCCGGAGATAGGAGGCATAAAGCAGCAGGCATAAAAACTTATTATAAATACAAGGAATGAGACACAAGGTCAAAAGGCTACTTATACTGACATGTCTAATCATGGGTCTGGTCCTTCTAAGACCTGAGTGTCCTATTGACCATCATGAAGAGTAAAGACACTGATTTAGTGTTGAAGATTGTAACCTTGCGAGTCCAGAATTACCCTTGAAGATTCATAATTTTGACACTTTTTCATAATTTTAATAACTGTGTTTTCTTGTCTTTTTCTATCGACAATGGTCAGAGGTTATGACATTGGACTTTACAGTTTTTTTCTTAAGAATTGTGTTTGGTAAACAAATTTCGGAGTGGGTATCAAAAAGAAGAGTACCAACATTCCCTTCATCTTGTCCCATAGCACCTCTTCCAACATCTCCACTCATCTGGATCTTTTTGGACCAGGAGGAAGGTAACTGCTACACCCCACTGGATGAGATGAGTTAATTTCGAACCCCATTAATAGAGTCTTATTGGAATTTTCACACTTTTTTTCTGAATGATCAGCAACTTCCCCTTGAATGAATATAAACTCCTTTATTAAGCTTCTTTGATAAAATGGCATGACCCACAGCAAGGATAAAGCAAACACATGTGGTCTTATGCATTTCATGTCTTACGACCATAGGTCTTTGAATAAGGGCTATAAAGTCCTGAAGCGCGTGAGACCACTCGTGTTTACTTTATCCTTGCTGTTGGTCATGCCATTTTATCAAAGAAGCTAAATAAAGGAGTTTATATTCATCCAAGGCGAAGTTGCTGATCATTCAGAAAAAACGTTTGCTCCTACCTGTGCAGTTTGCATACCAGCTTCAAGATCGTGCAGTCCCAGGTTACACATTGGACTGTATATTATTATTGGAATCTTACTTGTGTTGTAATAACAGATGAGTGAATCTATCTTTGAATATTTTGTACAAATCTGACATTTTACAAGCACTGAATATTTTCTGAATCAGTTTGACAAATGTTTCAAAAGTAAATACTGTCATTTGGAGGCTGGGGTGGATTTCATTAAAAAATACTTAAAAAGATAACTAAAGGAGACTGGAGATTTCTATTAAAAATCAGCTTTTTAGAGGACTAGAGAAGTTATATACCAATACCCAAGACAATTGGAACAATTGTCTAAACAATGGCCTAAATAGTTTTGGACCCAAATCAAAGCTATAGAAAAATTTGACAAAGCTTCTCCATATCAAAGCTTGGATAAATTGCTCATCACTAGTAGTAATGCAAATAGAAGGAAAAGACATGCAGGGCTACCGGCTGAACAGCAAAGTTGGCAGATGGACAAAGAGTAAATGTTTTAAACAATATTTTAAAACATTTTTTTACCCAATTGCCAAGATAATCCCATTCCCTTTATTGAATGGAAACATGCATATCTACAGCATAAGCATCACATCTGCAGCAGGAATTCAAGTGCCACTCGAGTGGTAGGGATACATTTACATGTTCAGGTTTTTGCATGTATTTTCTTAGCCAAAACATGGTAAACTAAAGAAAAAAAAAGAATAGGAAGGAGAATTCTTAATAGAAACTAAATGCCAAGACCTATACATGTACCCATCACTGATCATTAGTGCCAGGAGAATTTGACTTCCTAGGTATAGGCTCCAAAACATCCAATCACAAGTCCAATGGTGCCGACATCATACGTGACAGACTGGACGTTGCTGACATACAATATCTTTGTATATTATCCAGTGTCTAACAGTTTGGTTCTTTCCATAGAGCATTATAGTTCACCATATACAACAATCATTTCTCTTGCTAGTCTGAGCCAGTCCTCGGTAATTCCACGTGTAGTATCTTGGTAATGCCTGTAAATTACCAGAGTAAATGCCCTCCACTAAACATTCATTCATGTATTACATGCCTCAGTACATTACAAAACTGATAAGCATAATTTGTGATTTATTGGATGACGATGCGGTAAAGATACATATCTCTGTGAAATGTTGTAACTGTGCAGCTATTATACAGTATAATGTGTCCTTCATTATCTCATCGGAAGAAGTACAAGCTGTAATCATTGGCATGTCATTGACCAGAAAATGTGGCTGATCTTAAAGGACATCTACCATCAGCTTATTGATCGTAGACTGTCCTCACAAGCATGCTTGTTCCAAATATATGTAAAAGAGCCTGAGGAGCCTGACCTGAATGCCTCATAGCTCCAACGTCCACTAATTATTCATGCCCCCCCACCAATCAATATGCACCCCTCTGCCCCACCCTCGCTTCACAGACAGCCAGTGACGTCAGCTGGCTGTCTGCAAATCTCACACATGCGCAAGAACACCATAAATATATAAGTCATCAATATTGGATCAATTTAGGTCTAAAAAATAAACACTGTACTAATTCTGCTTCTGTGTCAGTGGCAGTTCTCTTAGCCAGCCATGTCCAGATATGTTTCTCAGAAGACCAGTGGATTTTGAAGAGAACATCATTTTAGATATTGTTATTAGAGATGAGCGAGTATACTCGTCCGAGTATACTGCTCGGTCGAGTATTAGCATACTTGGACTGGCTCGTTACTTGGACGAGTATTTCCCCTGCTCGCGATCGAGCATTAAATTAAGTAAAGAACAGTGAAGAACAGTGTTTTTATTGTTTAATAAAATATTACAGATGTTTCCTGATGTTTTGCTTGTAAGAACACATTGAAATAACACTATTCTTCACTTTCCAGGTGTTCGCGCGTGTCTCCCGCTAAGTTAGGAGATGTTCGGAACATCTGGAATGTGAAGAATATTGTTCTTTCAATGTGTCCTGCACTTAAATTGTCCTGTGTTCACTGTTTTTATTTAATGTTAATTCTATTCTTCACATTGCAGATGTGCGCGCGTGTCTTCCGATAGGTTTGGAGACATGCGCGAACACCTGCAATGTGAAGAATATAATTAAAACTTTAAAAACAGTGAATACAGGACCATTTAAGTGCAGGACACATTGAAAGAACACTATTCTTCACATTCCAGATGTTCCAAACATCTCCTAACTTAGCGGAAGACACGCGCGCACACCTGCAAAGTGAAGAATAGTGTTATTTCAATGTGTTCTAACAAGCAAAACATCAGGAAACATCTGGAATATTTAATTAAGCACTGTTCTTTTACTGTTCTGTTTTAGCAAAAAAATGCTTGGGTCTCCCATTGAGTTCAATGGGGCTCGTTATTCGAGACGAGCACTCGAGCATCTGGAAAAGTTTGTCTCCAATAACGAGCACCCGAGCATTTTAGTGCTCGCTCATCTCTAATTGTTATGTATCTATATACATTTGCCATGTACTTGTATTATATTACAGCCTTTCAAGAAAATGTTATCATGATTCTATATTGCATTGAAATGGTTTCATGACAGAGTTTTTAAATTCAAAAAGTTTTCCAAGTTTCCCTAGCCCACATGTTCTCTAAAATCTAGGGTTATTTGTCCCATCTGATGTTCCCAGAGCACACTGGCCCACATTTATCAAAGCGTTTGCGACAGTTTTCCATCTGACTTTGCAATGAAAAGAATATGAAAACTGCTTGGACATTTATAAAGTGTTTGGGCCAGTTTTGTGTCACGGCTGCTCTGTGTCCAACAAGACAGAACAAATGTGCAAGTTACTGCTTAGTTGGAGATTGCACCACATTTATTACTGACGTGCACCACAATTCTGCAGCAGGAGCAAAGTTCACCAAAAAATAACAGTGCCCACTTCCCGAGCAGTGCAGGGGGCGCCAGACAAATGCAAACCATGGGCCAGTTTTTATGACTCTGGTGGCAACCCAAAACACTACACAGGCAAACTGCACCTAGTACAGACTGCACTAAATGTGGCCCACTGTTTATTTTCTGAAGAATACCAAAATGCTACAATACCCATAAAGTCTTGTACAGCAGAATATTTGTACAGTGCTCTTCATCCCTCTCAGTTGTTGCAGTGCAGAGAGTAAAAAAAAACACATTACCCCTCAATTTACACCCTCCCTTTGTAGTTCACTAGTTGTTTCACCTGCAATCCAGCACAAGCAGAATGTAAAACCCTAATTCTACACTTACATCGCACTCATGTTTTGTGTGGTTTTAAGCTAGCTCACTCTGCCAGCTCTTTTTCTATTTCCCTATTTACCAGCATCGTTTGTTCATCTTTGTTTCTCCATCTGCCTGCAGACAATGAAACAACTAAAAACCATGCTAGCTGCCTGTTCTACCTCTGCACACTGATTTAATCTCTTTCTCTACTCTTTGCTGTCGGATCTGAGTAGGGAAGCGACACATTTGGTCACATGATATAGGGCGCACAATCTTAGTGAATCACAGCACAGTGCATTGGAGTCGGACAATGCACTTAATGGGGGTCATTTACTAAGGGCCCGATTCGCGTTTTCCCGACGTGTTACCCGAATATTTCCGATTTGCGCCGATTTCCCCTGTATTGCCCCGTGATCGAATTGTGGCGCATCGGCGCAGGCATGCATGCGACGGAAATCGGGGGGCGTGGCCGAGCGAAAACCCTGCGGATTCGGAAAAACCGTTGCATTTAAAAAAAGAAATGTGTCGCTTGGGACGTGCTTACCTTCACTTGGTCCGGCCCGGTGAACTCGAGTGTGCTCAGATGCTTTTCAGCGCAGCAGCGCCACCTGGTGGACGGCGGAGGAACTACCTTGATGAATCCCAGCCGGACCCGAATCCAGCGCAGAGAACGCTCCGCTGGATCGCGAACGGACCGGGTAAGTAAATCTGCCCCAATGTGATCTCCGGGAACTGGGTATATAAATGTGCCCCAGTCTGTTCAGAGCCAGAAATCTGGCTAAGAATCTGTAATTGCAGGAAGTGATAACATCAGGTCCATTTGGAGGTCAAATGTCCACCTAGACAAGCAGGAATTTAAAACAGAAAGAGTCTTTAAAATTTGATGCACTAACATGTAGATTATGACATCTGCATCTGCATTCTGTGCAATTTCACAATGAAAATCCACCACCAAATAAAGTACCGGGCTAGTTGTGAAAATCGATTTTCTTAATCCACACCATGTCAATTTCTAATTGGAAAGGATCAAGGATTTATTGTGGGTTCTCTCTACTGAATTAAGTAGGAAGAGAAAAATTTCATTCACCTAAGCGAGGCTCGGCAGATGACTATATTCAGCACTTTTTGTTTGCTGTTGATAACACTAACAACAATTAGATTAAATATGATTCATTTTTAGGATCACTGGGGCCCCAATAGGTCCAAAATGAAGAAAAAAATTCTAAGCTCTTTAACCCCTTTAAGAACTTGTGACTGACATAAGCAACTATCAAAACTGTTAACGTAGTTTTCAGTTTTCTTCATGATAAAAGTGAAGACAAGTGCACAAAGGTAAAGAAATGCATGGATCTGCTCCTATGCATTTGACGTTCTTCAAAATCTTGATTTTTGGAGTCATGGAGTCAAGCCCAACTTTAAAGAGTAAGATAAAATAGTTAGTATTTAGCTATTAGTACCACCTGGTCATCTAAAAAGACAATAAAACAAATATTACTACAAAATATTGGAACAAAATATGACATAGGGGTAGATATATCAGGACTTCTATGCCAGTTTTCTGGCAAACAAGCCTTCAAATAATCCCAATTACAAGTGAAGAAACAGGAACTATGATAATTTCCCCCTTCATGCCATCTCCACATCTAGTGGGCATGGACCATTTAATGTTCGTCATGATATATAGTGTTTATTTATATAGCGCCATCATATTTTACAGCACTGTACAGATCATGGGATACATGTCCAAATAAAATTAGACATTACAGAGTATTAAAGTGAGGGCCCTGCTTGCAAGAGCTTACAGTCTATGAGGATGAGGGGGTGACAAAGAAGGGGACTTGTAAATGTTTAGCCAATCTTTAAGGGATAAAATAATTAAATAAACAAATAGATAATTAATGGTGAATGAACCAGTCACTATTGATATGTACGGAAACCAGTTTAGTGGTATCAAGTGATTAGGGATTAAATAGAAAGGAGGATAAATCAGTGGATGATTAGCGAAAAGAAAGTGAAAGTTACATGTGGTTAGGGAATGTGATAGGCCTGCCTGAAAATATGTATTTTTGGGCATGTTTGAAAGTTTAGTAGTTAGGTATTAACCAGATAGTTAGAAGTAGTGCATTCCAGAGAATAGGTGCAGCAGAAGGTTCAAATTATGGAAGAGAGTAATGATAGATCACTGGAGAATCGAAGAGCACAGGCTGGGTGATAGACTGAGATGAGGGCAGAGAGTTAGGGAGTTGCAACACTGTACGGAGCTTTGTGGATGTGGGTGATTAATTTTAATTGAATACGATAGGCAATGGGCAGCCAATGCAGTGACTGACACAGAGTAAAGTAAGTGGAAGACTGATTAGTTGGGTGTTACAGTTGTCGAGACAAAAGAAAATCAGTACAATAAGGGTTTTAGAGGTTTCCATGGTCAAAAAAGGATGGATTCTAGAAATGTTTTAGAGGTGCAAGTGTCAGGAATGTGCAAGTGATTGTATGTAATAGGGAAGCAAGAGGTCAAAGTCCAGCACAACCCAAAGGCACCAGGACTGTTGTCTTGGGGGTTATGGTGATACGCCCAATGGAAATGGAGGTTTTAGGGTTAGGTTGATTAGAAGACATTGGAGCTTATTTACTCCAATGGTCCGCGGATCGCATTTCTGTCAGACTGTTCATGGTATTCCGGGTTTGCGTGACAGGTATTTAGAAGGAGATTGTGTAGCACGGATCAGATTTTGGTGCAGCGGTGCCGGCTTTCATGCGACAGAAATCAAGGGCGGGCCGTTCGGACTGAGCAAGGAATTTAAGATTAAAATTGTGTCGCAAGCAATGCACTTACATGCACAGAAAGAAGGTGAACTCTGTCAGACCTGAGCAGGGAAGCGACAGATGCATGGTGTCAGGCGCATGATATTAGTGAATTGCGGAAGAGTGCATTGTCATTGGACAATGCACTTTCGGAAACTCCTCTGGATGGGTAAATAAACGTCCCCATTATTTCTTCTATGGAGTAGAGTGGAGTTAGGCAGGGCTGCATATAGCAACTCTCAGGCTTTTTGTGTTGTATTTTTCATAATTTTAAGATTTATAGTAATACATTAGCCACAGGGAGAAATTTGGTGCATTTTCAAAATAACTCACTGCCCCACAGGGACCTTTTGTATGGGGGCGGCTTTAGCGATAGCTCCTCACATTGCAGGAAAAGGCTTAAAGGTTATCTACAAAACTTTTTGTGATGTGACTTTATGATAGAATCATAGTATATATGGTTGAAAAGACAGATGTCCATCAAGTTCAATCAATGAATGGAAGGGATTGGATGAGGAAAGAATTTAAGGAAACAGTTCTATATAACATAACAGTGAATGATATTTAGGTGTAAAAAGGCATCTAGACCCTTCTTGAAGCTCTCTGCTGTCCCTGCTGTGACCAGCTCCAGAGGCAGGCTATTCCACAGATTAACAGTTCTCATAGTAAAAAAGCCCTGTCACCTCTAGTGAATAAATCTGTATTCTTCAGACAGAGACAGTGCCCCCTTGTCTTTTGATTTGATTTTGGAACACCTTTTCACCATATTTTTTGTAAGGACCATTCATATATTTATATAAATTAATCTTTCCTTCGTAGTCTTCTCTTTTCTAGACTAAATAAATGTAGTTGTTTTAAACTTTTCTCATAGACCCTCCGTACCCCTTAACATTTTTCTTGCTCTTTGTTGTACCCTCTCCAGCTTCAGGGCATCCTTTTTATGGAATGGAGCCGAGAACTGGACAGCATATTCCAGGTGAGGCCGAACCAATGCCTTGTATAGTGGTAATATTACATCCCTATCACGAGAGTCCAGACCACTTTTGATACATGACAAGATCTTGCTGGCTTTAGAGGCAGCTGAATGACATTGCATGCTGTTACTATTACGCCCAGGTCCTTCTCAACAAGGGACTCTCTAAATTTACTCCCCCAAGGACATATTACATGTGGATTATTAGCCCCCAGGTGCATAACCTTACATTTATCCACATTGAACTTCATTTGCCAAGATTACGACCAAACACTCAGTTTGTCCAAGTCACCCTGCAGCCTATGAACATCCTCCATAGACTGTATTACACTACACAGCTTGGTGGCTTCTGCAAAAATAGACACAGCGCTATCAACTCCTAACTCTAGGTAATAATACCACAACTTCAAACACAGTAGAAGGGAGGATAGGCAGGAACACAAACAGACAGTATTGTAGAGGATGTGCTAACCAAGTATCCCATCCCCCCAAAACGGGAAACATTAAAAGCAGCAGCTAGGGAGAAGACACTGAATATCTCTTAAAGGGACGGTTGGTATTATCCCCTCGCAAACCCCTCTGTGTAGTCATTAGCCCTTCAGCTTATACAGAGCTTCTGATATGGCGTGGTAAAGGATGTTCCTCAATGTCTTTTGTGTAGCTATAAAAGTTAATTCAGGTCAATCACACTCCTGTTCAGACATGAAGTAAACAAGTTATTTTTCATTGATATTCTTGAAATAAAGATCCCCTCAGAGCTTCAGAGCTCTAGATTTATAAGCACGGCTATTTTAATTAAACACTCGGAGCCTCGGCGCTGCGTTCTTTAAACCCTGGCCTGATAGTAGATGTTTGGTCTGGTCTTAGGAGCTACTGTTTTTAGCATAATCATGCGTTATCCACTGCAACTTTTTAATACCTTATTTTAATTAAACAAAACTGTTGGCAATTTGAGATATTGAGCTGGAAAACAGTCTGTAGATATCCTGCTCTTTCATTTAATTTCAGATAAGAAATTGAAACGTGTCGGCTGCCACAATATAATTATTCCGCTACACTTTCTGCAAACTTTCCATTTATTTTACTTAATCCTTATAACCGCTTTAAGTTTTTTTTTTCTTCTTTCCGTAATATCCAAGCCTGCGACACATCCAAATCCTGGCCGTCTACGCTCATTCTTTGTCAGAGACTGTTAATCAGTCTGAGCGACACCTGGAATAATTGATCGAGCTTTTTAACTTTTAACTCGTAAACCCTTCATAAACAGAAGAGACAATAAGGCGGCAGAAGAAATGGGATTTTTATTGCTATTAGGTTGGAAATGACCCAACATAACTCAAGTGAAGTGTACACAACGCGCTGTCTTGTGCTGTTCCAATCCATTTCATCTCCCATACATAAACATTCAACATATTTATAAACTGGAAATTAACTCGAATCAAATCTTTTTATAGCGCAATATCCAGGGAATTTTGTGTGTAAGTACAAATCACTTTTGTTTTCGAGACAGCGGAAGATTTGATGTTCTACTTAGTGTTCTTTCTCTTGCAAAACTGTCCAGAGAAGATCTGTTGCAGAGATTTTGAATAAGAGATGAAAAATGTATAATCACTTTGGTGGCTGTGTCAACCTTTAATCTTTAGGGGCATAAAACAAAATTGCTTTCCACAATCACTCCCTGCTCTAGAGAGATAAAGAGCCAAGGCCCGAATATTTCAAGGCAATTTTCCTGCAATAGTGATACCGTAAAGGTAATTCTTGCTCTACATCAATGCACTAAGATCTTTGATCCTTTTCTTCATCGATGACATCTGGGGAGGAGTTACACGGTCTTGACTTTCATGCCAGATATCATATGGATTCTTGGAATTGGATAGCTTATTGTAATCCCTTTTGTACCTTTTGTCCGCTATGTTTTTGTGGTTAGGGAACCTGAGATCCACAGTAAATTCTTACCTTGTTATGAATTGTATTAGAACTGGTCGTAAAATAAAACTTGAAAACCATCATTGTTCCTTTCATCTAAATAGCAAAAAACATATCAAACGTCTATGACAAACACATCCTGTGCTATTATAGCAGTTGTAGACCTGGCAACAAATTGTGGGGTATAGCTACCTGAAGGACATCAGATGTATGTTACACGTGTCGGAGCATAAAGAGATTTTGTTACATGATGATTCACATACCTCGGTCGAATTTGTGGTTAGAAGAAGATAATTAGATTAAACTCTGTGCATCCCAGTGTTTGACTACATAAAACAATTATTTTTGTATGTGAAAAAGTAAAGGTCAACCTATAGGGAAGATTCTAACTACTCTTCATAGGTGGCTGTTTTTTAGGTAAACATCATATTTTATTCTTATGTTAAACATGGAGCAACTCACTGCAAGAGTTCACCAGACTATAAACGTATTCTATAAATATTTCTATGGCCTGATGGGCAGCACTCATGATTTTTAAGTCTGAGTGGTTATGAGCGGTTCCTTCCTTCTCTTTTACCTCTTCTCCCCCATTATCCCCATTTATTTCTACATCCTCCTCTTGATTGCTTATTGATCACCTCTCCTCTTTTCCTGTCATTTGCTTCCATTCTCTTTTCTTCTCTGCTTCCTCTTCCCATATAGAAAGGGTTATATATATTGTGTCTAATCATTTCTTACTGTATGTTGCTTTCGTCTTGTGGAACCTGAATGTCCTGCTCAGCTGTACCATGGTAGCTTCACCACCCTCTGCAAGGCTATGTCTATCTTATCCAATGAAATTTAGGTAAAATTATGTTTAGATGTTGTATCAGATGATTGTTTGACATACCGGGGCACATTTACTTACCCGGTCCTGTCGCGATCCAGCGGAGCGTTCACTGGATTCGGGTCTTCCGGCGATTCACTAAGGTAGTGCCCCCGTGTAGCTGCTGCGCCAAGGTCCGCTGGAGTTTGCCAGAGTTCACCATCAGGTGACATGCAGGTAAGCGCGTGCCAAGCACCTCTTTTTTTTTTTTTAAATACCCCGGTTTCTCCGAATCCTTCGGGTTTTCCGACGGCCATGCCCCCCAATTTCTGTCGCATGCATGCCGGCGCCGATGCTCCACAATCCGATCAAGGGCGCCAAATACCCAGGGCAATTAAGGGAAAAACGGTTCAAATTGGTAATATTCGGGAAACCCAAAGAAAAATAGCGATTCGGGCCCTTAGTAAATGACCCCCACTGTTTTATTTCATGGTTGTCGACCCATATTCAGGCCTGGGGCAAAGTCGCTTCACCAGAAGTTTGTTTAATTTTGCTATGTACTTTGCATTAAAAGGTGGTTGTCCGGGGATAAAAAAAATTGACTTTGGCTTAAAAAACAATAAACTACTTATGCTCACCTCATTAGGTATTCTCCTTTTCCTGTGACACTACCTGTTGCTTACGGGTCTTTGTTTCTTTAGGAAGCCCACTGCCATAGCTACTGCCTGAACTCCTATTGTAGTAGATTTGCACCACAAAAACATTGTGGTATGGGATGGCTTACAAAACTTTATACTCACTTTGCCCCCTTATACTCACCTGGTCAAGCACTCCCATTGTCCAGCAGTGCCACCCGTCGCTGCCAACTTCTCTATAGTGACAGGAGGCATCACAGGAGAACAAAGGTGCCGGAGGAGATCAGTATAAGAGGTTTATTGTTTTTTCTTAAACCCACCCATGTATCACATTTTCATATATAAAACAATATATGTTTTAATAACAGAACAGGTAAGATTGGGTGCACAAATTTTGACTCTGCTTGAATTCATATATGGCATAATGTAGGGGATTTATTACAAGCTGGTTCATGGTTTTATACCCCATCCTCCAGCTGTGAAGGATCGGCCTTATCATAAATCTGTTGAGGCCTGCCCGAGAGTTGCACCTTAGTTGGTACCAGGTCCTGTGGGTACTGTGTAGGTGCAGGGCAGGAACACTCTGTGCCAGCCCATTACAACCCCAGCTGTGACCCCCTTCACGACCTTCCACAGCCACTTGGAGGTTCAATAAGGGGGAAAAAAAGTCATACAATTACAGGCCATATACCAGGAATGGCGCCTATTTCAGGGCTTGTACGTCAAAATCTCTGATAAATCCCCTGCAATACACAAGGATGCAACAGAATATATGTTGTCCAAGAACAGATTATCCTATCTGATGTACTGGTTTGCAATAGTTTCCCATTCTGGTATGCCTCTAGTTTTTTTATTTATAACTTTTTCTTATATATAATTTTATTTGATGATTGAAGAGGTTTCTTGAAAAAATAAAAAATGTAAGGACGGGGCAATGTTATTACATAATAAGAGAGTCTTACACACCTCTACTATCACCCCTATTTGAGAAGTACAACTGTGTCTCTTTCAGTCTAAGTTTTTGACATTCGGGGATGGTATCTCTTCCATTAGGAAATAGCTTTAGCCTAGATAATCCCTTTAACAACTGCAATGAAATAAAGCTTTACTTGCTACATTAGCATTTACCCAATATTATCTTATAAACTTATTTCTATAAAGATGTGACCTTTCATTTGCTCTTGGCTCAGATGTGATACTCCATCTAGAAATGTTTATCGTATATATATATATATATATATATATATATATATATATATATATATATGTGTGTGTGTGAATATGTATTTTGCTATCACTTGACATATTTGTACCAATCATGTTATTAAACAACTTTTTTTTATTTTCTTTATTTGCATTCGGATGTAAAGTTGCTTTCCTAGTAATAATTCAACTACTAGGGTCATTCTTGTTGATTATCGCATTTATAAATGTAAAAAATATGCTTATAGAATATTTAATATTCATTTTTTGATAAATATATGCTATTTGTTATTTATACTGGCTTGCTCCATGGAAGCATTTTACCATTTAGATTCTCACAAATGTTACAAATCCAGTATTCTCTGTGGAGCTTGTCAGAGTTATAATAATACGACAGCTGGATGTGATATACATCCAATATTGCAATCCGTTACAAGATTAAAAATAAACAGAAAACACATAAAAACTAAAAACAAAGAGCGAGCTAAATGTAAAGTCATATACACCATTACAGGAAACCTAACACTACGGATCTCCCTATTAAGGTAGATCCGGTGATAGGTGCATCTAACCTATGTAAGAATAGCCCTTTTTAGAGCTAATCCTTTACTCCCCTCTATCTTTTCTAATCTTTAATCAGACTAATATGCAAATTTTCTGTGGAGTAGCTGGAGGTGAGGTTACACGGCGTGGCTACTCCACGTCCCAGTAGCCTCTTTGATCCTCCTACCCAGACATCTTCAGTGCGCAGCTACAAGGAGCTGCAGGCACTCGTCCGCGAAGCCGGAGCTTCTGAAATAGAGAATAGTACATTTTTGTTGTAAACCGCGTACTTGTCCAATTTTGGAATACTTACTTCTCCTAGAGTTAGCAGTGTTTCTTAAATCCTACTCAGGTCCAAAGACTGCAAGGATAGGAGGTTAAATTTTAACTCTTTCCATACCTGGAGCACATTTCCTTGATGATTACTTTCTTGGAGGAGATTAGACTATCCAGGGATTGTCTGTAAGGAGTTAAGTCGTTAGACACTTTGTCAACTTCTCCTCATCTGTCAGCTTTCAGCAGAGCACAAAAAGGAAGAAGATTTACACAAATTGCTAAAAGCTGGAACATGGGAAGAGGATAGGAAGAGAACAATAAATATATTTTTTATGAAGTATTTTAAAATGTTATTTTTTATAAGAGAACAATAAATATATTTTTTATGAAGTATTTTAAAATGTTATTTTTGACATTTGGTTTAAAATTTAGTTATGCTTTAAGCCTTGGGATAGGAGTTGGCAGAGAGACGCAAGACAATATTTCCACCTTTCTAACATATATGCACGCATGCATTAAATGTAAGGGGGTAGTAAAACCCACCATGGATGTTACCAGTTGGGCTGAGCAATTAGAACTTTCAGGTTCCACCAAACTCTTTAGAACCTGAACCTGAATGGGTCAGCTGAACCCTACCTTGAACCCATCCCAGCCATGGGCAGGTCTACAATTTGTCCCTAGTATCTTACACAGCTCTTTTATCTTGGTCAAATGTTTTTTCTGGAGAGGCTGGAGTGTTTTTGATTGAGTTGTTAGATAGGTGTGTTTTATACAGGTTTTAAACAAGTTCAAAATGGTGCAACTAATAAAGCTAATAAGCATGGTTGTTTCCTGAATCGGGGGAACCAAGCAGTTGCTCAGGGCACTACAGTGACCTAGAGTGCCGGGTGGCTGCGGTTAAGTTTCCTAGTTGTGCTACACTGCAGTTGCCCCTGTGTGTAGGGAGCATGGTGGCTTAGTGGTTAGTATTACAGCCTTGCAGTGCTGGAGACCTAGGTTCAAGTCTCAGGGTCAACATCTGCAAACAGTTTGTATGTTCTCTTCGTGTGTTTGAGTGGGCTTCCTCCGGGTCATCCGGTTTCCTCCCACACTCCAAAACATACTGGTAGGTTGATTAGATTGTGAGCCCCATTGGGGACAGGGACTGATTAGCCAAGCTCTGTGCAGTGCTGCGTAATCTGTGTGCTTTATATAAAATAAAGGAAAGGAATAAAGGAATTACTGTCAGCAAAGGAGAAGGCATGATGTTTCATTTACTGCTCCCGGCACTATAAACTCCTATGTAAGGCTCTTCTTGGTACTATCGGCACAAAGAGGAAGGAGAGGGGGGGCACAGTGCAGAGCAGAGGGCATCTGTGGGAAGATGTCAGGTCCTGTCTGTGCTGGGTTCTCCCCCTCCCCGTCTGTACTGGATGTCCAGACCACAATCATGTAAAAATTGGATTTCTGCTGCACACTGATTCAGTTAGAGGGTCCAGGTGCTCTGGAGAGGGTCCCAACCCCGTATCATGTAGAGAAATATTGGACTCTAGTCACACTGTTTAGTTGCAAGTTAGGATTATTTATTTCACGAACTTCAAATGTGACGTATTATAACATGTCCAAATATCAAAATGTACAAATATTTACATATATACAAATTGTTCAGAAAACACTCGGATATTCACATGCATTTTCATAATCTAAAGATAACATCGTTTAAAGCCATCGTATCAATCCAGGATCGCGAGATACAGAACAAAATGACATGATATATGTGCATATTATAGAAGATATGGTGTCACGGGGTAATACAGCATCATGAGAGCCAAAATTATATACTGAAGTCCTTCAGCCCTGGGGTACACATTATTCATAAAGTCAGGATAGCGTGATCTGAAAGATAAAAGGCAGCTTACCAGTTTGTAAATTGTAATGGGGCTTGAGGTATTGCATATAGCAATGGAGGCACCGTGGAACGGGAATGGCGGTCGTAGCCACTCTGGAGAGAAGGTGCTGCTGTCCTCATGGTTAAAAGCCCTCTGTAGAAGTGATGGGAGGGAACTTCCGGTTTCGGACCGGAGTACTTCCGGTTGCCGACCGGAAGTTGTAGTTCATGCCTTACAGGGCTGGAACGCATGGGGGCGGAGATAAAGACATCACAGCGGCAATGTGATGCAACAGTATGATAAGTATATGGGGATGCTGGCCGAGTATAGGTGTAGAGGGATCGCCTATGCAAAGAGGAGGGCTAGGTAGGGAAGGTAGTAGTAAAAACAGGGAAATTGGCAAAAATGGAGGAATTGGCAAAAATGTGTAAAATAAAGGACAAGGATAAAAGGGAGGCAGAATCAAAAATTAGGGAATTAGGAAATAAAGAGGGATGAACAGGAAGACACCGGGATTAGAATGGAAAAGGTAAGTATAAAGGAAGTACAATACAGGGATTAGGGGAAGGTTGCACATGGGGAATAGGGTTATTACCCATCCTCGCACGTGTTGTTCAGGTATTCACATCTTGGTTGTTCTATCGTCTCTCTGGAGAATAAATTCGTTAGGTATTGTACCAGTGGAATGTATATTCAACAAAAGCTTTGTATGTTGTAGTCCCGGTTGAGTCCATCCGGTTGCAAGGTTTGCAATGTGTAAATCCAATATGATTCACGTTTTTTAAGGAGGGCAACTCGATCCCCTCCTCTCCTTGGTGTCTCGATCTGTTCAATGATCTGGAATGTAAGTTGATTAATGGAGTGTCTGGCCTCCGAGAAGTGAGCTGGAATAGGGAGTAATATATTGTTCAGGCGAATGGTGGACTTATGTTTAGATATCCTGTCGCGTATTTTTTGTGTAGTCTCGCCTATGTAGCCAAGGCCACATGGGCTCTTGATGAAGTAGATACAGTAATCCGTATCACAGGTGTAGTATCCCCTAATCGGGTATCGTCTACCTGACAATGGATGCGTGAAGGAGTCGCCTCTGAGTACATTGCTGCATTGGGCACAGTGTCGGCACGGGAAGGTGCCCTTTCTAGGTGTTTGTAAGAAGGTCTGTCGGCATATTCTGGTCGTTGTGCCTAAGTCAGCCTTAACCAGTTTGTCCTTCAGATTGGGAGGTCTCTTAAAGTAAGGTAGAAATGGATGTTGGAACTCAACCACGGATGGATGTTCCTTATTAAGGATAGGCCAATGTTTCCTAATAGATTGGTGGATTTTATATGCAAATGATGGTACGAATGTACAAAAGGAATGCGTGGTGGTTTGTTCTGTTGTGGGCGTGGTTGTCGTGATCTATGTAGATCTAAAGTGTTAGTGGGATAGCCCCTGTTGGTAAATCTAGTTTCCATCTCTTCTAAGCGTGTATTAACTAATTCTGGCTTACTGACTATGCGTTCGACCCTACTGAATTGAGAGAAAGGTAGTGAGGTTTTGGTGGATTTTGGGTGGTAGCTGGAGAAGTGTAACAGATTATTGCGATCGGTAGGTTTAGTGTATATATCAGTCCATATTGTGCCATCACTATTCTTATTGACCAGTGTGTCCAGAAACTGTATCTTATTGGAGTCATAGTGGATGGTAAATTGGAGCTCAGGTCGGATGGAGTTGAGATAATGTAGGAATTCTAAAAGTGAAGTTTCAGTGCCCGTCTATATACCTTTTCCAAATGTGGCAGTGTTCCGAGAATATGGAATTAGGATAGATGAAGGTTTCCTCAAAATCCGACATATATGTATTTGCATAGGGAGGGGCTACGTTTGAGCCCATAGCAGTGCCCTGTTTTTGCAAGTAAAAGGTGTCTTGAAACATGAAGAAATTTTCAGTAAGAACTAACTGTAAGAGATCCATAATGAAGTCAATTTCAAGTTGTTGGTATTTGTGTGTAATGAGTAGTTTCTGTACAGCAGCTATGCCCAGGTCATGTCGGATGGATGTGTACAGGCTATTAACGCCAAATGTGGTAAGAATGGTATCCGGGTGTAGTTTGTGAGTATCTTTGATTAGTGTGAGAAATTCTAATGTGTCCAAAAGGAAGGACTTAGTAGTTTTGACCAGTGGAGTAAGAATTTTTTCTAATAAAATTGACAGTGGTGAGAGAATTGAATCAGAGGATGCAACAATTGGGCGACCAGGGGGATTGTTCAAATTCTTATGGATCTTGGGCAATGTGTAGATGACTGGGAGTATTGGATCGGTTTTTGTGAGGAATTTACGTGTATTCCAATCAATGATGCTCAAGGTTGTGTACTTGTCTAAAATCTTCTGAATGTCAGTTGCAATCCTACTGGTAGGATTCCTATCCAGTTTACTGTAGACTGTGGTGTCACTTAATTGGGACAATATCTCATCGGTGTATGCGCCCACTTTATCAGCGGGTTTAATCACAATGGGGCAGATTTATCAAGCTGTCTGAAAGTCAGAATATTTCTAGTTGCCAATGGCAACCAATCACAGCTCAGCTTTCATTTTACCAGTGCTCATGAATATTTTAAAGGGAAGCTGTGATAGGTTCCCATGGGCAACTGGAAATATTCTGACTTTCAGACAGCTTGATAAATCTGCCCCAATATTTTTATTAGACATAAGCTCAAAGAGAGCTCTCTTCTTACCAAAAAATTTGATGGGCCCAGGAATTGGCCAGACAGACCATAATATATTAGATGTATTCAGTGGCAGGTGCGACCACGACCGGGCGATGTTCCAGGGCCCGTAATCCACCAGTTGGCAGTCTGCCAGTCCATCCGATGTGAGGAGAATCAATTGTATGTGTGTGCAGGCAGGTGGATGCACATCTATCCGTCTTGCCTGCGCACAGTGATGACGTCTTCAGCAGCACTACCACTGCGTCATGCAGTTTGTGCACGGGTAAGGTGCATGGATTGACGTGCATCTGTCTACACTGCTACCAGAGACAAGAGGAAACTGTGGGATCGCTGGGTGAGGTGAGTACAGAGTTTATTGTTTTTGTTTCATTAAGTGGTTGATTGCTTCCATTTCTTAAGGGGATCCCTTCTGCCATTTCTTAAGGGGACTTCTGCTGGCATTTCTTAAGGGGGCCACGGCTGCCATTTCTTAATGGGGCGACTGCTTCCATTTCATTAAGGAGACGACTGCTGCCATTTCATTAAGGGGATCTCTGCTGTCATTTCATTAAGGGGGGAACTGCTGCCATTTCATTGAGGGGATCTCTGCTGTGAGCATATCATTAACGGGGGCCTCTGCTGACATTTCATTAAGGGGGCCTCTACTGTCATGTCATTAAGGGGGCCTCTGCTGACATTTCATTAAGGGGGCCTCTACTGTCATGTCATTAAGGGGGCCTCTGCTGACATTTAATTAAAGGGGTTTTCCTACAAAGGAAAGTTAGGCCCTATCCACGGGATATTGTACACATGTATATGCTGAACGTATTCATGGACGTACACTGGCAGGTAATGGCATCCCTTCTGCCGCCATCTGCACAGTATACATTGCATGCAGCAGAAAACAATGGATGGAGAAACAGTAAGCTGTATTTTCCATCTTGCAGCCTAATGCAGGATATGCTTAGCTGAGTCCATTATAGGGGTATGAAATACTTATTTTCCCAACTGTACTGTATGTACCACATATAAAGAAAAACAAGTGCAAAAGACTCATCAATATGGCTTAATATCGAAATTACACCAAGAACTGGTACCTACTGAGGCACATAAACATAATAGGAGCCAGACTTTGCTGGAGTTGTAAAGCACATTACTACACAAATCAGAAAAGTCAGAACAATTTGTATGTACTCTACCTATTCATATCCCAATGCAGCTGAATTATTCATCTGAAAAGAAATACACGTACATACACATTTATAAAATGAGACCGGGTTTAGTCTTTTATCATGATCAATCGGGTGGATGGTGTTCAGCACATCAATCTATTTTTATTATATTCAAGGCGTATCTGTCAAATGCCACCTACTGCAACCCTTACAATACGAAATCCATGTGTCATATTCCACGACTGATAACTGTATTTATTTTATGCCTGCCGTTGCAGAAAGCATTGTATGAAAGAAATTGTAAGCTTAGGGAATTTTAGATTGATTTTTTATGATTTGTTTAATGAAAAGTTATACAATTTTCCAATGTACTTTCTGCATCAATTCCTAATGGTTTTCTATATCTCTGCTTGCTCTCACGCTTTATAAAGCTTCTATGTTTATTTTCAGTGGATAGAAATCTGTCCATGATCATGTGATGGACACGAGGGTGCACAAGCCATTAGTATCACACAGCTCTGATTGCTCTCTGTGATATAGCGGCCTGTGCACCTGTGTGACCATGGACAGATTTCTGTTCACTGGAAGTAAACATAGAAGCCTTTTATAGCAGGACAGCAAGCAGAGATCTAAAAAACCATGAGGAATTGAGTGCATTATAAAATTGTATAACTTTTACTTACACAATCCATATTAATTATTTACTGAAAGTGGACAACCCCTCTTAAATGTTTGCGCCTGTGATCGGTGCCAGCACTGATAGCAGGTGTTTCTGGTTGTGCATTAAATGGGGCCCAAACCCCCAAAGTATGGTACGGACCTAAACTTTCTGGTTCTGGTCTTTTCAACAATAGTTTTGTGAATTTGTGATACTGTATATTTGGTGGCACCAACATTTTCCTTTGGGGATTGATAAAGTTTTATCATAATGGGGCAGATTTACTTACCTGGTCCATTCGCGATCCAGCGGCGCGTTCTCTGCGGTGGATTAGGGTCTTCCGGCGATTCACTTAGGCAGTTCCTCCGATGTCCACCAGATGTCGCTGCTGCGCTGAAGAGCATCGGAACGCACTGGAGTACACCGAGCCGGGCTGAGTGAAGGTAAGTGCGTACCGAGCGACACTTTTTTTTCAAATGCGGCGGTTTTTCAGAATCCGTCGGGTTTTTCGTTCGGCCACGCCCCCCGATTTCCGTCGCGTGCACGCTGGCGCCGATGCGCCACAATCTGATTGCATGCGCCAAAAACCCGGGGCAATACAGGGAAAATCGTCGCAAATCGGAAATATTCGGGTAACACGTCGGGAAACCTCGAATCGGGCCCTTAGTAAATGACCCCCAATGTGTCATAATGGTTGAGTTCTAAGCATAAATATGTCAAATCCTTGGGCGACATATACATTTGAACCAATGAGGGAACGGGGTGAATAACATGAAGTACCTTACAGTGATCTGTCTGTGATCAGTCATGCACTCTCCCTCCTGACACACCCAGCAGAAAGTTGTGGCAGGGGCACAGATGTGCTGAAATTTACAGGTTTAGATACAAAACCTAACTTACCTTTAAATTTGCTATTTAAATCATATACTGTACATGAGGAACTGGCCAGCATCTTCCTCAATAAAAAGACTGATCCCCATGCATAGGGTACACAAGCGCAGTCACGGATTGTCATGTAGATCCCTGTATTATTAATGTAAAAGACATTTGTTAT
Source organism: Engystomops pustulosus (assembly GCA_019512145.1). Lineage (NCBI taxonomy): Eukaryota > Metazoa > Chordata > Amphibia > Anura > Leptodactylidae > Engystomops > Engystomops pustulosus. Next base: position 25,973,161 of record CM033643.1, on the reverse strand, counting down.
TTATAGAATTTAATAATATGTTAATAAAAGTTATGGCAATTATTGATAATTTCTCATCAGATAAATCAAATATCACAGTAGGAGATGTTACCCTGAGGCCTATTGTAGAAAATGAATCTTGATGTTACGCAAATATCTTTTCATGACCAAATAGATACTTGTTTCCATGACTACAACCAATTGTGTCACTGCCATTGATTTAATAAAACGTAATTATTTATGATCAGACACTTCTTACAGTACATATCAATATGTCTTCGGCCATCTTTGATGCCAGTCTAGTAGAGATATTGACCTACAGAAAGTGTTGTTTCTGATCATTTGTATTCAGCGACGAGTCGAGGACGCTCTGTAAATCCTACTCCTGGGTACAGCTGGTGGCTGATTAATATTTTGCACAATCATTTTGATCCGTCATACAAACAGCTGTACACCGTAGGCATTAAAGTTGTGCAAACCTCAATGCTGTCTACAAATCTATTTCGACTTAGATGATACACAATGAAATAATCCATGTTAAGACTCTGGGGAAATAGACTTAAGTTTCTGTGTGTCCATTTAGATGTAAAAATCCATTTTGATAAACTGTTATAAGAGCTTTAAAAGACAAATACTGATGTCAGACTGAGCTGTTATGACAGGAGCAAAGGAAAATTACAAGAATTAAACTTTAACAGCATTAAAAAACTTCTAAAATGTTAAAGCTAAAACGTAGATGAAAGTCCTTGATTTGTCCTATTCACTCAAATTCTTTATAACAACTTTGCGGTTCTTTTAAGTTAAAGTAGGATCACAACCCCCTAGAATAAAAATCATCAACCCTTAATCCGAAGACATTGGGGCAGATTTACTTACCCGGTCCTGTCGCAATCCAGCAGTGCGTTCTCTGGCGAGGATTTGGGTCTTCCAGCGATTCACTAAGGTAGTGTGCCCGATGTCCACCAGGTGTCGCTGCTGCGCTGAAGTGCGCCGGAGTTCACCATCCGTTGCTGGGTGCAGGTAAGCGTGTGTGACGCGACATTTTTAAAAACAAAAATTCCACGTTTTTTCCGAATCCGTCAGGTTTTCCGACAGCCACCCCCTCGATTTACGTTGCATACATGCCGGCGCCGATGCGCCACAATCCGATCGCATGCTCCAAAAACCCGGGGCAATTCGGCGCAAATCAGAAAAATTTGTGAAACCCGACGAAAAAAAGTGTGAGAAAGTGAGAGGTGATGTTTGGGAGGACCGGTACCTGTCATACAGGCAGATGAAGGGTGTATGGTAAAAGCCCTGAATTTGTCTGCAGTAACCTAAGGGTTAATGCAGACATGTGGTGAGAACGGGTAGTCTGTTTAGTCTATGTTGGCCTAGCTAGCATAGACACCTTTATAATGTCTGTACTCAGCCTGCTTATTGTGGAGTAGAGATAGGCTGGTAGTGGGACGCCTACTCCATCCGGGCTTTGGTCCTGGGTTTTGTATAGTTCACAGGTGCAGGTCACAGCCTTATATAGACTCCAGGCCAGAATCTGTAGATGAGGCACCTAGTGGGGATATGAATGTTGGACTGTGTTCATACAGCAAAGCGCCTGAGCTGAGCGCCTCCATATGTTCTACTGGCCAAGAGTGGGTGCCTGGAAGCCTAATGCACCTAAAGAGAGGGACCTGCTATTGCATTAGACAGTACTCAGAAGAGAAGGATTTGTTTTTGTTTAAGCCTATGCAGAGGCTGAATTTATGTGATTGGATTGAAGAGTGTGACTAAAACACTTGATTATGACTACATCCTGTGTGTGTCCCTGCTTCCTGCAATATGATTCCCCACAAGTGTAACAATTAAAGTAAACTCTTTTTCATACATAAATACCTGAGTGTTGACAAGACTAAAGCTTGGAGTGGCTGTGCTGAGTTGCTTTTCAGTCGGTTCATTAAACATATATAAAACCTTCTTGAGACTGGGATTCACTGACAGGTATTTTGTTACCTTTATTTACTATGGTTGTCTCCACTCCACTGGATTTTGGCTGCCGGACTATTGCTTAGTACCCTGCATTCTGACTTTATACTGTGCTACTATATGGTTTCACTATCTATTAGTTAATAACTGTGTTTAATGTACTTAAACCAGTACCATTGTACTGGTTTTGGCCAGCTTTGCTGACTTTGATCTTGTGTCCCCTCTTCTCTCTCCTTGGGAGAGTTTGCCATTATTTAACATAAATTGCCCATGTACCTTTACTGCCTTAATAATATTCCCTGAATGTTCACCAATTGATTCATCATCTCTAATGCTTCCTTTAGTGCTGTGTGCAGACTCTCGGTGCATAAATGTGCTCTTTGCTGACATGTTTCTGCACTGATAAACATGAGATTATGACTCATTCTGCTGCTCTCCCTCATTCTCCCTGTGTATATCAGTGAGAAAGACTGAGAGAAGAATAACACACTGGAGGCTGCCATTAGGACGGACTGAAGAAGCGAGATGCCGGAAGTTGTGTAGGGATTCAGAGTACAGCATGTGGATAACAGGGAAAGACTGAAGCTCTCACAGGAGGCAAAGACACAGGTACATATACATGAAGATACCTGTCTAATTAAGAAGATTTATTGAAAACTGGCCAACCCCTTTAATTTATTTAGTTTAGGTATGTTGCCCATGCACAGGCTATCGTTTAAGGGAAGTCAGGAACATCTGGGGGGAGGGTTGTAACAATTCACTCTATTGCCGACCCCCCCCCCCCCCCCCCCGCACGTGACCTGATTGTAGTCTAGCTTTAGGATCTGATTAGCTGGGCTACACTGAAGCTCTCACAGGAGGCAAAGACACAGGTACATATGTGGGAATAGAGGTAGATCTTTAAATTACAAATTTATACAAATGGATCTAGCTGCAAATAAAAATAAATCCTGTTATTGCTGTAATGGATGCACTTGTTTAGAAATGTCACTCTCTCTGTCCAGTATAGCATTAGTAATTGTGAAATATGGCTGAGATTACCTTCCGCAGATCATACTGCATGCCCTGTATTGATTGCATTGTATTGTAATTGTATTAATGCAAAAAAATCCAATGAGCTCCATACAAAGAGTAATGATAATTCATAGTAATGATACTTATGTCCTATAGATCAGACAGTACTCGGAATGAAAGCTAGTAGGCCATTAGCATAGGGGATTTTACATTAAAGACACACCAAATACTTTACTTCTTCCAATTCCTGTTTTGGGCATTCCCATGGACAGTGTCTAACATGCATTTGTGCCCCTCTCAAAAGACAATTTTTTTTTTATCTTTTAAAGGACATCTACCACCACATTTAAGGGTGGTATTATGTCACCAAATGCTTGTTCCTTACCTTAGGGGTGAAGGGGGAGTCCTCCTGTCACGTTCCGGCATATCTGCTACAGCGAAATAAAGACTTTGTAAGTTTATGCAAATGTGCCAGAGGGGCTCACCCCTTTGCTAGCCGAGCTCCTCCTGGCTCTGTCAGAAGATAAATTATACACCACCCCTCATTGATATACCCGCACCCAGCTGTCTGCTAATATCCTCCTCTTGGCCAGGCGAAGTTTCATCTGTGTCTCCAGATGCACAGACCCATTTCTCTCTGGCCGGCTGCGATAGGTAGTCAGCTCACATGCATGAGCGAGATGAGCGGGTAACGGCAGCACTTGCGGCCGGCCTTCATGGGGGAATATCAAAGAGGGGAGTACATAATTTATCGCCAGGAGGTGCTTGGTTAGCGGAGGGTTGAGCACCTCCAGTTCATTTGCATAAACTTAGTCTTTATTTAGAAAGTCTTTATTTCAGGGTAGCAGATGTGTTGGGACATGGCAGGAGGACTCCCCCTTCACCCCTAAGGTAACGAGCTTGCATTTGGTGACAGTCTACAATACCTAAATGTGATGGTAGATGTACTATAAAAATCAAATACAATGGCTACTTAACCATTGAGAAGAATATTAAAAGTTAAAATTATCATCTAACCTGGCACATATACAGGCAGTCCCCTTCTTAAGAACACCCGACTTGCAGACGACCCCTAATTACAAATGGACCTCTGGATGTTAGTAATTTACTGTACTTTAGCCTTAGGCTACAATAAACAGCTATAACAGTTATCAAAGGCGTTTGTAACGAATCTTTGTTAATCCTTGTTCTTATGACAACCCAATATTTTTAAAATCCAATTGTCACAGAGACTGAAAAAATTCTTGCTGGGGCCACAATTATAAAATATACAGTTCCGACTTACATACAAATTCAACTTAAGAACAAACTTACAGACCCTATCTTGTATGTAATCCGGGAAAAGCCTGTATGTCTTAACAAACTAAATAAAAATGAATATCCAAATTCATGCGAAAACACATTGATACACTAAAATACAGTAAAAATGAATCAATTTTATTGCAATACATTAAAAATGAAAATAAAGTGCCACAATTATTGCAAGAGCGGATAAAAACTCACTATGGGATACAACCTATAATGGCATGATTAGTTGGGATTCCCTTCAATAACATATAATATAAATAGATGGCAAATAAAATGTAGTAACATACAATCCACAGGATAAAATATTTACTAATAAGACTGGTCCTTCCATACATCACAATGGGACCACATTATTGTTTCCACAGCAAGGATAACAGCATATACAATAACCATATAATAAACCAAAGTATACCTGTGGATAGAGGGGGAAGGAACACCCAAACACAGCACGCCGCCCGATGTACGTTTTGGAGGAAACTCCTTGGTTATAGTTTGTTAATAGAGATGAGCGAGCACTAAAATGCTCGGGTACTCGTTATTCGAGACGAACTTTTCCCGATGCTCGAGTGCTCGTTTCGAGTAACGAGCCCCATTGAAGTCAATGGGAGACTCGAGCATTTTTCAAGGGGACCAAGGCTCTGCACAGGGAAGCTTGGCCAAACACCTGGGAACCTCAGAAAAGGATGGAAACACCACGGAAATGGACAGGAAACAGCAGGGGCAGCACTGGCCTCACTTGCACAGCTTGCAGTCGCTTCCGTTCTCTTCTTTTGTTGTTCTGTTCTTCGGCCTTTTCTTTTACGACTTCCACCCGTGTTTCACACCCCTCACTTTCGTCCGTTTTTCTTTTCTCTCTCCTCTTTTCTGTCCTTGTCTCGTTCAACGTCTTTGTTTTTATTATTTGCTCTCCATTTTCCTCCTCTCTTATTCATTCCTCTCTATGCTTTGCCTGTTCATACTAGCCGTTCTTTCTTCCCTCCGTCCAATTTCCTTCTGTCCTCCGCTTTACTTCTTGTTATATAGCACTAACATCCAAATTGACCTGCACTATAGGGACGGCATGCAGAGGCAGCGGCAGCAGCGAAGGCTAGAGAGTGGCATGGCGGAACATACCCTAAATGGACTCAGCTTCAAACCAATGGGTAGCAGAGAGGAACCAAAGGAGTGAGCAAGAAGCGCTCAAAATAATGGTACATGATAAAGTTTGCCAGTATATTTTGGGATTACACAGCAGGGGTGGCGACAAAGTTAACATGGAAGCCATGAAAACATCACAAAGTTCGCCTGACACACTTGTTGTTGATAGGGGACGATGTATGGAGGCAGTGAACTAGTAGTAGATTAAAGGTGCTGCAGTTAAAACTATGTTAGTTGGTTCTTGGCATGGAGCATGGCTCCTGCCAGGCGAGCTTTCGCCAACTCCAAGCCCCTGTCTTAGGCTACTCCCCAAACAGCACTTTAAGAACCTTTGGATAAGATCAAGTGTAGTAGCGTTCTTATAAGTTTGGGATATGGGGTGAGGGGAATGTAAACATCTGCGCCGAAGCGCTGAAAATATATCCGTAAATGAAAAAAGTTTTCCAGTATATTTTGTGGCTTCCACAGCAGGGTGGCGACAAGTTAACAAGTTTGATGTGAAATGCCCTGCATAGCTCTTGGGGCGGTGTCCTTTTATCACCTAGGCTCAGCAGTTTGAGCACCGCCTGCTGTCGCAGCAACGGCACTGCTGCTTGCTAGAGCTACCGACTGATGGCGCCATGCCCACGATGGTAATTCGGAGGAGGAGGAGGTGGAGGAGGGGTGGGAGGATTTGGAGGGAGAGTGGCCTTTGAGACCTGTGACCGAGGTAGGCCCCGCAATCCTTTGCGTCGGCAGTATAGACCACGCCCAGGTCAGACTCGTCCCACCGCCTGCACCAAGTTAAGTGTAGTAGCGTTCTTATAAGTTTGGGATATGGCGGGTGGGGGAATGTATAACCAGATGCGCAAGAAGCGCATGATGCGCATGGAGCTGGCGCTCCGCTGCTAGGAGGCTACTTTCGCCAATCCAAGCCCCTGTCTCTAGGCTACTCCCCAAACAGCACTTCTAAAAACCTTTTGTATAAGATCAAGTGTAGTAGCGTTCTTATAAGTTAGGATTATGGCGGGTGAGGGGAATGTAAACAGATGCGCGACGCTCTGAAATAATATCCGTAAATGGTAAAAGTTTGCCAGTGTATTTTGTGGATAACAACAGCAGGTGGCGACAAAGTTACAAACTTTGATGGAATCCATGAAAACAACCCAAATTGGTCGGCCTGACAAACCTCGTTTGATAAGGGACATGTTATGGAGGCAGCTATATGACGACTTTTGGAGGTGCAATGGAGACAAAAAACGTGTGGAGAGCTGCTATGGAGACAATTCAATTTGGAAGTGCCTGTATGTGGCAGTCCAAAAAATGTTTCAAACCAGAGGAGCAGGTAGGTGGCCTCCAGAAAAATGGAAAGATGGAGTGCCTGTAATTGTGGCGTCCAAAAAATTTTTTCACAAACCAGAGGAGCAGGTAGGTGGCCCTCAGAAAAAATGGAATAGATTTGAGTGGCCTGTATGTGGCAGTCCAAAAAGTTTTCAAACCAGAGGAGCAGGTAGGTGGCCCTCCAGAAAAATGGATAGATTGAGTGCCTGTATGTGGCATCCAAAAAGTTTTAAACCAGAGGAGCAGGAGGTGGCCCTCCAGAAAAATGGATAGATTGAGTGCCTGTATGTGGCAGTCCAAAAATTGTTTAAAACAGAGGACCGGAAAGGTGGCCCTCCATAAAATGGAATAGATTGAGTGCATGTATGTGGCACTCCCAAAAATTGTTTAAAACGAGGACCGTGTCGGTGGCCCTCCAGAAAATTAAATGCATAAAGTACTATACCTAGAGCCAGTGGGCCCTGTCAAAAACAGCCAGTTTCCTCTGCTTTACTTGTAGAAAGAGGAGAGAAGAGGAAATGAGGAGGAGTGGATAATTATTCAGGTTTGAGCTTCCTTCACACTGCTGGAGATTTGAAATTAGGGAAAATCCATGCTTTATCATCTGATAAGCGTCAGCCTTGTCAGCGCTGTCAGTCACAGCGTGTACGCTTATCGGTGATGACCCCAGCTGCCCTAAAAAAACCCTCTGACAGACGCTAGCGGGGCAGGCAAGAACCTCCAAGGCGTAGAGCGCCAGTTCGTGCCACATGTCCAGTTTTGAACCCAGTAGTTGTAGGGAGCTGTGTGATCATTTAGGACGATGGTATGGTCACGTACGTACTCCCTCACCATCTTTCTGTAAAGATCAGCCCTACTCTGCCGAGACTGGGGACAGGTGACAGTGTCTTGCTGGGGTGACATAAAGCTGGCAAAAGCCTGTAAAGCGTACCCTTGCCAGTGCTGACAAGCTGCCTGCTCGCCTACTCTCCCCTCGCTACTTGTCCGCAGAACCCACTCAGTCTGCGCTAGCGCTGTCCAGAAGGGAAATCTGTTTCAGCTTGTGCACCAGGGCCTGCTGGTATTCATTCTTCACACACTCACTCCTTTCCCTCCAGGATGAGAGTGGAAAGATTTTGCTTGTACCGTGGTCCAGGAGAGTGAACACCCAGTAATCGTTGCTGGAATAAATTCTTTGAACGCGAGGGTCACGGGATAGGCACCTAGCATGAAATCTGCCATATGCGCCAGAGTACCAACGCGTAAGAATCACACTCCTCACTGGACTGACGTCCATTTCCCTCCTCCTCCAACTCCTCAACTCCTCTCTTCTGCCCATACACGCTCACAGTGTAGGACTCAACATGGTCCCCTCTTGTTGTCTCGCCAACATTCTCCTCCTCTTCTCCTCCATCCTCCTCCACCTCCACTCCTCTCCGATATGCGCTGAGAAACAGACCTAAGGGTGCTTTGGTATCAAACAAGGGAATCTTCTTCCCCTGTCTTGTGAGAGCGCAAAGCTTCCGACTTCATGCTGACCAGAGAGTTTTTCAACAGGCCAGCAGAGCGGATGGGTGAGGCTGATGATGGCGGCTCGCCACTGACCATCTGTGTTGACTCCTCAAAGTACTCAGCACCTGACAGATATCAGACATCCACGTCCACTCCTCATGTAGACTTGAGGAAGCTGACTGACCTGACTACCAGTTCTGGTGGAAGGTTGACATCTGCAGTCTACAATCGCTCGGCGCTGCTGGTAAACTCTGGATAACATGGTCAGTGTGAATTCCACCTCGGTGGGCACGTCGCACAACAGTCGGTGAGCGGGCAGTTGGAGGCGGCGCTGCGCTGCCCTGAGAGTGGCAGCATCTGTGCTGGATTCCTGAATGTCGCCAGATGCGTGCACCTTCGTGAGCAAATCAGACAGATTGGGGTATGTCTTGAGGAAACGCTGAACTATCAGATTTAACACATGGGCCAGGCATGGCACATGTGTCAGTCTGCCGAGTTTGCAGAGCCGCACCAGGTTACGGACCTTGTCACACACAACCTCCTGGCTTCAGGTTTCACGCGTGCCAGCCACAGATCAGTCTGCGCCGTGTTGCCCCGAAAGTTTGGGCGGTGTGCCTTTTATCGCTAGGCTCAGCAGTTTTGAGCACCGCCTGCTGTCGCTTAGCACGGCCCTGCTGGCTGTGCCTAGAGCTACCGACTGATGGCGCCTGCCCACTATGTCGTTCGAGGAGAGGTGGAGGATGGGTGGTGAGGAGGAGGAGCATAGTAGGCCTCAAAACACCTGGACCGAGGTAGGCCCCGCAATCCTCGGCGTCGGCAGTAATATGACCAGCCGCAGGGTCACACTTCGGTCCCAGCCTCCACCAAGTTTAACCCAATGTGCCGTCAGAGATATTATGGCCCTGCCCGCAGCACTCGTCCACGTGTCCGTGCAGGTGGGACCTTGTCAGAAACTGCGTTTGGTCAGGCACGGATTATGTTGTCTGACACGTGCTGGTGCAGGGCTGGGACGGCACATCGGGAAGTGTGGCGGCTGGTGGACCGAATACACGGGGCGTCTGCCGCCATGAGGCTGCGAAAGGCCTCGGTCTCTACATCCTATAGGGCAGCATCTCCAGGCTTAGCAATCTGGAGATTTGCACATTAAGGGCTTGTCGTGCGGGTGGGTTGCACTATATTTGCGTTTCCGCTCCAGCGTCTGGGGTTAGGAGAGCTGAACGCTGGTGGATGCTGTGGGGATCGTGGAGGTGACGATGGGGTTTTGTGCAGTGTCCTGGGCAGGGGGCTGACTATCAGCTACACAGGGAAGAGCAGTGGTGTGCACGGCCAGAGTGAACGCGCTTGTTGCCACTGAGTGGGTGTTTAGCATTCATATGCCTGCGCATACTGTGGTGGTAGTTAGCTAGTAGTGGTGGAACCCCTGCTGATCCTGGTTTGGCAAATGTGGCACCCACGTCCGTCGGTCTCCGGTGTTTCCTTAAAGAACCTCCAGACTTCTGAAAATCTAGCCCGCGCCGCAGGAGCCCTCGCCACGGGTAGCTTCACTATTGAACACATTTGGCGCTGATGCTGCAGCTCTGCCCTGCCTCTCCGTCTGGCCCCACCACTGCGTCTTCCAACCTTTCTGGTCGAGACTCTCCTCGTCTCAGAAGCACTGTGTTCACCCGGCCTCTCAACCCAGCTTGGGTTCTGTCACCGTCATCTCCTCCGTCCCTCAGTCTGCTCCCCCTCGGCTATCCCTGCCCTGACAACAACTTCCCACTGTCTGACACCGTTCTCCCTCATCGTCAGACACTCTTACACACTTCTTTCCACTACGTCAACAAGGTCATCATCACCCCACAGACTGCGACTGTGGAAAACCTGGGCATCGGAAAATTGCTCATGCAGCAACCGGACAAGTGGTTTGTGACTGTGGGAAGGGTCCAGAAAACAGTTCCCTCAGAGTAATGGCCGGTTCAATGCAAATTTTAGCTGGGAGGGGGCGACTGGGGGGGAGGAGGCGGAGGTGCAGGAGCTGGAGGAGCCGATTCGGTGACAGGGGTGGACTGCGTGGAAGACTGACTGGTGGACAAAATTGCTCGAAGCATTGTCGGCAATCCACGACATCACCGTTCGCATTCTGTTCTGGCCTCAACAGTGCTCTACCACGATTCCCAGTAACTTCAGACAGAACCTAGGGAGTGTACTCTGCGCGCGTTCTCTGCTCCCTCATAAGCAGGTGGTGTCTCACACCCGCCCAGGACACGGCCTCTGACCCCTGCGAGTAAGTGGACGCCCACGTCCCCGCCCTCGTCCTCTACCCTAGCCCTCGGTTAAACATTTTGAAATGAGAGTTAAACTTGTATTTTTTTTTAACCTTTTTTTTTTTTTTTGTTTTTTTGTGTGTTTTTTAGTTTTTTAAACAAACGATGCTATCCTATTGCTATGGCTATTTTCTAGCCAAGTATATACAGCACCTACTATGCCAATGAGATGACGCTGAGTTATGAAAAAATAAACGTAAATAAAAAAGGAAATGGCAGCTGTGCTAGTTTGAAATACAACCCCGGGCCCTAATAAATTTTCCCACTTCGGTCTTTGCGATGGATATGTGCGTCACTAAACACAGTGGTCCGCAAGTCTGACTCCAATTGCTCCCAATTTGAAAGTAGATGCACTCAGCAAGTACAGCCACCAGCATATCAACAGAAATCAATATATATAGACGCTACTGTAGGCGTATTAAGACGTTTGTATTCCATATGGCTATTTTCTAGCCAAGTATTACAGCACACTATTGCCAAATGAGATGACGCTGAGTTATGAAAAAATAAACGTAAATATAAAAGAAACTGGCAACTGTGCCTATGGAAATACAACCCGGGCCCTAATAAATTTTCCCACTTCGGTCTTTGCGATGGATATGTGCCTCACTAAACAACCAGTGGTCTGCAGTCTGACTCCAAATTGCTCCCATTTGATAGTAATGCACTGCAGCAGTACAGCCACAGCATAGATCAACCAAAATCAATATATAACGCTACTGCAGGCGTATTAAGACGTTGGTATTCTCCTATGGCTATTTTCTGCCAAGTAGTACAGCACACTACTATGGCCAGATGAGATGACGCTGAGTTATGAAAAAAATAAACGTAAATAAAAAGAAACTGGCAGACTGGCCTAATTGAAATACAACCCCGGCCGCCCTAAAAATTTTCCCACTTCGGTCTTTGCGATGGATATGTGCGTCACTAAACACAGTGGTCGCAAGTCTGACTCAAATTCTCCCCATTTGATAGTATATCACTGCAGCAGTACGCCACCAGCAGATCAACCAGAAATCAAATATATATAACGCTACTGTAGGCGTATTAAGACGTTTGTATTCTCCTATGGCTATTTTCTAGCCAAGTATTACGCACACTACTATGGCCAGATAGATGACGCTGATTATGAAAAAAATAAACGTAAATAAAAAGAAACTGGCAGACTGTGCCTATTCTACTCAAACCCCTAATAAATTTTCCCACTTTGGTGTTTGAGGTGGATATGTGTGTCACTAAGAGTAGAACACAACGGTAGCAAGTCCCCCTGCTAATTCCTCACAATAGGTACTAGCGCAAATAAAAAAAAAAAATTAAACGTTATTGTAGCCCTAAGAAGGGCTTTGGGTTCTTTTAGAATCACCTGCCTACTAGAGCTAATAGAACACCCTAACGCTTTCCCTGAGCAGCACAGCTCTCTCCCTAGCGGCATCCAGACAGAGAATGATCCGAGCACGGCGGGCAGCGGCTAGTCTATCCCAGGGTCACCGATATCTTGCCAGCCAACCACTGCTATCTATAACGGTAAGGGTACCACGTCATGCTGGGTGGAGTGCAAGTCTCCTGGCTTTGATGGCTCTGTGTTTCTGTCTGGCCGCCAAAAAGCAAAACGGCGGGAGCTGCCATTTTCTCGAGCGGCGCGAAATACTCGTCCGAGCAACGAGCAGTTACGAGTACGCTAATGCTCGATCGAGCATCAAGCTCGGACGAGTATGTTCGCTCATCTCTATTTGTTAACTATCATGTGATACATGTTGCTATTTTCTATTTGATTTATTCAAACTAAATAAAAATGGTCTAACCCATGATTATGCCCAATGGGCCAGAAAAACATGGAGGGTCCACATTAGTAATCAGCACCCTAGATGCACTCCAGGAACTGCACAGTGCATAATGACACACCAGAGATCAAATACTGTATTCTGACCTTGACTAATAAAGACAACAGAAAAAGCAATAAAAGAAAATGCAGACCCCAGAATAAGCAATAAATACAGTCCCCAAGCCAGACAATTAATAACAGAGACTCAGAGAAGAGAGATACTAACAATGGAAATCCCCAGAGCAGACAAATAATCGAGACCCTAGAGTAGACACTAATAATGGAGACCCCAGAGCATTATAGTAATGAAGACAGGGCATGTAACAATGGAGAACCAAAGCAAAAAAGTACAATGGAAGCTCACAGACAATAATAATTGAAAGACCTCAAAGACGGTAAATGCTGGAGATCCCGATGCAGACTAATAATACTGGAGACCTCAGAGCAGACAAAAATGATACTGGAGAACCCAGAGTAAACAAGTTCTCGAGACCCGGAAAGCAGACAATAAAAATGGAGACTTTATAGGGATCCCAAACCAAACTACTAAAAGTGGAAATCTCAGAAAAGATTACTAATATTTGAGTTCTGTGTTCTGATGGTTGTAGGATCCAGCATCAGGGCACAGAGTAGAGCGGCACCTAAGACAAGAAAGACCCAAGAGCAGCTGACAAGTGCTCACCAATACTGCTCCGGGTATTGATCTGCTCTAAGAAAATATATTTAAACTGGCATTTAAAACGCCAGTCTTAAAATTCCCCCCTCTGGTGCTACAGCCTCTTGGTAAATACAGATGAAAACTCTGTGTGTGTCAATATAATATATATAATATCAATAGAATGTTTGAATGTTTAAATGTAACTGTAATTTAAATATATCTATGTAACCTTTTAATAAATTCTAACCTTCAATTTGAAAGTTAAATCCCGCGCTCAGTGCAAATCAATCCCACGGCACGTCCCCCAATTTCTGTTGCATAAAAGCCAGTGCAGCTGCTCCAAAATCTGATCTTGTGCGACACATTGCCAACACAGACCACTGTTAAATACCCGTCACAGGGGTGCAAATCCTGAAAACGTCGGAAAGTCAGACAAAAGTGCACGCGCGGACCCTTAGTAAAAAAGCTCCATTGTTCTGTGACACTTGATTGGAGCACTTCCTATATATGTCTTCATCTTATTACTACTTTTTTTCATTAGATTTTTACAATGGTTTGCTGCCTCAATTTTTTGGACTGATTATGTAAGGGTACGTCATAACTCATTTCAATGTGCACCCAACTTTGTTTTTTATTTTCTTGGTGCTCCTGCTATGTTTTTGATGCCATGTACCTTGCCACAGAGCTGATGGATCCTACCTCATTAGATCCTCCACAGTCCATTTTGCTGCATGAAATTAGAAACGGGGCAGAAAAAATGAGAAATGAAAAAATTTTTGCAAGTTCAAGTTGTGCCTACCTCTTTGCATCCTCATAACTACACCACATACTGGTTGGATGTTTTAAGGTGTTCTTTTGTTAAGAGTGGACCCAAGTCCGGCCAAATCCCCACCAATGCTGGTACCAATTATGTGTGTTAACTGTCGCAGGTGACATTAAAATTACAGAGGCAGCATGTGTGCCAGCACTAACATGGCTGGAGGAGGGGTGGTGAACCAAACCCAGAACGAAACCCGCAAAAGTACATACCCGAATTTTGCAGTTAACACTTAACACTAGTGTTCTTGTATTCCTAGCTGTACCTCTTCTTTGACTAGTTTCTGAATATATGGTTGTGAGTACCATGGGATATTTTACTTTTCTTTTTCTACAGAATCGAAATAAGTAAAAGCAGATCATTTTATAAAATTCCTGAAACAATCATCCTTATTTCAAACTAAGTAAACTTTTCTAGATTACAAAATATTGATAACAAATCCATAGAATTGGTTCTCATTTGATTGCCGGCCAAGTTCTACCATCACCATATACAGGGGGCATTCTCTACACCTATAGGATAGCCAATTCTACCATAACCATAGAGATGGGGCATCCTCTACATTTATAGGAGAGGCAGCTCAACCATCACCATAAACTGGGAATATCCTCTACACCTAGAGGATAGGCAGCTCTACCATCACCATAGACAGGGGTTAAGTAGTTTCTGTTGATCCAGGGAGTTATTCTGATGCCATATTAGGGGTCAGGAAAGAAGTTTTCCCTGCTTTGGGCCAATTTGCATCAACCTTGCAGGGATTTTGCCTTCCTCTGGATCCCCATGGAATAAATCAATAGGTTGTACTTGATAAACTGAAGTCTTTTGACTCACTTCAGCCACTATACTTAGAATGGGGATGTCTACTTCCTGTTTCATTCTCTGCAAATCAACAGCTAAGAACAGCTGATCTGTGGGGGTTCCAGGGGTTGATCCCCCCTGATATGATACTGATTAAATATCCTATGGATGTTTTCTACTTGGAAAACCCCTTTGCAGGAAGTCTACCATCAGAGTTCCACTACATTAACCCTTATAGCTGTTGGGTAGCTCCTAGCAGTTCCTCCCAGGTGTTTATTAAGAGCTCTACTTAGTTTACTTACAAAATAAAATTAGGTTGTTTTTTTTTTAGCACTGAAGCGCTTTTCCAGGGGCTCTGGCTATATTACACATCCACAAAGCTTTTGTGACCTGCACAGGAAATTCGGACTGCATTTTTGTCGGGTTTTTTAGCTATTTCCAAGTGCCATCAGATTTTGCCACAATCGCGCTGACTTTTTTATGTGACACAAATCGGGGGGCGTGGCCGTCGGACAACCCGACTAATTCGGATTAAGCGTGGGATTTAAAATTCAAACTGTGTCGCAAGACATGCACCCACATACACCAGGAAGAAGAAGAAGAAGGTTAACTCCGGCGGGCCTCAGAGGGGAAGCGACACATGCAGGAAAATGGGTGCACAATCTTAGTGAATCGTGCCAGCCTTCATCCTCGTCGGACAGTCTGGATCGGCGATCGCATCAGGACTGACTGGGTAAGTAAATGTGCCCCAATGTGGCAAAACATAATCTACCATAGATCAAGATTATCGTCATCTAGCACTTATGATCTGCCTCCCTGCTCCCTCACTTCCCCCATTTCCCACTCTGTGCTGGAAATATTGTAGGCCCTTTGTGGGCGTGTAAGATCCACAGACCCAAAGCCTGAAGGGGCTCTGTTGACACCCCATGAAGCACTTCTGCTCAATTTACATAAAAATAAAGTTAAAGTTATAATGCAAGATATTATTGTAATACAAACCTGACAATAGTGTGAGGAGCTGGTCTAGGCCTTGATGAACTTTTATTTGTTTTTTTGGCATTGCAGTAAAGGTAATACACAACTCCAATTCCCTAGGTTGGCATGATTCAGTGGGCAGAATTTTACAGCCCATGCAAGGTAGGTTCACCGCCTCCGCTATGCTCAAAGGAAGGAAACGAAAGAAGAAGAAATAAAATGTATTTAAATGAATACGAGTGAAAGGCAGTAAACTGGTTAGTTACAGGAACAGGCTCCAGAGGCTCCTGCTAATAATATTTAGGCTGTGGGCAGCAGGACTGGCATTTTATTCTATTTATTTTTCTGCCTGGAAGTCTTCCAGCCGGGATTTATGGAGTGCTGTGGGGAAGGACCGAATGCTGCTTTATTATGGGGTGTCATTAAACAAGGACACACACAATGACAAAAGAGAGACAATGTAATACAGCAAGGAAATAGAAAAGACAGAGGATAATAGGAAAGGAAACAGAAGGAAAGAGAGTGAGAGATACAGGGCTCCACACTCACCCCTGCCAGGAGAAAGGTCATAGAGGTGGACCCAACCTTGGGGTGCCCCCTTATATCTCAAGAGTGGGGGACCAATGCTCCTCATCTCATAGGATTACTGAAGAGAATATGCCACCAAATGGAGGAAACTCTTTAAATGCACAAATTAGTGCACACAATGATGTCACAACAGTTAACAAAGTGAAGGATAATACATAGTACAGGAATAATACACACAGTGATGTCACAGTACAGGGATAATGATACACACAGTGATGTCACAGAACAGGGATAATACACACAGTGATGTCGCAGTACAGGGATAATACACACAGTGATGTCACAGTACAGGGATAATACACACAGTGATGTCACAGTACAAGGATAATACACACAGTGATGTCACATTACAGGGATAATACACACAGTGATGTTACAGTACAGGGACAATACACACAGTGATGTCACAGTACAGGGATAATACACACAGTGATGTCACAGTACAAGGATAATACACACAGTGATTTCACAGTACAGGGATAATACACACAGTGATGTCATAGTACAGGGATAATACACACAGTGATGTCACACTACAGAGATAATACACACAGTGATGTCACAGTACAGGGATAATACACACAGCGATGCCACAGTACAGGGATAATACACACAGTGATGTCACAGTACAGATATAATACACACATTAATGTCACAGTATGGGGATAATGCACACAGTGATGTCGCAGTATGATTGTTACACCAGTTTGGGTCTCCCATTCACAGCCGTCAGATAGCTGTACATTCATTTACCAGTGAATCTATCAGTATTATTCACTGCCAGCAATAGAAGTTGATTGAAGGATGTTTCTTCATTCATATTTCGGACCTGCTAAGAGGGTGGCGATCACACATCCTATTGTGGGAAACTCTGAGTGAGATCACATAGAGATAACAGGCGCTTCCTCTATAATGACTTCAGTCTTTACAGTAATGGTTATTACACACGGTGAATGGAGCCAGACAGAAGGGGGTGCAGTCAGAGCGGTCTTACAAGCTTACGTTGTGTATCACTGGGAAGATCCTTTTAGTGTCACACTGAATACTTTTCAGCAAATGTTAGAAGGAATAGACCACTTAGGAATCTTTCCAATATAATCCATAATTTGATGCGAGGTGTGAACTTTGCAAATAGTTGTTCTTGTCGAATCGACCCTTAATGACACTATCCATAGCAATTAAGTGCAGGATTTCGGCAGTCGCGTTATGTCTTGTGCAGTGTTATTTTTACTACATAGAAAAAAACATTGGCTGTGCAACTATTCCATTTCCCTTTGTGTTTTTCATTTTATTCTCATTGTAACATTAAAGGAAATGTTAAAAAGATATCCATGGAACATGCACTTAAAGGAAATCTACCACCACGGATCTACCTATAAAAATAGATTGGGTGGTAGGTGCATCTATAGGACGTGGGGATATCGCTTTTAAGGGCTAATCCTCATGTCCACGTAATCTTTTAAAAACTTTTATTTCCCTAATATGCAGATTTTGTAAAGAGGCTACTGGGGCATGTAGTAGCCGGAGATGTAGAAGCGGCTGCTCTATGCCCCAGTAGCCTCTTTGATCCTACAAGAAATCTGCCCTCGTCCGCAAAGCCTGCCATCTGCACATGCGCAGGAGCTCTGGCCTCGGAGCAGTGACCGCTCAGCTGCAGGCCTGCGGTTCTGCGCATGCGCAGATGGCAGGCTTCGTGGATAAGGGCGTGCAGCTCCTCATAACTCCGCGCCAAAGATTTCTGGTAGGAGGATAGGTAGATCCATGGTTGTAGGTTTCCTTTAATATTAGATTAGGGTGTTCAGTCCAGATGGTGGACCTCTGCTCTTGAGGCCTAGTATCTTGGGTCCGGCTAAGGAGTCAGGCAGCAGGCCTGAGACACCTCTGATTCCTGGTCTGAAACACTAAATATGTGTCAGTCTGACCTCATTGGCTTCCTGGGTAGGACTGACTTAATCTTTCCTTGAGCTGCCAACCACAATGGGTTTTATCAACTCCCCTTATGAGGTGGCAGGAAGTTGTCCAACCAGCACAGTTCTTCCTTCACAACAATTACAGAGCATACAATTGTTTTTCACAATTAACTCTTAACCTTCCAGGCAGAGTTTTAAAGCTGCAATCACCAAGTTTCCCATGTTAAAGAACCTCCTAACGAGGTGATCAATCTCACCCAGTAGCTGACATGGAGAAGGACACTTTTGCAACACCTACATATCCCATGCATTGGCTGGGGAGTTGCCCTTTATTAACAGATAAGTATAAAGAATTTAAGTGACTCTTCACTTTTTTCAGTATTTTAATTAGATGCACTGTTGAGCAAACACTTTTTGAACTGGGGTTCCTTAATCCTTAAAGGGGTATTCTGGGAATATAAAGGTCTGCTACAAAAACCAATGATGATATAAATAAGTGAATATAACAAAACTCAATGTCATTAATCACAAAAATGAAGCTTAAATAGTTACATTTTATGATTTACAAAATTTTATGGCCTCTCTAAAGTATGAAGATTTATCATAAAGATGGCCACCACTGGAAACTACAAATCCCATGATCATTTAGTTCTCAGAAACCACTCCTACCTCTTATGCTCTGCTCCCAGTGATGATCTAAGAGACTTTCTTGCTCTGTTACCACAGTATTGATGTGTAACTGCCATCACCACAACACTGACCATACTGGATGCACCGCAACCAACCGACTACAGCCAAACTTAGTGGTTATCACATGACCTGTCCAGGCAGGTGCAGGACATGTAATGTGGACATGTGACAAGTGACCATCTTCTGTCCTGTGTATCTTTCACGTGGGGGAAATCAACGGACTGATTAAGTTAATTTAAGTAGCATTTTAATTCTTCATTACATTGTATGTCCACAGCATTTTCTGCTAAGCGGAGCTAAATTTTCAATAACAACTAATTATATATTCGCTTATATTTTAAGGACCCATCTGTTTATGATTTATGCTGATTCCTGGAATACCCATTTAAAGGAAACCTACCATGAGGAATCTACTATCAGAAGTAGATGTGGTGGTAGATTCCTCCTGCCTTTGCCCTAATCTGTAATTTAATAATCCCGGAACCTAACTTGTTAAAAACTTTATTTTGTTAATATATAAATTTTAGTAATATATAAAGTAACTGTAGAGGCTACTGGGGCGTGTACTAGCCTGGCCGGGCACTGGGAGCTAAGGCTACTCCACACCCCAGTAGCCTCTGCCGTTAATTTACATATTGCTAAATAAAAGTTTTTAGCAAGGTAGGTTAGGTTCCAGGATTATTAAATTACAGATTAAGGCAGAGGCAGGGAGGTGGAAACCAGGATGTTGCTAGACCTAAAGGAAACCTACCAAGAGGAATCTACCATCAGAAGTAAATCTGATGGTAGATTCCTCATGGTAGATTTTCCTTAAGTCTAGCAAAATCCTGGATTTATAACATTCTCCCTCTGGCCAATGATATACATGGTTAGTTGCTATGGGCTCATGTCTAATTATAACCTATAGACTGATGAATACTTAGGAACCAGATGTTCTCATTTCTACTTATCACATGACCTGTGGTATTCCACTGCTTGATTAACCCCAGTGAATGTAAACAGTAATCTAACCCATAATCCTCACAGACGGATTGGAGTGATAATGTGATTTATGTGATTATTAAATAAAAGTTATTTATGTTGACATGAAACAATGTCTAAATATCTGCATGTTTGAATACTTAAATAATATTTTAAAAAATCTTGTAACAATTTGTCTAAACCAAAAAGGTAAAATTCTGTTATAATCAGAAATGATAGTGCTCTGTCATAGCATCTCCCTTAAAATGATGTACGTTGACATATAACACTACATATCAATACTAGAGATGAGCGAACATACTCGTCCGAGCTTGATGCTCGTTCGAGCATTAGCGTACTCGAAACTGCTCGTTGCTCGGACGAATACTTCCCTCCGGGATCGCGCAGTGACGGGTAAGTAAATGTGCCCCAATGTCTACAGGATTGGGTGGGCTTTACACAGATCCTTTCCTGCTTCTAAAGATTGCTATACGTCAGTGCTTGTGACAATCTTATATCTCACTTGGCGCTAATCCAAATGGGTATTGTAACTTTGTAGCGAAAAAGTAAGTCCTGTACTACAGGGAAAGGGCTACCACATTCTTCTACTTGGCTCATTTCATATTCCCATTAACACTTGAACCTCTCTGTTGTGAATTAGTATGGCATTTCTCTTCCATTTCTGAGACTCTTCCTGCCTTTCATATCATACATTATGAGATCCTAGATTGCGTGTTTGACAATAATTACCAGCTGATTAGTCTATGTAAAAGTCACATTCGGCCGCCGTCACTGGCTTAATAGATAATATTGACTCGGAATACGTATAGGATTCTGTAATTACCCGGGAGTCTAATTTAATTTTAGAATGTTTGAACAGGAAACTACATCCCACGTTTCAGAAACAAGGCGCTCATCTGCATTGCAGCAAATCTGACCAGACCATCAGGTGTAATTGTTCCTGTTTGGTCGACTGAATTTCTCTCTGTAAATACTAATTAACTCTATGTGTACCGGCTTGATTCGATTTTTATTCTTTTAAAGTTGTAATTTTATTTTTTTTTCTTTCACTACCAAACAATTACCTTGGATGAAAACCAATGCAGGGAACAAAAAGCAGTAACTTTCTATTGGAGTGCAATGGACTCTCTCATAGAATACTGCGTGGGGTGTTGTGGGCACCAGGTCCTAATGGGACTCCAAGTATGCGCCAGAGTGTTACTAGGAGACTGGATTACTACTTCTTTATTAAAGTGATTCCAGTCTCCTAAGACACTACAGCTGCCAAACGTGCATGCACATGCACGAGGGCCATTTGGCAGCTCAAACGCCAAGCTGTGACTGAGGGGACTGAAATTCTTTAGTAAAGCAGCAAAAATCTAGACCTCCTGGTCACATAACACAACAATGCACCGAAACACCACAGTATGACCACTGCACATTGTATGAGGTCATCTCCTTCTGGTTTCATGCACTCTGCTTGAAGGCATTCAACCGCTATGTGGACAGTATTTTTATAGTATGGGATGGACAAAAAACAAATTTTTTAAAAGAGAGATGAAGAGTTAGAATTTTTTGGCGGCAGAGTCAAGGAAGTGAGGGATAGACTTCAGATAGCCCTCTTCAGGAAATCTACTGCTACCAAATCTCTCCTTTTACCCGACCCACATTAAGAATCGTCTGCCGTACAGTCAGCTTCTTCGGCTTAGAAGACTCAAAAGTGATAGTAAACACTAGGTGAAAGAATTCATTAATTAATTAACGATCCCCACAAAATCAGTTAGACAAGGCTTCGGTTTTGTCTCAAGATGAGTTATTATAGTTAAGAAACAAAAAAAAGGCCACATAGGGGAAAATGAGGGAAGGAGCAGGTTTGTATTTCATTTTATAGCTCAAACTCATCTTGCAAAGCAGTGTGCTCTCATTGTAGGCTACAAAATAGCCATAGGAGAACCCCAACGGCTTACTTAGGCCTACAATAGCGTTATATTTTCCTTTTTTTTGTTTGCTTGTGGCTGGGCTTGCTGGCATTAGTAGTGCAGCTAGTACCATATTGTGAGGAAATTTGCTGGGAGAACCTGCGACATTGTGTTTAGCTCTTAGTGACACGCATATCCACCACCCTGCAAACAGACCACCGTGAAGTGGACAATTTATTAGGTGGGTTTGAGTAGATAGTAGGCAGAGTCTCGGCTGATTTTTTTTTGTTTTTAGCTGTATTCATTTTTATAGCATCAAACTCATCTTGCCAAAGCACAAAATCCAGTTGTGTGCTGGCAGTGGTAGGTTAGGAACTAGCCTGAAGCAATAGCATAGCATGTCTTTTGTTAAAAAATAAAATAAAAACTAAAAAAAAATAACCCAAAGTTTTTTTTCTTTCCCACAGTTTACACTTTTTTAATTTGGAAAAATGTTTAATCCGCAAAGGGAGCTAGGAGGTTAGAGACGAGGGCGTGGACGTGGCGTCAAACTACTGCAGGGGTCAGAGGCCGTGTTGCCTGGCGGCGTGCAGACACCATCTTCTGATGGTGGAGTGCGGGGAAACGCCGCACACTACTTAGGTTCTCATGTACTCAAGTTACTGGGACCTCTGGTAGAGCCAACTGTTGTAGGGCCAGAAACAGTGCGAAAGGTATGTCGTGGATTTGCGGACAATGCTCTAGCCATTTGTCCACACAGTCATTTCTTTCCACGCGTCACACAATGTCACCCGAAATCGGGCAATGCCCCCAGCTTCCGCCACCCTCAGCCTCCTTCCTCCCAGATCTGACTCCCTCCCACCAAAATTGGCATTGAAAACCGCATACTTGAGGAACTGTTTTTCTGGACCTTCCCACATCCAACACTTTGCTCCTGCTGCTGCTGAGTATTTTTCCCCGATGCCCAGGTTTTTCCAATCCCAGTCACAGTCTGTGGGTGATGATGAACTTATTTACGTAGTGGAAGAAGTGTGTAAAGAGGTGTTCGGACGTGAGGAGACCGGTTGTCAGACAGTGGTGCAAGTTTTGTCACGGGCAGGAAGTCCGAGGGGGGAATGCGACTAGGAGGAGGAGGATAGATTGAGGGACGACCAAGCTGAGGTAGTAGATAGGCAGGTTGAACCATCAAGTGCTTCTGAGAGAGGCGAGTCCTATAGCAGAAACAGGTTGGAAGAGGCAGTGGTGGTAGGCAACGGAGAGGCAGGGCCAGAGCTGGTGGCATCAGCGCCAAATGTTGCCGTAGTCAAGCTCCCGTGGGGCGAGGCTAGATTTTAGAATCTGGAGGTTCTTTAAAGAAACACCGGATGACCGACGGACTGTGGTGTCAACTTTGCAAACCAGGATCAGCAGGGTTCCACCACTATAAGCTAACTACCACCAGTATGCGCAGGCATCTGAATGCTAAAAACACCCCACTCAATGGCACCAAGCCCTTCAACTCGCCGGCCGCACACCACTGCTCCTTCCCCTGTGTCATCTGCTAGTCAGCCCCCTGCCCAGGACCCTGGCCAACACCTCCCGTGCGAAAACCCCATCTTCGCCCCACGATCCTCCACAGCATCCCCAGCGTTCAGTCTCTCCATACCCCAGACGCTTGAGCGCAAAAGGAGGTATAGCGCAAAACAAACCCACACGCCCAAGCCCTCAACGTCACACATCTCCAAGTTGCTTAGCCTGGAGATGTCTGCCCTATAGGCTGTAGAGACCGAGGCCTTTCGAAACCTCATGGCTGCGGCCCCCCTCGTATTCGGTACCCAGCCCCACTACTTTGCCCGATGTGCCGTCCCAGCCTGCACAAGCACGTGTCAGAGAACATCCTCCGTGCCCTGACCAACGCCGTTTCTGACAAGGCCACTGACCACGGACACGTGGACGGGTGCTGCCGGGCAGGGCCACTATATATCGCTGTGTTTCCATCCTTTTCTGAGGTTCCCAGGTGCTTGGCCAAGCTTCCCTGTGCAGATACCTGGTCCCCCTGAAAAATGCTCGAGTCTCCCATTGACTCAATGGACTCGTTCTTCGAGACGAGCCCTCGAGCACGGGAAAAGTTCGTCTCGAATAACGAGTACCCGAGCATTTTAGTGCTCGCTCATCTCTAATAGATGGTTATACTTACTTTATGAATTTTGTCCCGATTTTATGATAGGACCTTGATGACATGTTTTAACAATGCTTGTTGTATGAAGAGTTCACTGTTTTGTGTTGTGTATACAGTTTCCTTGGCGACACCTGCCGATCATCACACATATTTTGTGTCTATCGCAGACGGATGACAGGCATAGTTTTTTCATTCTGTCCATTCTGGTATTGGTTTCATCTTTTCAGAATTGTGCTGGCCTCTTTATTTTTATTGCCATGTCCAGCCTTTCCTTTTATTCTCAACGGGTGGTTTGAAAATGAATACTCTGGGGCTCATTTACTAAGGGTCCGCAGAATGCACAAATGTCGGATATTCCAACGATTTCGGATTTGCGCTGCATTTAAAAGGGTATTGTGATGCACGCAATCGGATTTTGGCACCTACTTCATGCGACACAAATCGAGGGGTGGACCATCAGACAATCCGACGGTTTCGGTCAACCCGCAGGATTTAACTTCAAAATTGTGTCGCAAGCCCAAGCACTTACATGCTCCGGGAGGAAGATGGTGAACTCCGGCGGACATGAGCGGGGAAGCAACACATTCAGCAAGTCAGGCGCACGATGTAAGTGAATCGCGGCACAGTGTATTGTCGTCGGACAATGCACTTTCATCCACCAATGTTGTCTTCACAGATCTTTTTGTATCGATGAGTTTACCAGTGCTTTCTTTCTTTCCTATGATGTACCAAACTGTAGATTTTGACACTCCTAATATTCTAGTAATTTCTTGCATGGGTTTTTTCTGTTTCAGCCATTTAAGGATGGCTTGTTTCATGTACATGGAGAACTGCTTTGACCACATGTTTTCTTCATAGCAAAATCTTCCAAATGCAAGAACCACAACTGAAATGAACTCCAGGCCTATAATCTACTCAATTGAGAATGACATAATGAAGGAATTGTTCAAACCTGCCCATAAAACAGCCTTTGAGTAAATTGTCCAATTACTTTTGATCCCTCCTAAACCCCTCAAATAAAAGATGAATGTCTGGACTTTATTTTCATGTCCATTATATAACCATAACTTCAATATGTTTCAGTAAGCAGGTAAAACAAATTTCCAAATTTCTCTGTGTCCATATATTTATGGATCTTACCGTAATATGTACTTTGCCTTCATTGCTCCTTCCTGCAAATAAAGTCTTAGTGTAACTTAAATCAAGTTTCATTATGTGTGTCATTGTTTTGTGCCTATTAATCACCTAAATCTACAAACAAAATAACATTTTACACAAATGAATACAACTTTGTTGACCATTCAGGTAAGGTACAACATATATAGTATGTAGTACTCATACACATCTGTGATTGGGTAATACATGCTGAAAAATATCTGACCGTATTGCATCAGGTTGGCTGCACGGCTCTCCTGGTATGTTATATCAGGAAATACGGCAGTGGTAAGACCTGAAGACTTTATCATCCCAATGTTACAATGCTGTAGCTGTTGAGGCTAATCTGTACTAGAATGCAACAAGTGTAACCAATGATCTTAGGATGAGTTTGTATATATTGAGTAGTATTTTTCCATGTTTGCCGGCACTGCATCAAAGCCAAATTTTTCGGCTTCCTTTTCAATGATTCTTGCAAAATGCTGGCTAGCTAATACTGTCCTTCACCATAGATTGTTGAGTGGCTAAGAAAGTTAGCTAAGAAAATTTAAAAAATCTTCTATGCTACTAAACACTTTTTACACAAAAGTGTTAATCACAGAAGAATTTTTATTCATCCTAGTGCTTAGGGAGGGCGGATAGACGGGGCAAATCTGAAAATTATTTTTAAAAAACCATTCAGGATCTCTTTATGAAAAAAACTGTGTTAAAGAAGACTGGAAGAAATTCGGATCAACGTCAACCATAGTCGACAGTAAAGTGAATCTTGGATGAGCCTACAGTATTGACTAAGAAGAGGGCAGATGTGATCTATAACCTCATATAACCTTATAACCTTATAGATAAGGCAAAACGTTGCATAAATATTCACTTATTTCACTACTCCTGGAGTGCTGCTTCATCCTCCCTTTTTGGCTATATCTGGTGGGTCATGTCGGACCCTCTGTGAAGACCTGCACCCGCTCCTCGCACAGTGCCGTTCCACAACCCTTGTGTTTCTTCTAAAGGGTAACCCTAGTTACCAGTGTTACCAGTGGGGGTGAGTGCTCAGGTTTCGGCAGCTTAAAGTATCCACTCACATTGTGAATTTTATATATCTATTGGGGCTCATTTACTAAGTCCCCCGCGGACCGCACTTTCGTCGGACATCCCTAAAATTTCTGTTTTGCACCACTGGGACAGGGATTTAAAATGGGTTTTTGGCGCACGCAATCAGATTTTGCCGCAATCGCGCCAGCTTTCATGCGACACAAATCGGGGGACGGGCCGTCGGGCGATCCATCAAATTCGGACAAACCACGGGATTTAACTTAAAAATTGTGTCGCAAGCCAAGTACTTACATGTAACGGGAAGAAGAAGGTGAACTTCGGCAGACCTGAGTGTGGAAGCGACACATTCAGCAAGTCGGGCGCACGATCGTCTTTAATCTCATTACAGTGCATTGTCGTCGGACAATGCTCTTTCGGGATCTCCTCCGGACCGGGTAAGTAAATGTGCCCCATTATGTATGTGTCAGCATGTATGTGTCTGTATGTACGAATATACATGTATGCACAGATTTGTATTCCTGTGTCAGATCCCCTCAACACCAAATTCTATATACACCTTGCCTCAAAATTTACACTTTTTATTCCAAAAAAACCTATCCAAACTGCAAAGAATGAGCTGGAAGATAGATGAATGCCATCACTTCTAAGTATTGATTGTGAGCCGATCTTTCTCATGTAACGCACCAGTCACGTACAGCGCTAGCCTATTGCATGTCACTTAAACTCCTTTCAATTTTCTTCTTAAGTCATTTTCTTCTTTACTCTAAAGTCCCAATAACTATAATATCTCTATTAAGGAAAGATCTAATATTTTGCCGGCGGTTTTGATCTTACACAGCAGATTACATTTTATACGATGGTCATTACTCTGTTTTCTCTGTTCTCTTTAAGCAAGACTATACAATTTCAAGCTTCCCCTTGGGTATTGTTTAAAAAGAAGCAGTCACCAGGTTTGGTTTTGCTACAAGCATTAATCTGTCTCACTTCGCAGCCACAAAGAGTCCGGGATTCAAATGTGTTAAATTTCCAGGTTTCTTTGGTGAACCTACAATAATTGTGATTATCCAATTGTAATTGTAATTATGATTGGGCAGCACAGTGGCTTAGTGGTTAACATTACAGCCTTGCAGTGCTGGAGACCTGGGTTCACGTCTGCAAAGAGTTTGTATGTTCTCTTTGTGTTTGCGTGGGTTTCCTACAGGTCCTCCGGTTTCCTCCCACACTCCAAAACACACTGGTAGGTTGATTAGATTGTGAGCCCCATTAGGGACAGGGACTGATTTGGTAAACTCTGTGCAGCGCTGCGTAATCTGTGTGCTCTATATACATAAAGGAATAGAATTAGCCTTTGTGGGGTATAACTGCCCTTGCTCTTGCACACAAGCTACATTCAGTACTGAAAGTTTAGCATAATTCTACACCAGAGAGGACCTCTTGATGTACCCTATGGTGTCGGAGAGGTGGGGACTTCATTGCTTATGAGCCGGTGTATGATAAATATCTTTATGTTGTCCAAGGAAGCAATAATTACCCAGGGCACTAACCCAGAATATGCCCCTATCAAATGTCCAGATACTACAGACATTCATCTTCCTGATTCACTAATTTCAGAACAATTATAATGATATGTAGTAACTTTCAAAAAGTGGATGAACTATATAACTATCTCTTAATTGTGATGCTCTGAATAAATCCACAAAATGATAACATTGCAGAACTGTTGTCATTTTTTTTGTTTTTTAAAAGGAGTATTTGTAATGCTGGAATTGGCACTTTTTGTAAAAGGATATTGCCAATTTATTGTAAAGGTCACGCATACTATATAAGGGTTTTATCACCCCTATTAACTATAACCCCAAGTATCACCTCCTCAATCTTATATAACAAACCCTTATGCCCCCACCCCTGTACATTTTATACCCCTGTGCCCCCACTCATATCAACTATAAACCTGTAACAGAATAATAGTTTCCTGTTTCTTTGTTTGCCCCTGCTATAACAGGATGCCCTAGGCACTGGACTTATTCTTGATTAGATACCAGGTAAATATAGAGATATTTTATGGATGTGCTGCAGAAACCATTTTCTTCATTTACCAGATAAGTATAGACTTTTTTATTTGGTTATAGAGTTAGGTCTAGAGATAGAACACAAATCCAACAGTCCTTAAAGTGAGTCTATCAGTGGTTTTGACCAAACAAAACAGTGCTTGGTACTGGCCCCAGGGAACTGTGTAGTTATACATTTGTGTATGTTGTAAGAAGCAGTGGTACTATGAAAAATGCAATTATATTCTAGGATGCTAGCTGGACTTAAAGTACTCTGATGCTCTTGTGTGTGAGATGACTTCGCTGAACACAACACAGCCCTGCCCCTCTGCTCTCAGCCACTACTGTAGCAACTTCTGTTTGAATACTACAGCAGTTACCCCTGGGTGAATGACTGTCCTGGAATAAAAATGCATTTTTCACAGCCCTGACACCGGGGCTGGCTCTAGGTTTCAGGAGGCCTCTGGGCGACAGAGCCTCAGTGGACCCCTTTGCAGTGAACTCACATGGTGGCAATAAAAATTGAGAAGCTAGAAAAGCCCCCTGTTCTCTAAAATATTCCCTAGTTTATCATCCAAAGTAGCCCCCTAAAGTGGCCCCTTAAAATTGGAAAATGGTGTTTTGTGCAGAAGATCTTTAACAATTCTATCATACAATGCCCTGTTTTCCAGAGATGATTCATCTTTCTCCAAATATTCTGATAAAACTCATTGGAATTAGGTAAATTAAATAATTCACACCAAAAAAACGGTGCAGTGTATTTATCAAAGGGTTTGCAGCTGGTGCGCCGACAGGGGTTAGTCTCACCTTAACAGGGGCGCAACTATTGTAGCTGCTATGGGGCCTGCAATGTCTGGAGACC
Organism: Engystomops pustulosus; assembly: GCA_019512145.1. NCBI lineage: Eukaryota > Metazoa > Chordata > Amphibia > Anura > Leptodactylidae > Engystomops > Engystomops pustulosus. Next base: position 25,944,234 of record CM033643.1, on the reverse strand, counting down.
CCAACATCTGTGGTATTGGGAGTGTATTGGGGGTTTATATACTGCATGTCTGTGTATGGTATTGTATGTATGTATGTGATGTGTATATGCTGCATGGGTCTATATGGTACTTTATGTATGTGTATATGATGTATTTATAACTAAATCCAGACACCTTGAGTTTTTCTTATCCACGGCCTTGTTCCTTCTAAAATCAACTTTTAAAAGTAAGCTAATTAGCGTGGAGGGCTCTAGGGGTGTTACCAGAGCCCCTCTGTGATGTAGCTTCACAAGCTGTTACAATTCGCAGAAGCATATCTGCCATCCAGCCAGCTACAGTAAAAATATATTGGATAAATTGTTAACATAAATCTACCAATGAAATCCTTATGATAAACCAGGAACACTTACTCATAGATCCAGGAACCCTCACTTCTTTGTTATCCATGGCCTCCTTCCTTCTAAAATTAACTTTAAACATTATGAGCCTGGAGGGCTCCTGGGGGTGTTACCAGACTCCCTCTGTGCTGAAGATTCACTTGCTGTTACAGTGTGCAAAGAGCAACCCCACTCCCACTGTATGCTGCAGTGAGATTACAGCAGGCAGATAGAAGGGGGACTGCTGAGTGAGCAGGGAAAGGGGAGACAGTGTAACAGCCTTTGAAGCTACAGCATGGATGAGCTCTGGTAATATCCACAGGAGCTCTTTAGTTTAAGCCTCTTGATGTACCGTATTTTTTAGACTATAAGGCGCACAAAAAATCCTTTGATTTTCTCAGAAATCAAAGATGCGCCTTCACCAGTATTATAAAGGACTGATGGACAGTAGATGGACACAGGTTATTCACTTAACCACTCAACCCTTTTATTTGCATTTTTCTCATAGTCTTATACTATGGTCAAAGGCCCAAAGAATTGCATTTCCCTCTTACACCCCAAGTATTCATATGAAATTTGGAAGCAGCATGTCAAATATGTATTTTCTAACAAGGCGTCTTTGATATGGTAGCTACACTCTAAGTGGACACCTAAATAAAATATATAACCCTCGACTGAATTGTAATATAATTGTGCCCTCTGGAATAACTAAAAATACATATTTTAATTGTATCAAATAAAAGTTATAGTATTCATTTGAACAAATAAGAATATATAGTGATCCTCTTGAAGAAAATCTACCAAAAAAATTCATCATGATAAACCAGGGATACTTACTCATAGATCCAGGCACCGGAACTGTAATAATCTGGTTATATTTGTCATCCATGGTCTCCTTCATTCTAAAATCAACTTTTACAATTATGGAAGGGTGGCGTCATACAGCGGGGATCTCCTATGAAGAAGACGTCCTACAGTGGTGCTCTGCTAAACCATGGTCGTCCATCAATAAATGTCACCATCAGGCCCCTGCAGACACCACCTTCAGGAGTCAGCATCACCCTGCTGCTGAAGTAGCCATCCATCCATCTCCAGCCTGAAGTTTCCTATACCAGGCTGTGAGCAATTCCTGTGAAACACCATCCAACCAGCCATCTCAACCCAGTTGCTGTTACTGCTGTTCTGGCCATTATCAGGTTCCTGAATAAACAACCTGTAAGTTGAATGATTGAAATTCTCTGTCTCTGAGTAATCCCTGTGTAACGCTGAGAACACCAATGCTGCCCCATTCACCACCACCATGGAAACATCCAATTCCCTTAGCCGGTCCCTCCTTTCTTGTGCTCCCACCTGCCGGAGACCTGCTAGGCTGTGGAAGAGGCCGTGTCTCCTGGTACCCAGCAACGTGACTGCAGACAGAGCTAGACCACTCTCCGCCAACCACTCAGGGATCTCACTGTCCCCAAGCCGGAAAATGGCGAGGCCCCGGTGGAGGATTTTGCACTGCCCAGGGGGGAAATTTGAAGACTGATATCTTAATGAATTCCCCCACAGTAACAATTATTTACAAGTTCTACCCAAATATTTTAAAATACTCGCCATCTGCTTTTGCCTCACACATTACTGGGGGGGCTGTGTGGGGACATTACTGGGGGGGCTGTGTGAGGACATTACTTACTGGGGGGGCTGTGTGAGGCACATTACTTACTGGGGGGGCTGTGTGGGGACATTACTGGGGGGCTGTGTGGTCACATTACTTACTGGAGGGCTGTGTGAGGCACATTACTTACTGGGGGGCTGTGTGAGGCACATTACTTACTGGAGGGCTGTGTGAGGCACATTACTTACTGGAGGGCTGTGTGAGGCACATTACTTACTGGGGGGCTGTGTGTGAGGACATTACTGGGGGGGCTGTGTGAGGCACATTACTTACTGGGGGGCTGTGGGGTCACATTACTTACTGTGGGGCTGTGTGGGGGACATTTCTTGGAGCGTGTTCACACATGGCACTAGGACGGGCCTTGGTTTGATCACATATATTTTCTAGTAATACACATGTGATGGGTAACACGCACCTGGTGTTGTTTAAATGCAAGACAAAGGTGTGATCGCAGCCTTTCAGTATTTGGGGAGATTGTTAGGGGCGGCAGCAGGATAACACTGCCCGGGAACCAAGATGTAGGGACAATGAGGATGAGATGTGGTGATGGGGATTTCTCCTTTGTTCTCTGGAGCTGTATATACCAGAAGTAACCTTGTTATTGGCACAACCACATGTGAGGGGGTTATGTACAGGGGGGGCATTACTGAAAGTGCAATACACATGCATTGGGGCCCGTGCCCCGGATCTTTTACCACCCTAGCAACGCCCCTGGCACTAACCCAGAATATGCCCCTATCAAATGTCCAGATACAACAGACATTCATCTTCCTGATTCACTAATTTCAGAACAATTATAATGATATGTAGTAACTTTCAAAAAGTAGATGAACTATATAACTATCTCTTAATTGTGATGCTCTGAATAACTCCACAATATGGTGACTAAATGATAACATTGCAGAACTGTTGTCATTTTTTTTGTTTTTTAAAAGGAGTATTTGTAATGCTGGAATTGGCACTTTTTGTAAAAGGATATTGCCAATTTATTGTAAAGGCCACGCATACTATAAGGGTTTTATCAACCCTATTAACTATAACCCCAAGTATCACCTCCTCAATCTTATATAGCGAACACTTATGCCCCCACCCCAGTACATTTTATACCCCTGCGCCCCCACTCATATCAACTATAAACCTGTAACAGAATAATACAGGCAGTCCCCGGGTTACATACAAGAAAGGGTCCGGAGGTTTGTTCTTAAGTTGAATTTGTATGTAAGTCGAAACTGTATATTTTATCATTGAAGTTCTAGACAAATTTTTTTCTTTTGTCCCAGTGACAATTGGAGTTTCAAAATTTTTGCTGTAATGGGACCAAGGATTATCAATAAAGCTTCATTACAGACACCTTACAGCTGATCATTACAGTCTGGGACTATAGTAAAGCATTCAGAGAGCTTCACCAGAGGTCACAGTGGGCAGAGGGGTCCGTCTGTAACTATGAGTCGTCTGTAAGTCGGGTGTCCTTAAGTAGGGGACCGCCTGTAGTTTCCTGTTTCTTTGTTTGCCCTGCTATAACAGGATGCCCTAGGCACTGGACTTATTCTTGATTAGATACCAGGTAAATATAGAGACGTTGGATTTTATGGATGTGCTGCAGAAACCATTTTCTTCATTTACCAGATAAGTATAGACTTTTTTATTTGGTTATAGAGTTAGGTCTAGAGATAGAACACAAATCCTACAGTCCTTAAAGTGAGTCTATCAGTGGTTTTGACCAAACAAAACAGTGCTTGGTACTGGCCCCAGGGAACTGTGTAGTTATACATTTGTGTATGTTGTAAGAAGCAGTGGTACTATGAAAAATGCAATTATATTCTAGGATGCTAGCTGGACTTTAAGTACTCTGATGCTCTTGTGTGTGAGATGACTTCGCTGAACACAACACAGCCCTGCCCCTCTGCTCTCAGTCACTACTGTAGCAACTTCTGTTTGAATACTACAGCAGTTACCCCTGGGTGAATGACTGTCCTGTTCTTAGTGAAAATATCTCACACACCACTGCACCTCAGTGTTTCAAGTTCAGCTACAATACTGGAATAAAAATGCATTTTTCACAGCCCTGACACCGGGGCTGGCTCCAGGTTTCAGGAGGCATCTGGGCGACAGAGCCTCAGTGGGTCCCTTTGCAGTGAACTCACATGGCAGCATTAAAAATTGAGAAGCTAAAACAGTCTCCTGTTCTCTAAAATATTCCCTAGTTTATCATCCAAAGTAGCCCCCTCACGGTTATTTTATATACAGCCTCCTCCCATGGATTCATTGTATATAACCCCCCCTCAATCCTCACTAGTTGATACCAGGCTGCTGGGGACTGAGATTAGGCCCTTTCAGCAGCTCTGGGCCCCGACACTACCCTGAGTATGCCGGCTGCTGGTGCCGATCCTGCCTATTAGCAACACACAATACTTACAGAGATCTATAGGGCTACTAGATAACACAGTGTGCAGTTTTGCATGGTCAAAACTATTGACAGATTTCCTTTAAGGACGTGGGAGAGGGTAGTGTCCTAAAAGTGCTAAACAGGTTACGTTTAAATAAATGGAGGGATGGATGTCCGAGATTATCAGATTTGGTCCTAAAGCGGGTTATATGTTCCTTGCAAACAGGGTAGGATATTTCTTCTAAGTAGCCTTTCATTTTCTTAAAATCCACAGTGCTAATTTATTTTCATAAAAATTATACTAAATACTGAGATTTCTTCTCTTTCGCCATTATTTCCTCACATTGCACTTCCAATTTCACAGCTAGTTCCATCTTTCTTCACAGCCGATCCTATATGAATATGGTAAAACGTTGCAATTGTTTCACCACGACATACAATAGATTTTGCTCCACAAGCTGCGGGCTTAATGAATGGATCTCATGAAGCGCAGAGGACTTCAGAGGACTCGGAGCATTTAAATTGAGTCTTCCACCCAAAGCAGCTTATTGCAGAACACATCGAACAAAGGCGATTTTCCTTGTGGTTTCTCCGTGAATGGTTTTGTGTATAAGAATTCCTTAGCTACTGACCTCAGCTATTCATTGTGGAGTCAATAGATGCTGGAGCACGGAATGGAAGATTTGTCACTGGATACAAATACTACCTTTTATTGGCCAGACGTCTTGTGTTCTAGGAAAGAAACGGGGATAATGCCATGAATTCTGAGAATTTCATTTTGTGCCGCAGATATTGTCGCACTACATGGACACGTTCACAAACTGCTTCCTCATCAGGACCATTCATTCCTGTGTAATAGTCGCCTTTTGGGAGGCAATTCTGAAAAAAAAACGGACAAGATAAGAGCAGAAACATGTCTAGATTCCTGGAAATGTTGAGTTTACATGTTTATTTTAGTCAAAAATGTTGATGGAATGGTTATTTTTTTCATATATATAATATAAAATATAATTTTTAACTGGTTGGTTAAAGCCAGAGCTGTAACTTTACGCTGAAAGACCTTAAAGGGGTATTCCCACGAAGATAAGTTTCTTATATGTACTCTTCACATCAAAATAACACATTCTCTAATTCACTGTTCTTAACCAAAATGCAGCATTTCACAGATATAAGTCCAATCTGTCTCTATCAGTCCTGGTGTACACAGTTGCCCCTAGATCCGACCCTGAAACTTAAGACTTATGGTCGGGTGGAGGCCATCTTGGATTTTTGTGTGAGATCATGCAGATGAGATTTCTGTGTCTTGTGCCTGTAGCCACGCCCCCTGCAGTTCTAGAACGGAGCTCACAGACACTGATTCACTTCCTGGCAGGACATTAAGAGGAGAGACAAGCTGCAAACTACAAGCTACAAGGAGATAAGTGATCCGGGGGGAAATGAGGAGGCAGGCACATAGCTATGAGATGTAGCAGAGCTCACAGTGTAACAGTGTAATGGTCAATCAGACTCTGTGTAATTATCTCATGCATCTCATCTCTGATCTGTCTCATCTCTTTCTGTGTGCCAGTGTGTTATTACAATGTCAGAAACCAGATGAAAGTGTATATGCATATGTACCGGGATAATGTAATCACATTGTCACCCCACAGAACTAGATGAATTATAATGTGTCTGCTTAGAGTGTCCTCACCCACACCCTGGGATTTTGCACTGAGCAGCCTAGAGAGTGATAGGAGCGAAAACAGCAATAAAACTGAGTAAAATTAAAAGTAAGGGGTTAAAATGATCTTCATTGTGTTAACATCACTAGGGGATTGAAATGTGAGAATTTTCATTCATGAGAAAGCAACATCATTTATTGATAAAGAAAAAAAATTACCTTCACATAAGTATAAAGACTCTTTACTACTGAGGCACTTTTAGAAGCCACTACAACCTGGGTTTGTATACGAAAAGTTTGCACCCCTGGATTTGGGAATTGTTCTCCATTCTTGAAAGACTTTGGAGATAGCTGGTGAACATTGTCAGATCTTTTCAGAAATGTTCAACTGGACTCTCATGTCAAGGCTCTGGCTAGGACTCACTCAAGGACATGTACCGTTGACATACCGAGTCTTTACTCATTTCTTAGCTGAGGACAGCCTGCCCATTGCTATTCCTTCTTCTGATCATGAGAATTGGTGTCAGTCATTGTATCTGGATGGTTAATCAGGTTGACTGGTGTAGAAGACTGGCAGAAAAATGATTGTGCTATACAATATCTAATGTATATTTATCTCCTGCAGTAACATAGAAAATGAATATTACAATATGCATTCTTATCTAGTGCACAAGTTTGACTACATATTGGCCCATATTTATTAAAGGACGTCTACCATCAGGGTCAAAAACTGTAAACCAAGTACACATACTAGTATTAATCTGGAGCACCATATATACTCCACAGTAAAACTGTACACAGTACAGACTGCACTTTTTCTGATAAATATGGGCCATAAACAGTTCAAATTGTACTAGGTGCGCTTAAGTGTGCTTACATGCACCCAGGATAGGATGATGAACTCTGGCGAACTCCGGCGGACCTCGGCGCAGCAGCGACACCTGGTGGACATAGGGCACAATAACTTAGTGAATCGCCAGAAGACCCGAATCCTCGACGGAGAACACGTCGCTGGATCGCAACAGGACCGAGTAAATAAATGTGCCCCAATGAATCACTTCATGGCACTCCCTGCACTGCTCTGACAGAGTGTACCAACTTTTTTTTGGTGCACCTTTAACATGTGGAGTGCAAAACAATTCTGTAGGACACTGCATGATAAATGTGTTGCACGGTTTGACTGTGCACTGGAACGCCCCTTTCAGTGCATGGTCGTGTCATGTATAGTGCACGCACGGCACAAATGTGTCTTGGACACTTTATAAATACATGTATGAGCAGTTTGCCCTGAAAAGAACGTGCAAAGTCAGACAAAAAAAGTGGCGCAGGGGCTTTAATAAATGTGGGCTTCTGCGTGCTAAGATGGTGTATATTTGTATAAACTGTCCATAATAAAATAAACATTGGGGCACATTTACTTACCCGGTCTTGTCGCGATCCAGCGGCGCGTTCTGTGTGGAGGATTCGGGTTATTCACTAAGGCAGTTCCTCCGACGTCCTCTAGGTGTCGCTGCTGCACTGAAGTTTGTCGGAGTTCACTGGACTTCACCAAGCCAGGCCGAGTGCAGGTAAGCGCATGTCAAGCATCACTTTTTTTTTTTTAAATGCGGCGGTTTCTCCGAATCCGTCAGGTAACCCGACGGTAAAACGTGATTCGGGCCCTTAGTAAATGACCCCCATTGTCTATCAGTATTGATGGCATAAAATCACAGCTAAGCAGAAGTGGACATTACCTGAATAGAAGAATATAGAAGTATTATCTCCACTGCTTTCACCGTAAATACGAAAATGGAATCATTTAGTGTTTAGTAAGTTCCGGTACAAACTGTGACACATTAACAATAAACTCATTTCCTTTTTATTGAAGAAGTGCAAGATGAAGAGTCCTCGTCATTGCAGCCGAGAGATTTCTGGCACATACAGTAGGATTTATAGTGTGTGCTTATATGGAGTGATATGATAAGTTATTAGAAAGAACAGATGCAAAGGAGCGCGGTATAGAACAACAGCGGAGAGCAGGCTGCCCATTAATCATCATAATATTCCATGCTTTCTATCAGTCACCATTGCTATGATTTGCCTACACTTCAACAAGGTGACATTAACTTATCTGAATCGCACATGTGTTTCAGGTTTAGGAGAGAAAATGTGACCTATGTGATGTAACATATTTTATACTGAACACCCCATATTCTGGAGCCAATATATCAACATAACACCATGCTAGCATTTCCCGTCTCGCACAGCGACGCACTGTAATGAGACGGCAAAGCGTGCCGAATTCAATTTACATATCAATTTTCATAGCATCTCACACTCTCGCTACACTCATTAGAAATTAGAATATGAGCACTATTTCCTTTGTACATTTAATTAAAGCTGCTAAATTGATTCTCCACACTTGGATTCTGCTTGTATCTATGCATGTACGACCGATAGCCTGGCATTGACCTTGTGTAACTGGGAAGTGGCAGCCCCGCGGCTAACCATAGATATCCTGGCTTGATAATGGTTGGCTTGTCGAAATTGACTGGCGATCGGTGCTCATTAAGATATGTATAGGCTATGGATGCCGCATGGTGTCGGGAAAAGCAGAATTACTTTACTGTCAGAGTCAATGAGAGGTGACTAGGCCCAGAGGGTGGACGGGAATGTCGGCTGGAGGATAGCGCACACCAATAACTGGTTAGTTACTTGGAAGAAGGGCAGTCAGTACAGATAAGAAGAACTGCTGTGACTTGAATGTGAAATAGTATTACCAGCTTGCAATATGTAATCCCCCAACTTCCTATAATAACACTTCGGAGAGGTCCTTCCCCCGGGACATACATGCATTTACAATGTTTAGCAAGGTTGTGTCACTTGTGTATACCTGATACCTTTGCGTAATAGTGTTCTTGCTTTCAACATGTCTTTGAGGATTTATTCATTGTGCTGGATGTCTTGTAGTATAGAGAATCCAGACAATGTGCAACAGAGCAAAGAACGGGGGAAGGGAACCTCTGGGAGAGCAGTGCAATGCGATGCACATCTCTTTCAAAAATTAAAGTGGATTTAGGATTTTAGTTTAAAAATAAGAATTTTCATTTTAACAGATGGTTTCAAAATATACCATAACAGAGCTCAAGGATGTTAGCAGACCTATTAAATACGTTTTCTGGGATTTGATACAAAACAATTTTGAAAGAGCCATTCCAGTTTTCCTGAAAAAACCCTTGATGAGTTTATATGTCATATTATTATTATATATTACTTTATTATATATTTTTATTATTTACTTTATTATATACTTTTATTATATATATATATATATACTTTCCATGCAGCTCTCTGTTCCCCCCTCTGACACATATGGCCACTGATTGCAGCCAGAAGGAGCCAAGGTGATCGGCCATGGAAACAGGGGGCCTAAACAGGTTGAGTAAATTTAATTACACTCCTTTTACACTGCCTGCCAGGGGTTTGCCAGCGAAATAAAAATATATTTTATTTATAGAACATGTATTAATAATTCTTTATTTATATAGCACACACAGATCATGCAGCGCTGCACAAATAATGTCAAACTGGTCACAATCTAAACAACCTAACAGTACGTTTTGGAGTACCCAGAGGAAACCCATGCAAACACGGAGAGAATATGCAAACACTTTGCAGATGTTGACCTGGGTGGGATTAGAACCCAGGACCCCAGTGCTGCAAAGCAGAAGTGCTACTTAATCAGCCACCATGCTGCCCAATGACCTGCAGGTGGCTCTTTGCTAATTCATAAGTGGCCTGATTATTATTCTGCCTCTGACTGCCAACTAATAGCCCCGCCAACCCTCAAAGGAGTTTGTTACAAGCCTGTTACCTGCTACTGTTGGCAGTAACCATAAGTTTACAATATATACCATTTTCCTTATCGCATTCCTTGCCTGCCGCTGCCATCATGGGCCTCCCTTTTACAGTCTGCCCTGAACTAGTCAACTCCATTAGATGTGCCCCAGGGGCCATTATTGTCTCATGGTCTCCGCCTCTCCTTGCATTACCCTGCTGGCCCTGATGGGTGTGGATGAGCCCTGTGCTAGAACAAGGCTACATTGACACCTGTGGGCTAGCCACCATTAAGCCCACAACTCAGTTTCTACTTTTTCAGCTGCCCCCATGGACTGTTGGCACTTGGTGGAGATGTTACACACAGAAAGAATGTAGTTAGCATCAATGTGTAACAAAATCTTTGAAGCTTTTTTTATGGAAGAAATGAAAAGAGAAAGTGAGAAAAGTAAACTTTGTGATATCCTTATTTATGTAAAGCAGCTTCTCTATTCATTTCTACCTTATCTTCCTCCTGAAGTGAGCAATGTATCTGAAGTTCCAGACACAGCAAAAAGATGAGGAATGGAAGCTTTAAGGAGTATTCCTCCGCATTTAGTCAAATTAATGTTATTGTTTGTATAATGAAAAGTTGCAAAATTCTCCAATATACTTTCGGTATCAATTCTTCAATGTTTTGTAGACCTCTGCTTGCTGTCATTCTGTAGAAAGCTTTAGGTTAACTTTTAGTGGATTGAAATCTGTCCACTGGAAGTAAACAATGAAGCTTTCTATAGAATGACAGCAAGCAGAGGTCTAGAAAAATGTGAGAAATTGATACAGAAAGTATATTGGAAAATTCTATAACTTTTTATTATACAAACAATAACATTTAATTGCTGAAATGGAAGCACCCCTTCTTCCTATACTTCCCACATTTCACTTGATGATTCAGACATTATTAAGACATTACACACCTTTAGAGGTGTCCAGAATAAAGCAACACCAGTAAAATCTTCTTTCTATGTTTTAATAACCGAAGCAGCCAGGACAGGTAGGAGCAGTGGGTGTCACAGGAGTGACGTCCTGTTTGTGCTGCTGCAGCGCTTCCTGCTTGAGAAATGAGAATCATGATGGGGTCGATGTTGGGAAAAATTTCACAAAGGCTTGAAATCCGTTCCATAAATGATCAGTGATGATCCTCCACAAAAGTATCACTAACTTTATTGGATTGACTTTACATAAATTATTCTGTTTACCAAATTCGGGGAAGAAATGACTTTCGCTAAATGAGGGAAACACGTGTCTTTCTTTGGATGAACTCATTAGGAGAATGATAGGGTGGTGCGCATAATAGCAAGCCTAATTATGTAATTATGTTATCTCACTCATCCTAATTGGCAGAATGTGTATGTAATAGGCAAATCATATTATTGATATCATCACTCATACATTCTATGGTATTCTAGTACTTCCCTCACCCCCCATTAGAAGCTCGCTTTAGGGGTACTGTGGGTGTATGGCTTCTTTTCTTTGCACCATAAAATCAACGCTTTAGCTACACGAAAATAAAATCTCATTTGCTATAGAAGATTAAGATATTCCATTAGCAATCCCTACATTTATAATCTCTGAAATATTAACAGAGTTCTCCTAAATATTACTAATATGTTCCATTACAGTAATTACAGTATAACTTCTAGAGTAGATATCTCTCTTGTGAGACCTTTATGATCACATTAGCCAAATTTGTTCAATTATCACATTCAACAGTATGTATACAGTATATACCGTATACTCCATTACTGCAGCTACTTGCTATGAGGATTGCTGGACAAGCTGTCTTGTATGATGCGTAATTTCAGTCTTCCGAAAGTATCCTGACGTCATCAATACACAGGGCCTTATAACTCCAATGAGACACTTGGCAGCTGTTTTTAATTCCTTTTGCACCCCGATGACACATTTTAAGAGGCTGATGCTCACATTAGTGTATCCGTAATACCGAGATTACTGCTGGCTGTTCTAAGTAGTACAGTGCTAATTATCATTGCCTTGATTTTTTTTTATCAACGTCATCACAAGAAAAATGTTTGCCAATAGGACAATAGGCTGTAAACTGAAGTTAGGAGAGGACAAGTCAAAGAGGAGTGAGCACCCCTCCCCAAATACAAAGGATCAACTTCCACAAAATTCTAAGTCAAGAAGACTAAATATGCTACATCATTTAATTCATATATGCAAAATGAAAAAAAGGTATAGTAAGTGAAAAAATGCAGAAAAATGCTTAAATAAATAAAACAACAAATAGGCATAAACCCACATCTTGCTGCAGTGATGCAGCAGATTAACTGATAGATAGGATAGGGGTTGGAGCGGAACTGGGTTTGAACACCGATCACAGTAGTTAACTGTTGGAAATGCTGCTGGTAAAGTCGAAGCAGCAATTACCGTATATGCTGCTGGAGTCTTTACCACTGGCAATTGAGGAGGTAACGCCAAATTGGTGCCATCACAAATTACGGGCATTGATGACAGGGGGTTGAGCTAGAACCCACACCTGGACTCAAACCCAGATACTGAATAATGATGAGCTGGTGATGGTTTGGTGTCCTCCATTCAACAGTTCCGCCTAACCCAGGCATTCTTCTTGATGGGCTGCAGAGCAGCCAGTCAGGCAGGCTTATGCTCCTAGCAATTAGGCATGGCTGTGATTGGCCAGGTGGACACCTGTGGACACACCTGGCCAATCACAACTTATACTTGACTTACTGTCCCATTTTTTACAGAATGGTAGCTGATGTGTTACCTGAAGAATATTCACACTTGCCATCCTTAGCGCTTTCCAGAGGAGCTGAGACTAGGGTCGTGGCTTTTGACCACAAAAAGACCACATAGTCAACTGATTCCAGCTTCATGTCCCTGGACAATTCTTTGGCGCATAGACGGCCCCAAAGTGAGCAACTATATACTGAGAATAAACCATCAGTACAAATTCTTAGTCAATGAACTCATCATAGCTGTTTTGGCATGATGAGTTATCACTTGGTAATCTTTGGCTGGCCACACATGCACATCATATTCTTAGACCTGCAAAACTATTTTCTGTAATAATTAGTTTCCCACTGCTGTGCAGCAAACACCAAAAAAGTAAATATCTTATCAAATGTCCCATTGAAACCATGGCTTCTTTAAACTGCTATGGATTTCTAACACATATGGTAACAAATGGATTTTGGGCACCCCATGGCCTAAATTTCATCTGCTCTTTTTCAACTCTATAACAAATTTATAAGACTCATACAGAGAATAGTACATCATGCTCAGAACAGCTGAGATTCTAAAAGTTGAATATATCTGTGCACAGGCCAGTTTTACTGATTTTATATCTCCAAGTTACCTTAAAGGTAATGTGGCTTAATTAAAGTTACCAAACTATGGGATGCTAATTGCTAAAAATAGATTATAATGAAGCTTGAAATCTCACTATTCCTTTACGACTATGGAACCAACTCTTATCAAGTCCAAGTTTTCCCTTCCATCATTGTTTTGTATTGTCAAACTATAAGTATAATGAACCGTCCCCTACAACCAGTGGCCAAAGTGGTGATCTACCTCAGCCAGTGATTAGCTGAATAATCAAAATAGGATGTTGTATTCTTCAGAGCAGGAGTGGTAAGTGAGGAGTGTAAGGGTAATAAAATTCCATTAACAAATACAATAATCATTATAATAACTTCACAGCGGCGCTTGGTTTTCATCAAGGGGCGGCACGGGGGCTCAGTGGTTAGCACTACAGCCTTGCAGCGCTGGGTTCAAGTACCTTCTAGGTCAACATCTGCAAAGAGTTTGTTTGTTCTGTCCGTCTTTGCGTGGGTTTCCTCTGGGTCCTCTAGTTTCCTCCCACACTCCAAAACATACTGGTGGGTTGATTACATTGTGAGCCCCATGGGGATAGGGACTGATCTGACAAGCTCTGTGCATAATCTGTGGGCGCTATATAAATAAAGGAATTATTATTATTAATGATTTTTGTAAAATTTCCTTTTGATATCCAGGTTGTAGAAGTTAATGCGAGTTGGAATGGATGCTCCAGGTGGTATATACACTCACCGGCCACTTTATTAGGTACACCTGTCCAACTGCTCGTTAACACTTAATTTCTAATCAGCCAATCACATGGCGGCAACTCAGTGCATTTAGGCATGTAGACATGGTCAAGACAATCTCCTGCAGTTCAAACCGAGCATCAGTATGGGGAAGAAAGGTGATTTGAGTGCCTTTGAACGTGGCATGGTTGTTGGTGCCAGAAGGGCTGGTCTGAGTATTTCAGAAACTGCTGATCTACTGGGATTTTCACGCACAACCATCTCTAGGGTTTACAGAGAATGGTCCGAAAAAGAAAAAACATCCAGTGAGCGGCATTTCTGTGGGCGTAAATGCCTTGTTGATGCCAGAGGTCAGAGGAGAATCGGCAGACTGGTTTAAAGCTGATATAAAGGCAACAGTGACTCAAATCACCACCCGTTACAACCAAGGTAGGCAGAAGAGCATCTCTGAATGCACAGTATGTCAAACTTTGAGGCAGATGGGCTACAGCAGCAGAAGACCACACTGGGTGCCACTCCTTTCAGCTAAGAACAGGAAACTGAGGCTACAATTTGCACAAGCTCATCGAAATTGGACAGTAGAAGATTGGAAAAAACGTTGCCTGGTCTGATGAGTCTCGATTTCTGCTGCGACATTCGGATGGTAGGGTCAGAATCTGACAACATGAAAGCATGGATCCATCCTGCCTTGTATCAACGGTTCAGGCTGGTGGTGGTGGTGTCATGGTGTGGGGAATATTTTCTTGGCACTCTTTGGGCCCCTTGGTACCAATTGAGCATCGTTGCAACGCCACAGCCTACCTGAGTATTGTTGCTGACCATGTCCATCCCTTTATGACCACAATGTACCCAAAATCTGATGGCTACTTTCAGCAGGATAATGCGCCAAGTCATAAAGCTGGAATCATCTCAGACTGGTTTCTTGAACATGACAATGAGTTCACTGTACTCAAATGGCCTCCACAGTCACCAGATCTTCCAGCACCTTGTTGAATCTATGCCACGAAGAATTGAGGCAGTTCTGAAGGCAAAAGGGGGTCCAACCCGTTACTAGCATGGTGTACCTAATAAAGTGGCCGGTGAGTGTAATATGGTCAGATGAAACAATAGAAATGATGGGTCACATTTAACAGGACTTGTATGACATACAAGCCCTGGAATAGGAAATGCGCCTATTTCCTCCTTTCCCATGTAACGTCCATGCCAAAACGTCCCTCTATCCGCAGTTGGCAGATTAGGTGGCGTTAATTTGTGTGTGAGCTGTGACTTAGTGTTTGTGTTTTGATTTACTGAGCCACACCCTGCTCTTTGCATTTCAGCCTTGCCCAGCAAGGGTTACTAGCCTGATGGACAGTTTCCCCAGTGTCTTCTTGCTGGTTATTCAGTCTGATCTCTGCATCTACTGCTATCTTGCTGTTTTCACTAGCTCTCTTGTATTTTCTAGTTTCTGGTTTATGATCCTTTGCCTGTGTCTTGACTACTTTATTTGGATTGTGATTTGGTTATTGTTATTACCCTCTTTTGCCGACTCGGATTGTTTACCTCGCCTTATTGTGTTTGTTTGTCTATATTGTTACATGTACTCACCTTACCCAGGGAGGGAACATTGCCCAGTTATTGGCCTCCGTTTAGGGGTGACCCAATAAGTAGGTAGGGACGGATTGGGGGTCTCAGTGCCATGGCTCACTGCCCTTGCCCTGTTTTCTGCAATTACATCCCTTCTACCAGAACAGTGGATTCATTCTATCATTAAATTTGGTGGGTGCCAGTGGGCAGGGAATACATTGTAGGGATTCCCCTCTTAGCCCCGTGTAAGTATGCTCCGAAATGTCTAGAGCTGGACAGTATCTAGATGACTTGACCTTTCACAAGTCTGATCTTGCAGTTTGTTGAAGAAAATTTTAATAATTGAAGAAGAAAATAGTATTATTATTATCGAAAATTAATCTATATCAAGTACTGTACATTATTAGTACCAAAACCATCCCCCTCTTTTGACAATTCTCATCCCATTCCATGTAAGCCAGACATGGTATACACGAAAATGTCTTTTGAATCTCAGAGAATACATTTTGAATGCGATAAGTTCCATTTATGGTAAACTTATGTGAAATACAGTATATGTTTGATAAGTAGTCATGTGATTTTTTAAAATAAATATTATGTTTGAGATAAAACATCACTGTATATATAGATCTACAGAGTAATGTAGTTGATGCTGTATATAAAAGCATTTCGCATAAAACATGGCAGAAAATTAATACGTTTAGACATCCGTAGTGTAATTAAAATGCAATTATTTTATCACATTCGAAAGGGAAACTCGGATTTGTGAAAGTTTTTTTTTTTTTTTGTAATTTGCACAGGGAATTTGTTGCTATCAGACTTTTCTCTGTAGAATATTTCTTTTGTTCCTATCCTCTAACCTCATCTACCTCTCAACATTCTGTATAACCGAGGATAAATAGAATATAATCCATTCAATGCCAACATTGCTCTTCATTGCCTTGACTTCTCACCCAATGTCTGTTGTGAAGAACATTTTGTTATTCAATGTTTCTTTACATTTTATATATTTCATGTTTTGCAGAAAAATAATACTTTAATTTTTACTTAATGATAGGGGTTGGAGGAGACTTGGTTCTATCTCTGTGGATGGCAAGAACAATGGGGCAGATTTACTTACCCGGTCCATTCGCGATCCAGCGGCACGTTCTCTGTGGAGGATTCGGGTCTTCCTGCGATTCACTAAGGTAGTGCGCCCGATGTCCACTAGGTGTCGCTGCTGCACTGAAGTCCGCCGGAGTTCACTGAAGTTCACCAAGCAAGCGTGAGTGCAGGTAAGTGCGAGTCAAGCGACACTTTTTTAAAAAAAAAATACGGCGGTTTTTCCAAATCCGTCGGTTTTCTTATGGCCACGACCTCCGATTTCTGTTGCGTGCATGTCGGCGCCAATGCGCCACAATCCGATCACGTGCACCAAAAACCCGGGGCAATTCAGGGAAAATCAGCGCAAAACGGTATAATTCGGGTACCCTGACGGAAAAATGCGATTTGGGCCCTTAGTAAATGACCCCCAATATGTGGTGATATAGAAGGGAATGACCACAGATGCCAGGATTTTCAACAACTCAGCTCTATCTTATGGAAACACATCTTCAAAAAGTGGCCCCTTAAAATTGGAAAATGGTGTTTTGTGCAGAAGATCTCTTACAATTCTAATATACAATGCCCTATTTTCCAGAGATGATTCATCTTTCTCCAAATATTCTGATCAAACTCATTGGAATTAAGTCATAATTCACACCAAAAACACTGTGCAGTGTATTTATCAAAGAGTTTGCAGCTGGTGCGCCGACAGGGGGTAGTCTCACCTTAACAGGGGCGTAACTATTGCAGCTGCTATTGGGCCTGCAATGTCTGGTGGCCACAACATCTGTGGTATTGGGAGTGTATTGGGGGTGTATATGCTGCATGTCTGTGTGTATATGCTGCATGTCTGTGTATGGTATTGTATGTATGTATGTGTTTGCGGTATGTGTGTATGTATGTGATGTCTATATGCAGCATGGGTCTCTATGGTACTTTTTATATGTGTATATGATGTATGTATATGTGGTGTGTGTATACTGTATGTATGTTTATGCTGTATGTGTGTATATAATGTGTTTATGCTGTATATAAGTATTTGAATGCATGTATATATGAATGTGAATAAATGG
This sequence comes from Engystomops pustulosus, assembly GCA_019512145.1. Taxonomy (NCBI): domain Eukaryota; kingdom Metazoa; phylum Chordata; class Amphibia; order Anura; family Leptodactylidae; genus Engystomops; species Engystomops pustulosus. Next base: position 25,926,545 of record CM033643.1, on the reverse strand, counting down.
GTGTGATTGTAACACTTGTTATTATATGTATATTTTTTAAGGGGGGGCCTATTGAAAAGTCTGACCTAAGTCTCACCTTAAAGAGGCATGTCCTAAGGTACCAATCCAAAAATAAATCTGCCAAAAAGGGAGACTTCTCTGCACCAACTAATAAGAGGTGCACGGTATGACTAGATAGTCTTAAACTACATTAAATGTATTATTTAGCACCTGAGACTTTGATAATACAACCACTACATTGGAAATCCTAAACCTCCTTCCATTTAGTACCAGACTATGAGGGTTGACCATGTTTCTAGACTTAAGGGGACTCTCACCAGTTTTCTAGCTTTCCTTCTTTAATTTTAAAACTTGCCTTTTCCCTACAAAAAAACCTCCTATATCGGTGATACACGGTAGCTTTTTTAGTTACAAATTAGACAAAAATTCTGCTACATGTAGTTTTGTAAATCTGCCCCAATGAGCATAAATTCAAACAATTTAGAGACATCCATGTGGAAAGTTCCTTATTCCATCAATTGAGCTGATAATAACCGAGACTATGAAGTAGTGGAATGGAAAAATGAGAAGTGATTCTGTTAGTGAGCAAATAAGGCTAGAAAGCAATAAAGAAAAACAGAATTAACGTAACATTAAAGTTAAATTAATGTACTGGAGCATCCTGCGATGATAAGGACTAGTTAATAGATACTCTAAACGCCTGCAGTTAGGTTTGCTGGATGATTTATAAATCGCAGTGCACAGCTCTGTACTGTATAGATTTTTATAACTATGGTTTATTACTGAATCACATATGACAGACTATAAAAGAGTGGTTTAAGGAATGTTCTTAACGGCATATGGGATGTTATTTATCATATATAGCAGCAGTCTCTGGGTAATTGCTTGCACATGAAATAACTAAAATGCTCTTAAAGAAAATCTACCTTCAAAATCCTGCATGGAAAAACCAGGGGCTCTTATAACTAAATCCAGACACCTTGAGTTTTTCTTATCCACGGCCTTGGATCAACTTTTAAAAGTAAGCTAATTAGCGTGGAGGGCTCTAGGGGTGTTACCAGAGCCCCTCTGTGTTGTAGCTTTACAAGCTGTTACAATTCGCAGAAGCATATCTGCCATCCAGCCAGCTACAGTAAAAATATATTGGATAAGTTGTTGAAGTAAATCTACCAATGAAATCCATCATGATAAACCAGGAACACTTACTCATAGATCCAGGAACCCTCACTTCTTTGTTATCCATGGCCTCCTTCCTTCTAAAATTAACTTTAAACATTATGAGCCTGGAGGGCTCCTGGGGGTGTTACCAGACTCCCTCTGTGCTGAAGATTCACTTGCTGTTACAGTGTGCAAAGAGCACCCCCACTCCCACTGTATGCTGCAGTGAGATTACAGCAGGCAGAGAGAAGGGGGACTTCTGAGTGAGCAGGGAAAGGGGAGACAGTGTAACAGCCTTTGAAGCTGCAGCATGGATGAGCTCTGGTAATATCCAAAGGAGCTCTTTAGTTTAAGCCTATTGATGTACCGTATTTTTCAGACTATAAGGCGCACAAAAAATCCTTTGATTTTCTCAGAAATCAAAGGTGCGCCTTATATATGAACCGTACTTACAGACAGCAGCTGCCTTGAACTGTGCACAGGTCTGCTGGTCATTCATCCTTATAATCAGGTGTGCCTTATAATCTGGTGCGCCTTTTATATGAACCTAGACGTTTTAGCAGGCATTTATTGATGCGCCTTCTCCTCTTTTTTCCTCAGTTTACCTCACTGTCATAGATAAATTAATCTTCAAAAAGTGGTCCATAACCCAGAACTACCCGATCATATCCGTCAATTTACTGGGGGAATATGCAAATGAGTTTTCCAAGTTGGGATGAGGAAAACCATGCCTCTTTTAGCTACCTTGTAAGGCAGCTCCCTTGACATCAAGCATGACCTTCAGGAAGCCTAATGACATGTGGCGGGATTGAAACCCACCCAGAAGGAACAGATTCCCAACTGTAGACAGAACTGTTTCATCCTGGTTGGATTGTTTTTTAGTACAGCGGAGGGACCTGGTGAGAGGCTTGTGAGCATCAATGGCTATAAGTCTACACATGCCTACAAGAACGCCTTAATTGGCAGAGTATCCGTAAGCAGAACTGTGTCACTCCACTTTCATGACTAGTGTGAGTGCCAGCATATGGACATCCAGTAAGCAGACGCGGGTAGATGACATATGCTAGTCTTGGGATGACCCCTTTTAGCTTCATACTGAGCAAATGTAATGACACTGCTACTTGTACTTTATGACTTTTCATAAGGCTTCTGTGATTGGCTGCCACTCTAGCCATTATCACTGATAATAGACCATTAAGGATTATTAACGACGGCTGATAGAGAGTATGCGCTGCTCCGCGTAATATCAGCTTCATGCAGTCTCCGAATCATTTAGTGCTAAGAATAAGGTCATATTTCCTTGGACTGAATCAAGAAGATTGTAATCTTTTGCTTTTTTTTCCCCGCACCCTAAAAATGCAAAACCCATAAATTACCTGACGCCGTAAAACCTCAGATAAAACATAATGCCGGAGAAGGTTTTATCAGAGCTGTTAAAGAGGCGATAAAAAAGACCCATCAAATCCAAGAATAATTCATTTGCCTTTTAATAAATTGCCGTTAAAATGATTTATATTGTGAGTCGGCCGTATCTGAAAATATCTCAACGCGGGCAGTGAAGTCTTACAATGTGGTTGATGTGAAGAGGAAGAAAGAACCTGTGGCTTATTTTGCGAATAAAAGGATTAGTGCGTTAAAACCAATCCTCCGTCAGACATCTCACCTTTAAATCTCCTATTCCCGGAGAGATAATCATAATTATTTCTGTGTGTGTATATTGCGTGTACTAGACAAACCTAATGCGTGCAGCGGAACATGCTTTTACGAGTGTCCTGTAAAACAAACCGGGACAACTTTTATGGCTTTAAAAAGAGTAACTGCCCTTGAAATGGAGACGTCTCTAGCTCAAAGTGGAGAGAATATTTTTTGGCTGGACAAGTAAACAGTAAAATGCATAAATCACTTTGTTTTTCCAAAGTGTAAAAATGCCACGACATATGATTTGAGTCCTTTAAATTTTTTTGTGAATTAATTTTATTGAGCACTTACATTTTACTCAATTTAGCAAGGGAGTTCACATCCAGGTACCTCATTGCAGAACAGTCAAACCCAAACCCGTTTTGTCCGACTTAGGTACATAAAGATGTTGTATTCTGATGATTTCATGGCTGTACACCTGTGTGATTGTACTGTTTACTGTTGTACCATTGTGCTACCTTCATTGAATTGTTCTATCGCTTTCAATGTACACTCAAAACGTAATAAAAAAGTTTAAGAAAAAGTTCTGTCCTCCTCTGGGACTTCATTGCTTTATCTCCTCGTAATTCCTTAACATTATCACCATCCTGCCTTCCATCATTATTTAAAGAGCTTAAAGAGGACCTCTCACCCTGAAAAAGTGTACTAGGAGCACCGGGATCGAGGTGAAGAATAAAAAGCAGCCAATGTACAAAACTGTACAAAAAAAATATAGAATTAATATATAATCTAAGGATAGACAATCTATACATATAAATTCTAACTCATCCCATGGATCCCTTTACACAGGTATGTTAGACATATGCTATCCTTGCTTTCCCCCTCGGCCCACCATAAGGTCATGTTAGAATGTTGCGGCCACCAATGGCCGACCATCAGTGCACTAGGAAACCAGGAGTGTAACACATATTACATGTTCTTTCTGCCTCGTGTTCAGTGCATTTCACATATTTTAAAGTCTTTTTTAAATTCTTTGTAAATATTTTAGTAGCTTTCTGGAACGGGCCCAGGTTTTGCAGCCTTTTTTTTTCTATTCCTCTCCAATAATTTCCTTATTGCCAGGAGGAGAAGGGACCTCATTGAGCCGCCGTCATTTGTTTTTAATGATGTTTACATCAGCAGATGGGGTGACAGAAAAAATCACTTTTTAAACAGAATTTATTACCCACTGGCTGCTGCTTTAACTGTATCTCACGGCCGGCCCTTAGTTTCCATGGTGACGCAGGGCCACTGCAAGCTATTGGTGGCTTAACCTCTTCAATGGCGGAGGGATGATCAATTCGGTGCGTCTTCTACACAACAACATAGGGCTCTTGTTTATATGCACATGATGCTCATACTTCATAGCCTCTTCCATTTACTTTCTTCCAAGAGAGAAGCATTTTATGATTTCTTAATCTCATTTAAGCATTTGGCTCCTCAAATGACGCTTAAAGCTATTGGAGGAAAAACAGCTTAATAATTTATGAAAGGAAAATTCGTATGGTAGTGCATATAATATAAGCAGTTTATCATGCGGGGAGAGTGACTCCGGTAACCCGGCGCTTCACTCCAGAGAACAATTGGAGGGGACTTTGCCGATGTTCATTCCCGGACTATTTCAATATGTGTAGAGTCCCTGTTGATTACCGGGATCACTCGTGCGTATCTCATAGACGCTTGATGTCTTTCATGTCTTACCCTTCACCCTTCCTGGCTGCTGGATCTGTAAATGTTGAATCCATAGAAGGAAAAAAAAATCTTCTCTTTTTTACAAACTTTGTGAATATGGAAGGTGCATTATGCTGATGTTTTCTTCATCTGCCCAAATTATTCTGTGCCTTTCCATCCTCCTGCAGTTTTTCGAAACATTACATTTATTATTTACTGTATTACTCTGTTCACATTCACTTATATTCTCTTCACATAAAATGCTATCTTCTGTGCGCAGGTCTTTTCCACCAAGGTATTTCAATCCTGTTTACACACACAATAAAGTAGTCTCTGCTTCATGTACAGATCATATCATGTTTTTAATCCTCAATTTACGTTTCCCAAATCCTAATCGGTTAAAAGCACCAATATGTTGTGAAAATAATTCCATCATACAAGCGAAACCTTTGAAAGGCTGCAATGTCCAACGCAGGGATGTTAAGCATAGACTTTAATACTATACAATATAAAATTAAGTGATACAATATTAAAAGATTTATTGTCTTGAAAATCTGATCATCTTGTGACTAATATTGAGCGGACCCGATTTTAAAAATGAGGTTCAGCTCAACGTCCTGGTAAATGCCCCCAGTGATTCTTTTTGGAATATTCAAAGAGATAACACTTGTGATCGGTGCCAACACTGATTGCAGGTGTTATTGGAGGGAGGGGGGATGTTGATCCAAACCCAGAATGTAACTGACTGAAATTGGTGTTTGGGTTTGGGGCTTGAACATGCAAAGTTCTGTAGAACTCTAACTCTGTGGTTCAAGTCTACTTGACACTGCTTATGACACATACCTTGGACTAGAGTTGCATGGATATGGGATTTACACCAGCAGTAATCCCTTAGTCAGCTGATCTAAAATGCAATGATTTTGCTTTCAGATATCTTATTAGATACATCTGTATATGCTGGTGCATTAAAGAGAACCAGTCACCAGCAACCTCCCCCTCCCCATTCATCTGTAAGATTATGGTGTATCAGTATAACTGTATTAATGCTGTTAGTAAAGGTAATACAAGACTATAGCTAAATGGCAATGCTCATGTCTGCAAACATCAAGGTCAAGAACTCGATTCCCATCTAACCAAAAATTAATTAAATGAATAACAATAAATAATTTATAGATCTTGTATCATAGGTAACCCTTGAGCAGTTCAGGAACCAACAATGTCCGAAAGCAGGAATCACTAGAACAGCATAGACACTCATTACTGAAAATAAAAGGACCTTGATACTGAAAATTTGCAACATCATGCAACTCTATCTTGAACATAACACCTTAACAGGGTTGGCCGCCTGCTTTTCAATAAATCTCTTCAATTAGACAGGTCTCTGTATGTATATGTATCTGTGTATTTGCCTTGAAAGCTGCAGCCTTTCCCTGTTCTGCCCTGCTGTCCTGCTTACACACGGCTCCATCTCTGTCACTGCTCCAGGACGTCACCCATTGTATCTCTTTCTTCACAGTCCATCCACAGGGACAGAGACTGGGAGAAAGGAGGGAGCATGATGAGCCAAAATTAGCTTCTGCAGCTCCGCCTATTTAGCAGAGCTCAGAGATGTAAAGAAAGAATCACGGAGGACCTGCTTACAGTGCAAAAGTAAGTTTACTCACTTGATGAACTTTTACGGTTTATTCACAAGGCAGTAGAGGCATATGGGAAGCTTTGATATCCTTTAATATCCTCCAAGACATTTTACAGCTCTCCAACTTATAATTTTCGACCATTGAGAATCAGCGTTATCAATTAACTGGCCCAGAACATTAATTTGCTCAGAACATAGCAGGATTACACATTACACCTAGTGACCTCCCCTAACATCACTACTCACAGGAACGCAGGAATATTGCTGGAAAGCTTTCTCTAAGGCGTAGGCACAAAGATCCAACGGGAAAGAAAGGGAGGCACTGATTAATAAAGGTGGAGGTGTTTAGCCAATGCACCAGCGCTGGCTCTTTAAATTTCCCTACAGCACTGGTGAACCAATATAAAACTTTTTACACCAGTGCTGTAGAGATATATTGGATACTTTGGGTGAAATTTCCAGTCATTTGGTAAGACATGGAAGGATTTGTTGCTTTTTTGATCCCTTTAAATTTCCTACAGCCTGTGTGCGCACACCCTAGGAGGCGGGGACAGGTAAGTCTGGAGCAGCAGCAGCAGTAGGGGCACACGGAGGGAAGTGACATCTTCTACAGGAAGTGACATCTACTCCTGAGCCCCTCCCTTCTCACATTACTACACTATGTACCACCTACTCTGTTCTTTTAAGGTGTACCACCATCTTACATCAATACTGGATCATATAATTCAGGCGTTATAGGTCCCCCCTTTCCCCCCGTCCTGTTCTCACTTTGCCTATGGCTCTGGAGTTTTCATTATGACATCTGTTCCTGTTAATGTATAAACTGTTGAGTAAAAACATAAAGGGGGTCATTTATCTTATTTCCCCCTTCTCTGTGCTCTTTTTGAACCTGTTGTTAGTCTACTTTTTGCACATCATTTGTCTTTGTGGTTTTGGCTCTTTGTCAAATGCAGGTTTGGTTTGAGCCTTATTGGGCGCAAATTTTAAAAAAGGCGCAATTGGTTGTGCAAATCACACCATTGCCTTTCCTAAGCATGGTCAGGACTAGTGTGTTATTGTGCACTTATTTGCGCCCATATAGGCATAATAGTATAATAGCAAACATCTATAAAGAGGCGCAATGTAATGACAAATAGGGCACAGCAACACACGGCAAATTAAGACGTCTCAGGACTCAAGGTCAGTGGACCCCCTGGACCACCGCGGGAGATAGTACTAGCCGACACCTAGGACCGGAATCTAAGTGGCACCTGGTCTTCACCAGAGTCCGCCGCAAAGCCGGATGTTCTTGCTGCAGCGAGATACCACCAGGTTGTTCCACAGGTGCAACTAGCCCGCGGTGGCAGCCAAAATCGGAGTACAGAAACACAATCCAGGCTCGAGGTCAGGCACAGGCAGGCAGTCAGGGCAGGCGGCAGAGATGCAGAGGTCAACCCCAAGGGGCATGGGTGTGCCCGCAATCCGTGACATGGATCACGGGGGCACCCATGAAAAGGCGTAACATTCCTACAAAGCACAAAAAAGGCACTGCAAAAACCATTATGCAGCAAAAAGGAGCAAAAACACCAACGGCAAGGAAAAAAAAAAGATAAATGACCCCAAAGTCTACCTCCGTGCACTTTCTTCCTTGAATATGACATCCCCATGGCAGAGCCCTGCTTTGTTTTACCTGTGTTAGAAAAACTACTATTCCATCTAACACAGCAGGTTAAGCTGAGACAGTATGCAGCTGTAATATCAGCAACAGTGACATGTGAAAGTCAGGGCAGGGTTATTTGTATGAATAAAATTACAGCCTTCCATTGTGAGACCCGATGGTTAGATATAATGCAAGCTGCTCTAAATTATTATTTATTATGAGTGACAAGCTATTTTCCTTTCAAGGCGGCTTGGATAGCGGAGCTGGCAGCACACCGGGAATACTGCAGAGTGGAGCGGGCAATGGGGGTTCAATGACAAGACGGAGTGCGCAGTTCACGGTAATGATGAGCCACAATGACTGCAATAATTAAGAGATCTTTGCTGTACTGACGACTGCCAGGGAAGGTAAAACAATAGGACAGCAAACAAACTGCAGCAGAAACAGAAGGATAAATACTATTGCACAATGATCGTAGTATTACACACTCAATGCATCGCATTACGTTATTAGCTATAGTACTTTCACAATACCTTGTCCTCCTAGTCTGATTTGCTGTAATCATGAGCCTGGATATGTTGCCGTAAAATCAGAGGAATAGCACAAGTTGTTCAGAAAAAAGGTTTCCCGCCAAGCTTGTGTTGGGAAGCTGAGTTTTTATATGATACTCCCAGAGATATTTATAGTAAACATAGTACCCCATTTTGTAAGGATTAGCCATGTACTCCATGAAAAATTCAACACAACTTGAGATGTACAACAGTCCAACCTGATTATTCTTCCACTACATCCCGCGCCAATTTTCAGAATAAAGAAGTTTTACGGAAGTTTTGACATTAGTTTTATTAGCGGCGGAGAGGTAGCATTTGCCTATTCCCAATGACTTTTTTGAGTTGTAAGAGGTCACCAATATTACAAAAGGCTTATGGAAAGTGATGGAAGACCATTGCACCAGTATTATAAAGGACTGATGGACAGTAGATGGACACAGGTTATACATGTAACCACTCAACCCTTTTATTTGCATTTTTCTCATAGTCTTATACTAAAGGGACTGTTTTTGCCAAAATTTCAGATCATATACTGGATGCAAATAAAATCCGAGTTCAACAAAGTCGAGGTCAAAGGCCCAAAGAATTGCATTTCTCTCTTACACCCCAAGTATTCATATGAAATTTGGAAGCAGCATGTCAAATATGTATTTTCTAACAAGGCGTCTTTGATACGGTAGCTACACTCTAAGTGGACACCTAGATAAAATATATAACCCTCGACTAATTTTTGTAATATAATTGTGCCCTCTGGAATAACTAAATATACATATTTTAATTGTATCAAATAAAAGTTATAGTATTCATTTGAACAAATAAGAATATATAGTGATCCTCTTGAAGAAAATCTACCAAAAAATCCATCATGATAAACCAGGGACACTTACTCATAGATCAAGGCACCGGAACTGAAGTAATCTGGTTATATTTGTCATCCATGGCCACCTTCCTTCTAAAATCAACTTTTAAAATTATGGAAGTTTGGTGTCATATTGCAGCTATGACGAAAACGTCCTACAGTGGTGCTCTGCTAATCCATGGACGTATGTACCAAAGTCCAACAATAAATGTCACCATCAGACCCCTGCAGACGCCACTCTCAGGAGTCAACATCACCCTGCTGCTGAAGCAACCATCCATCCATCTCCAGCCTGAAGTTTCCTATACCAGGCTGTGAGCAATTCCTGTGAAACACCATCCAACCAGCCATCTCAACCCAGTTGCTGTTACTGCTGTTCTGGCCATTATCAGGTTCCTGAATAAAAAAGCTGTAAGTTAAATGATTGAAATTCTCTGTCTCTGAGTAATCCCTGTGTAACGCTAAGAACACCAATGCTGCCCCATTCACCACCACCATGGAAACATCCGATTCCCTTAGCCTGTCCCTCCTTTCTTGTGCTCCCACCTGCCGGAGACCTGCTAGGCTGTGGAAGAGGCCGTGTCTCCTGGTACCCAGCAACGTGACTGCAGACAGAGCTAGACCACTCTCCGCCAATCACTCAGGGATCTCACTGTCCCCAAGCCAGAAAATGGCAAGGCCATGGAGGATTTTGGACTGCCCAGGGGGGAAATTTGAAGACTGATATCTTAATGAATTCCCCCACAGTAACAATTATTTACAAGTTGTACCCAAATATTTTAAAATACTCGCCATCTGCTTTTGCCTCACAGATTTAAACCATTTAAAAACAACGATAACCACTCATTTTGACAGCAGTAAATAGTTTTATTTTCAGCAGTTCTGTACAGAATCTATTTATTCACATTGGTCACAGCCTCCAATGGAGCTTTCAATCATATTTTCTTATCTCAGTTGAATATACACATTATGGAAAATTCCTAAGAAATTCACATAGTGAAGTAGGAAATCAAGTAGAGCATAGAAACCTAATGTGAAGGGGCTCCCTGCTGGGAACATCAGTGGTTTGAGCCGGGGAGCTCCAATGTTAGCAACAAGGCAAAACATTGTATTTGTCATTTGTTTTCACTTCTACATTATTGAAGCTCTAAGCTTTTACTAACTTTTCATAATGGAATAGTACAATTGAACACAAGGGGGGGAATTCATTAAGACTTCAGCCTCTTAGTAAATATGGGCATAAACTCTGCCGATTCAGAACTAATACCAGGCCTGATTTGGCAGAGTTTTCCATTAAAGCCCCTACTGGTTTTCCGGTGGAGATCATAGTCAATGCAGTGGGCCAGGCGTTCATGTCCTGGCTGCCCCACTTCCTGTCCTGACATGCCCCAAGTGGCATGTGAGTTGGATAAGCCAGGAAACTGGCAGAGAGGGGGAGATTGATGTACTTTCTCCACCAGTTTTCTGGCATAATGAATTTCTCCCAAGGAATTTTGTAATTGGATGTTCTGCAATCTATCTACAGTACATCGTTTTTCTTTTTCGCTTCCTACATGCATTTCACGTTTTATGGAGAGTTTCTGATTTCCTGCCTATTGATCAGAGAAAAATGTAGTAGTCTGATCTGAGTCGTGTGTTAAACCAACCCATGGAAGTCATGGGACCGTGAAAAGAAACTGACCACACTTAGATGTTTTCCTTTATAGAGTGAGAAAAACATGAATATGAGTCTTGAATGTAAACTTCTGGTTTCAATTGTATATGTTCTCACCCCTTAGGATCCTCAAATACTTACAACTACTTACAGCATCAGAAAACCTCTGCGTGGGAACCCAGCCTAACAGTGATGATTATGTGTATTATAAATGTTGTTTGGAGTGCTAAATCCTGAATAAAATAATGAAATAATCCTTGTGTATATCACAGTGCTACTGGTTGGGGTATAAAATGGCCTGGGGGGTATGAATTGACCTAGGTTACTTCATACCCCAAAGAAGAATCACTCTAACCCCAGGTATAGTCGGGACCGGTGGTTACTCTGGCCTGTTACAACAGGACATCCCAAATTAGCTTGGACTGTTGAAAGGATTTTTGACTCCAAACTCTAAAGGACTTATCCATAGCTGAACATTGAGGTCGTTAACACTTGCCGATCAGCTGTTTTTGTCCTTCAACTCCTGGTTTGGACATCAAAAACTCCATATGAAAACCTGAACATGTGAAAAAAACCTGGAGAGACAGCCAATGCTTCCAAAGTGTAAATCAGCTGGTGAACAGGGCATCTCAGCTATAGGTTTGGGATCGATGTTCGGGTTAACCCCACCCATTAACACCCTCAATCAGTCCTGGGTCCTGGCTTTTTACCTAGAATCAATGCTCCCCAATATGAATTGGGAGCTGCGATCCTAGAGAGATTGGCCGCTTACACGTGCCGCTGCCATTTAAATGCCCTGACAACATTTGAACTCTAACACCCGTGATCGGTGTTACCGGTGGGGGGTTAACATTCAGGTTTGGATACCCAAACATGGACCATGAGGAATAAAACCCCTTTAAATGAGCATTTGGGAACTAATGAAATTCAAAAGCAATACATAAAAAAGGAAAGGAAAGTAAAACAAAAAAAGTCAACTTTTTATGTAAATTTACAAAGCGGAATGTTGTAAATATGTTAAAATGGAGTTCTGTGTGGGCGCATTAACAAGAATACCAAACCCCTACTGTATCTTCTGTAGGAAGTATCTGGCCACGGCATAATGGTTGTTATATAACATCTAGATGGCAGGATCACCTTCGTTCCTGGGGCAGTCTGTTCAGCTCTGCGGGTTCTTCTGCCATCCACATTAGAATCAGTTGTAAAACACAGCCATATGTTTCCAAAGTCTTTTGGAGAGACAGAAGATGAAGGAGAATTAATGTCATTGCAGCTTTTGGAATTGCTAATTTCATCCTAGCTGAGTCCAAACATGAGAAACTCTTGCTGAGTAAACAGCTGAGGAATAGCAAATTGTGATTGAATATAAAGTTAATCTGACATAGCGCAAAGTAAGGAAAGCTCTATATACATATATAGTATCATAGAAATTGTCACTTAGCAGTTTACAATTTTCTCAGGTTGCATATTTACTTGTAACTTAATTATATTTCTCATTAAATCCACTGATTGTTTTTGCTTGCAGTACTAGGATTGAACACACGGTGTGCTGTTATGGAGAAACTTACACAAAACGGGGAAGAAAAAACAACTGACTTAGACGCAAGAAGAACAATAAGATCAGCAAAATCTTGTGGTTGAATAGTTATTGTTGGGATTGACAAATTGAGCGATGCAAATCACATATTGACGTAGGAAGCTGTTTACTGATGCGTCATTATACAGCATTAATGTAAAATAGCTCTGTACTGTATTCACTGGGGAAATCGATCCCTTTACATAGTCTTACTCTTGCTGCGCGCAATTAACTGGATTTATGCTAAAGAGAACAAAAAATATTTTGTCACAAATTGTACAAAAACAGTGTTAATGACATGCTCCACATATGTTGATTACTCTATATTATCTACCAAGTATTTAAAAAATGGGTAGTTTTCATTGGTGCATATTACTGGGGTATTTCTATACAAGGCATGAAGTGGCATTAGTGGCAATTTATGCCCAACATATTATAGTATGGGTGTGCAACTACTCCGCCCGCTGTGGTGGTTGGCCGGGAAGGAGGGTGGTGCCATGGGATGGCACGGGGCAGGGACGCCTATTCAGGCACAGACTAGGGTGCAATTCTAAGCCAGGGCAGATTCGGAGTAGAATCCTGAACGAGGGTCGGGGGCACCATCTTACGCATTTAGCACCAGCATATGACAAATGTGCCCATGGATCTTCAGTCTGGGTGTGCGTGTTATGACACTTTTTATCTCAATTTAAATAAACATGACTAAACCGCAATACCAAAAACTACTTGTGGCCAGGCGTGGGTTAATTTTAAAATAAAGAAGCTTTTCAAATTCAACCAATAGAAATTCTCCCAAAGTTGACCATCCTCCTACGGCTGCCTACACACAAATGTGGGCAGTTCTCATGCAACAAACAATGGATCCTACAGGGAGCACATAACACCTCAATATACACCCCCACCAATGCTGGGCTGTGCAGCACATGACACTTCACTGCACACTCCCACCAATGCTGGGCTCTACCGCAAATAGCACCTTCCTGTATAGCCTCATCATTGCTGGTTTATATAATACATAAGACCTGACTGTACACCCCACCAATTCTGGGCTGTACTTTCACATTGTTAAGGGGTTAAAACATCTATGTGTGTAATATTGGTTCTCTAAATGGGTGCTCAGTCTGAAAACATTGATGGCCTATTCATAGACTAGGTCCTCAATAACAGATTGATGGGGTCCTATACTCAGCTCTTCCACAGATCACATGTTCTCAGCAATTGATAAACAAAGAATGGAGCGGTAAGCAGACAGCGCCATTCACTGTGTAGTGGCTAAACTGAGTTACTGCAGCTCATATCCCATTCAAATTAATAGGAGCTGATTTGCAACTGATCTTGAACACCAACGGGGAGATTCTCTTCTATTAAAAAGTTATAGCTCAGAACACCTTTAATAATTGAATGTTGTCGGCCTAGTTTATATTCGTGAAATGCCACTTGGTCTTTTTGTGGTGCAACTATACACAGACTTGTAGTGGATAACATTTTGAGAACTATATAATAACGTTGGTACAGCCATGATTTCATGTTAGGGCTTTTATACTGCACTTTCACTCTACAAGTGGCTAAAAGTAAAAATGATTATTATTCCGGCATCCTACTCCCTAATTCATTTCTGACAAATCGTCCACCGACTAGAATGTGTCTAAAGCAATAATCAAGTGAGGAAGAAGCCGGGTAATTGTTTGTCAATAGCACACTTCTATTAGCATAGGATCCTCGGCGGCATTACTCGCAGGCTGTGTTTGTTTTTGTGCTGGGTTGCAGATACATTATGGGGGAGAAATAATGTGTAATTACAATAATTAGTACGTCTGCAAATACAGATACAGTCACAGCAAAATGAATTCTCTGTCCAAAGTATCCCTATGTGGTGCAACAATGTACTGCTTTTTTTCCAAAGCTTTCAATACTGCTCTCAAAATGCAGTGATTTTACCACTTATAGGGGTTGTCGGGGATAAGGGTGTTTCCACCGCTCTTCACTCTGGCTATACATGACCCAAACACCTTTAACCATAAGACACAGATAGGGGAATTTCTCCTTTGTCGCAGGAACAACCATGCCCTTCTCCGCAGCGCCCCGTCCCCCGGCACTCACTTACCTCTCTGCCCTCCTGCTTCCAGGCTGGATGGTCGGCGCACGCCTTCCCACTCCCTAGGGTAAGTGTGCGTCGGCTCTAGAAGATTTAAAGGGCTGGTGTGGTACTTCCAAGTTTTCTATTCAAGCCGGCTGCTCTCAACATTCCCTGACGGATCTTTGAGCTCATAGCCTTAGATAAATCTTCCCTTGTGCTAAGAACTCCACTTGTGACCTCGGACCTGAGCTCTCACTCTGATCCATTGCCATCCACCAGCCCTGACTCCGAGCCTGCATTCTGAATCTGTACCTTGACCTTGGCTGCTACCCTGGGCTAGTCACGCCTGTGTAACAGCTTGCACCACGCCGCAGAAAGACCATCCTGCTTTGTGGCGGGCTCTGGTGAAGACCGAGTGCCACTTAGATTCCGGGCCCAGGTATCATATAGCGTCATCTCCCGCAGTAGTCCAGTGGTTCCCTGACCCCGAGCCCTGACAGTCTTTGACTTGATCAATTCGTCTATGATACATTTTTGTTTTATCTGAATTCACCAAGTAAGTGTTATGTTGATGTATTTGTTTTCTTTTTTTTTTTTTTATTGTATTTTTTATTAAATTTGTTGCAATTGCAAACTGTTATTTTTTTGGGTGCACATGTCACATAATGTCTTGATACATTTGGTAGTGGTGTTTCTCCTATTTTTATGCCAGGGGGTAACTGGAGCCATTTTGCACCAAAACTTGTTCCTAAATGAAAATTTGCCAAATTGCAAATTGTGAATTCAGCTCAGTTTTGTGAAAACCAGTCTATGCAAATAATGAATTTGGCGTATTTTAAATCGACTTTTTGCTATTATATGTTCAGTTATGCAATGGAATGTGATAAAACAGCATTTGTACCACAACTGCACCAATCCTCTAAAAATAAACAGAAAATACAATGATGAATTCCCCCTAGAGACTTGAATGGATTTTAATGGCCACAGCAACCACTTTTTTTTTGTCAAATGTTGAACAAATATAAAATACGAAAAAACACTTCAATACCCTGTTCAATGAGGCATACCCCCATTGCCCAAAACCATGTAAAAATATTCGACATCAGAGGGAGGTCCGCAAAGCCCCAAAAAGTTCTAAATAATTACTGTAAATTAGCACCTGCTTCTTAACCTCTAACCACTAAAACACTGGCTAAGAGGCACTAACTAGACAAAATTCCGGTGTTCCTTAGGACACATTTTGACTGCCCAATGGGATACCAGCCTCACCACTTTAAGGTCCTCCCACTTCTGCCAATTCAACTCATCAACTTGGAAGACTACCCCCCCCCCCCCCCCACACACACACACACACACACAACACCATGCCCTGTGGAAATGTGATCCAACCTACTTCTGGCAAATCACCTCCATTCAGTCCTTCAAAATGCTAACACCATTAAGACGGGCTGGCAAAGGCTTTTTCACAGAAAAAAATGGCCCCAAGGAACTGTCACTAAAACACTTTAGAAGACCTAACCATTTAGCTCCACTTAAAACTAACCCCCTCCCCGTTCCTCTCTTGGCAAGCTCTGCCTGCCTTCCTTCATGCTCTGCCTGCAATTATTGCCCCATCTCAGCTCCCTCTGTCCTGGAATATTCCTTAATCAACAAGTCCACTTTAAATAATGTTTCTCTTCTTATCTGGCTCACTCCTTAACCATGTACTTTCTGGTTCTCCGCCCGGAGAATCTAAGTCAATTACCTTACCCAAAATTGGCAAAGTTGCGTAGTCATTGCTACAACAATATTAATCTGTACTCACCCTGTCTACTTGTGACTCTCTTCTTGGGACTTGGCTTGACAGACTTGTCCTTCTTCTGTTTTACATCCATGGATTAAACAAAATTGATTGTTTCTCATCCATTGCATCTGACTGGTCAGACACATTTAAAAGCTTTTTATTCTTACAAGTCTCCAGTCTTGGGGATACTTTTAATGTCTGCCCTGTCTTTCATGCTACATATTTTGTTATTACCTGCCACCTCCATCCTAAAAACATTTTTGTATCCGCTCTTTCTACAACCCAAGTAAAGTCTTCTGCCTACATGTTGTACGGTTTATGTATTTCAGGTTCTGTATTTCGGGGGAATAAAGAAAAAAAAAAGTTTTCTGCATCAACAAGAAATTATTCTGTCCAAGGAAAGTCATAGAGTTGTGTAGAGTTATTATTTTGGTGTGACCACATCTTGACTATGGGAAATATGCAAGATGGGACAAGGAAAACTATGCTTCATAGCTACCTTTTAAGGCAGTCCCCTAAATATCAAGACTTTCAGGAAGCCTAATAACATGATGAGGGATAAAACCCAAACTATTATATCTTCCAGAAAGAACAGATTCCCAACTAAATAGTGCTTTTTCAAGATGGTTGCTTCTCTTCAGTACAGTGTAGAGAACTGGTTTAGCTGAGTGAGAAGTCTTTGAATATTGGTGGAGCAGTGTAGAACTTACTATAGAGAAAGCTTCTAATGGTCATTTTGACCTAAACATACCTTTACCTTGGGGTATGTAAGCTGATGCTGGAGGTGGTCTTGTGAAGGCAGATACATGTGCAGTTTAGCCAAAAAATCTATTTTTTTCACAGCTCCAACCACCCGCCCTCCCTCCATCACTCCCGAGAGCCGGTGACATCACTAAGCTTTCGGAAAGCACTGGCGCAAGCGCACTGTATCTTAATTTTGCACGGCCGCAATACAAAATGGACGGCTGTGCGAAATCAAGAGACAAGTGCGCATGCGCCAGTGCTTTCCAAGAGCTCGGTGATGTCACCAGCTCTCGGGAGTAAGAGAGGAAGGGTGGGGGGAGCAGTTTCACATGTGCAAGGCGCCTGCATTATAATGAACGTGACCAAGCGCTCAGACTCCTGGTGTGCCGAATGGGGTCATTTGATTAGTGAAAAAATTGATTTTTTTTTTTGTGAAACTGCGCATTTATCTGCCTTCACAAGACCACCTCCAGCATCAGCTTACATACCCCAAGGTAAAGGTATGTTTAGGTCAAAATTACCATTTTGAAGTGGTAGGCTTCCTTTAAAGACTATAGAAATAATGGATAAGCATTTTGATAATTAAAAATAGGGAGGCCTCACTTTGTACACAGAGCTCAGAAACTCTGCTTTTAATATTCCTTAGTAAGTAGGTTCTGTCACTAACACCTATCACAGTGATAAAACAAAGAGCTTACAAGTTGTCACAGCACTGAGTTTCTGCATATGGCAAAATAATCTAATATTTTCAGTGTGACATTTCCAACCTTAAATCACATGAATAAAATCAAGGCCCTGAAATGCAAAATAAATATATAACATAAATATTAGTAGAAGTAAAACCGTGATAGTCATATAATCTCAAAACTGCCATTTGAAACCTTAAAAAGCTGCAGACTGTAGGATCACCGTCAGGTTTGCTTTACTTTTTAGAATTATTAGAGTAACACAATTTGATTAGCAAAAAATCTTCTATAACGGGGGTAGACAAAGACCCCCACTGCCATAATGAACTTTAGGAAGCCACCTGTATAAAAACAGAAGAACAAACTATGTTGAGACGACTGAAGGAATCACTCAACACTTGAGACACTGGGGCACATTTACTTACCCGGCCCATTCGCGATCCAGCGGCGCGTTCTCTGCACAGGATTCGGGTCCGGCTGGGATTTAAGATGGTAGTTCCTCCGCCGTCCACCAGGTGGCGCTGCAGCGCCGAAAATAATCTTAACGCCCCGGAATGCACCATCCCATAGAAGGTGAAGGTGAGCGCTCCCCAAGCGACACATTTTCGGTTTTTAAATGCGGCGGTTTTTCCGAATACGTCGGGTTTTCGTTCGGCCACGCCCCCCCGATTTCTGTCGCGCGCATGCCGGCCCCGATGCGCCACAATCCGATCGCGTGCGCCAAAAACCCGGGGCAATTCATGTACAAGCGGCGCAAATCGGAAATATTCGGGTAACACGTCGGGAAAACGCGAATCGGGCCCTTAGTAAATGACCCCCACTATGTTTGAAGATCATTCTCAAATTTTGTGGATTATCAGGTTTTATTAACACTGCAGGGAGATACTCAAGGCAAAGATCAGTGTCAGCATTATTAACCATGGTGGTCCCAAAGCACCCCAGTCCAACACTCATGGCTGGGACTCTACATAACTCACCACCTTTTATACTTTATTAAACAAAACTGTGGCTCATTCTGCACTTAGGAGTCCAGTGGGTGGTCTTAATTAATGAATAATAACTGTCTCCATATACACACTCATGTGCTTGACTCCTGAGCATAAGGTATACAAAGTAGGGATTTTGATAAATATATTTTAGGTTATCTGGAGTTTCTTCCCATCAAATTTCATACTACAAGGTTGACATAAAATGAAGTATCTGCCAGTCGGACTTAAAGGTGTATTCCAGGAATCAGCATAATTCATATACAAGTGGGTCCTTAAAATTTAAGCTAATATGTAATTAGTTGTTATTTAAAATGTTGCTTCCCTTAGCAGAAAAATGCTGGTGACATACACTGTAATGAAGAATTAAGAAGCTACTGGCTCTTTAATCAGTCCGTTAATTTCCCCCGTGCGGAGCAGACACAGGACAGAAGATGGCCGCTGGTCACATGTCCACATCACATGTCCTGCACCTGCCTGGGCAGGTCATGTGATCACCAGCACCTTTGGCTGTGGTCGGTTGGGTGCAGTGCATCCAGTACGGCCAGTGTTTTGGTGATGGCAGTTACACATCATTACTATGGTAACAGAGCAAGAAAGTCTGTTACATCATCACTGGTAGCAGAGCATAAGAGGGAAGAGGAGTTACTGAGAACTAAAGGATCTTGGGACTTGTAATTTCAAGTGGCGGCCATCTTGGTGATATCTCTGCATACGTTAGAGAGGCAATAACATTTTTGTGAATCATAAAATCAAAAATTTAAGCTACATTTTATGGCTAATGACATTGAGTATTGTTACATTCATTTATTTATAACATCATGGGTTTTTGTATCAGATGTTCATAAACCCGGAATACCCCTTTAAGTACTGACAGTAAATACAGTGATGGAACTGAAGTTTGACTAGCAAAATGGAAGTTCTTGTGTCAAATTATTATAATACAAAGACCCCCTTCTGTACAAGGTATGCAGTCCATGGGATGGGGACAACATACGTGCCTGTTTCCATGGGCTGCACATGGTTGTGTGCAGGAGGCCTTACTCTGATACGTATTCCATGTGTTACACATTAACTTACCCGGCCCATTCGCGATCCAGTGGCGCGTTCTGTGCAGTGGATTTGGGACTTCCGGCAATTCACTAAGGCAGTTCCTCCGACGTCCACCAGATGTCGCTGCTGCGCTGAAGTTCCTTGAGGTCCACCGGAATGCACAATCCTATACCTGGTGAAGGTAAGCGCGTGTCCTGCGACACTTTTTTTTTTTAACTGCGGCGGTTTTTCCGAATCTGTCGGGTTATCGTTCGGCCACGGCCCCTGATTTCCGTCGCATGCATGCCGGCGCCGATGCGCCACAATCTGATCGCGTGCACCAAAAAAAAAATTTCCTAGCACAAGGGATAACGTGCCAAAACAACCCATATTCTGCCATAGTAGAGATGTGTAACTGTCAAGCCATAAAGAGACTATCACTGTTGTTGACCTTGTTGCCTTAAGGTTACTGTCAACAACATGGGTGCTCAATTTAGACTTCCTGAGGGTCCAATGGATTTTAGATATTCACTTATCTTCTCATTAACTTCTTGGCTAGCAATAGTAATTAACAGTAAAATACAAAATGAAAATCCTGGAACTGTTTCGATAGAGCCAAACAATGACCAAAGTGATTGATAAGGTGGAAATTAGTGTTGAGTGGATCCAAACCACAAAGTTTGGTTGCAAACTTTACTTTTCCCAGCCCGACCATGAACATCAATAGAAGTTTGGGTCTGGATTTGGCTTAAACTCACCGCCCAACCCACCGATAATGCCTGCGATCACTCCTAGCACTGATCACTGGCATTAACTCTTTTAACATTTTAATAGGTCCTTTCATCACCAGTGGGAATAAAGTATTTAACAGGGGAAATAACAATCCAATTTGAGGGTGAGAAGTTATATCACATGTCCTATGAGTAGTGTAAGATTAGTTTCACTGGAGTAGTGTAAAGTTTGACAGCTTTTACTCATAGATTAGGGGGGGACTGTGGAGCATAAAGCTAAGAGCAGTGTTAAGACACCCCCCCCCTGTGCACTTAGAGATGCTATGATCCGTTTTTAACTGTCCTGCTGCTACTAACAACACACATAAAAATATGATAACACTGTTTGCAGCTTTGTATGGTCAGTTTTGTGAGATTTGTTATCATATTTATTGACTATTCCTGTAACTCTTAAAAGGAAACTGTCACCACTTTTTCAAAAAAATGAATCTAAGATAGGTTCCCATAGAGCCGTTTAGTCCTAAGGGAACCTCTTTTTCAACTAACACAAGCGATGCTTAGAAAAGCAAAAAATATAGTTTCATTCTGTACTGTACCTGGTAACAAGGGAGAACCCAGCGAGTCGCGGTGGGCGGATAACCGTGGCTCAAGTCCTTGCCCTCCTCTGTGCACATCAGCCAGCGAACGCCTCTATCTTTCCTACGTCACACAGCCCTCTGGCTTCCTTCTCGCTGATTAGCAATGACACAGTTGAGAGTAGCCAGTGCGTGTGCGTGGGAACTTGGCCAGGGGACCGTGCAACATAGGAAAAATCATACAGGAGGCGTGCGCAGGCTGATGTGCAGAGAGCTTAGCCGTGGACTTGAGCCGCAGTGATCCGCCCACCGCGACTTACTGGGTTCTCCCTTGTTACCAGGTACAGAATAAAACTTGATTATCTGCTTTTTTAAGCATCGCTAGTGTTAGTTGAAAAATGGGTGCCCTTAGGACTAAAGGGCTCTATGGGAACCTGTCTTAGATTAATTTTTTTGAAACAGCGGTGACAGGTTCCCTTTTAAATATTTATTGAAAGGGTTATTCCCACAAAGAACATATAGGGAGTGCAGCAATCAGCATTGTGGGTCCTCAGGCACCCATTATCCCTGTACTGTAGAGGAGGGACCTAGAATTGAATAGACAATTACTGTCTAAGAAAGAAACTCCCCTTCAAGAGATCTTACTAAGGGCCAGGTCAGGCACTTTACAAGTTGCCCTATTTTTATTTGTTCATGTAAGTAATCCACATAAAACATTTTCGCTGGTCATTTTTTTTTTTTAAATGAAAAAGTCCATGCAGTTTTCTTAAGGTGAAGCAAAATATCAGGCATATATCTGTAATGCAGCTATTCCACCACAAGCCGCATCCCGATGATGAATTGCAGAATGCCGGCTTCACATTACAAGCCCATAGATTTTAGAAAAGTATCCTACAGATATTGGAGAAGCCGGGATTTATTCAGTAAAAAAGACTGTACAACACATATTTTATATTAAATAGAAGCAGTCCTTCAGTGTAATGTCCGAGCAAAGATGGATGACTACGGCAAGCTTCTCTGCTCTTTTTCTGTGTAGTTTTTACCTGTTTTTATCCAGTTTTGTAACCTTTTTTAGTCTTGTCATTATAATTAAAGATGCATATGTTTATTCTAAATAGATTCTCCAGGTTAATAATGTTGATGCCATACAACATGCACATGCCCCTAGTAGATAGGTAGCCCCAGCACATGCTACCCTAGTAGATAGATTGCCCCAGCACATGCACCCCCAGTAGGTAGGTAGCCCCAGCACATGCGATCCTAGTAGTTAGGTAGCTCCAGCACATGTCCCCCAGTAGATATGTAGCCCCATCAAATGCTCCCATTAGATAGATAGCCCCTGCACATGCCCCCGAGTAGATATGTAGCCACAGAACATGCCAGTAGAATGCTGGCATCCACTCCTCTCTGTGACCCAGGCACTGTCTCCTAAGTTATGAGAGTGATTGCATAAAGGACATAGACAAAATATTGAGAAAACCATTTCACATACAGTATATATTCCAAAATTGCTAAGTAGGTTATTTCCAATCTTAGCTTTAATTGGAGAAAAATATAATATCGACCGCCATCCTGCCCGACATTCAGCAGGTTAAACTTAACTATAAAACATAAGACTACAATGAACATTCATTTTAGGCAACTAATTAGGATAATATAATTTTATAATAAGCGACTGTGAGGCTCAGCACCTTCTAATAACACACTTTGCAGATACTTCTGAGACTCCCTCTCCCCAAGTTCTCTGCAGGAAATTGGTGATTCCCTGTTTTTTTAGGCATGGTATAGAGGGAAGAATGCATACATAATAGCTTCTCCAGTGCCAAGGAATGAGCTCTAGGTCCTATATGTGATGGGGCCTCCTATCAAACACCAAAGACACCTTTCACCGCCTTGACCCACTCACCTGAACCATGTCCCTAATTCTGATGCAGTTGGAATTTTGTTTGTAGCCTCCACCTTTAACTAACCATTGCTGTTATGGCTTTTGGTATGCTATTTAGGCTTTCCTGAGGAGACTTCCTGAGACCAGCCACATGACAATATAGGGGTATTCCCACTAAGACAAGAGTCTTAAAAAAAACTCATCTCTGATTTGTATAATTTCTCTTTCTCTATGTGTGATATTAGTGGATGTACAGAAGCTAAATAAAAGTTTATATAAACCTTGTACCCTGATAATGTAACCAGATTGTCAGCACACAGCATCTTATAGCACTAGACGGATCATGAAGTGTTTGCTTAGAGAGTCCCCGTCCACACTCTGGAATATTACACAGACCATCACTGAGCGATAGGAGCTAAAACAGCAGTAAAGCTGAGTAAAATTGTAAAGTAAGGGGATTAAGGGGTTGTCCCAGAGTTATGAAAAAAACAAAAGGTGGCCAGGAGGGGGCAGCTTAAGAAAATAAAGATGTACTTACCTTCCGGTGCCCTGCGGGTGTCCCACGCTGCTGTCGCTCCAGTCCACACGCCATGTAAACAAACGTGGCCACTGGAGCAGTGCTGGATTCAGCTTCCATCCGTGCCTGACAACCATCCGGCCCGCATACACAGTGCTGTGAATAGGGACAGCTAGGCATAGCCGGCAACGGCCGGTCGGAAGCTGAGTCCAGCGCTGCTCCGGCGGCCATGTTTGTTTACATGGGGCATGGACCCGACAGCGTCACGGGGCACCCACAGGGCGCCGGAAGGTAAGTACATCTTTATTTTTTTAAGCAGCCGCCTCCTGGCCACCTTTTGTTTTTTTAATTAGTCTCATGCAACCCCTTTAAAATTGACAAAACTCTCATTACAAAACCTCTTTAAATAGCATGCCTAATCTCACAGGAACAATTTCTTGGGAATATTGGTGGGATACAAAACAAAAATTCCCCAGAATCAGTGTTGGGTGACAAGTTGGAGTTGGCAAATTGGGGGAAAATTTTATTTAACCCAATTCAAAACA
Source organism: Engystomops pustulosus (assembly GCA_019512145.1). Classification (NCBI taxonomy): domain Eukaryota; kingdom Metazoa; phylum Chordata; class Amphibia; order Anura; family Leptodactylidae; genus Engystomops; species Engystomops pustulosus. The sequence goes on along the minus strand of CM033643.1, from coordinate 25,902,563 downwards.
TAACATAAAAGTTGTTATTTCTGTCCTATTCAATGTACATAACATTTTAGGAAAAAAAGTTAGAATTGTATTTTGTATTGTTTATCCAAGTAACAAATAATTCCAATTCACTATGCTGCCAAAGCTTCGCTATTCTCCGATTCAGAGGCTGAAGTTTCTATTTGTCATACTTTTATCCTTTAGAGAATATGTATAACAATACTAATCCATAATCTGCCGAGGAAATGCTGAAAGGTTTTTCTGGGACAAGTAAAAAAGTAGTAACCCAGATGTGAAGCTTCAATATGAAAAAGGCAGAAATACATTTAAAGGGTCTGCATGGTGGTCCTCGGTGAATCCAAGCCCAGTTCTACAGTTAAAAGGAAATCTACCATCAAATTCCATCATGATAAACCAGGGACATTTTGTCTGTACAGTGTGATCCACTCATCCACTCATAGATCCAGAACCTGCGAATGGGGTAATATTCTTATATTTGTTATCCATGGCCTCCTTCCTTCTTAAATCAACTATTCAAAGTCATGCTAATGAGCCTGTAGGGTTCTGAGAGTTTTTGCCAGAACCCCTCTATGCTGTGGCTTCATGATGGGAGGGGGTAAGTACTCTAATAAGTGCTCTACTAACACCCACAGGAGCCTTTTGATTTAAAATACAAGGAGAACATGATTCACAAATATAAGATGACTATACCAGTCACAGTACCTGGATGTATGAGTGAGTGTCCCTAGTTTATCAGGAGGGATTTAGATCGTAGATTTCCGTTCAAATGTAGAATTATTATGCAAGTGGTTATATTTGGTTTACCGTATTTCAGTTTTATTCCTGAACAATAGAGCAGATTAAGGCAGATTAAGACTGTAGACAATAAAGAGATTTTCATGCAGGAGACATCATCAGCAGCAGCGGTTCCTTGAATCGCCAGCCTTGTCCTTATGAATACAAATTGGCTGTGTTTTGTAGGCCCCGCTTACGCTGGAGATATTAATAGAATTGTTCCACAGCTGCCGTGCTGCAGCCTAACAATCCTAGAGGTCTCCGCACAGCTGCCGCAATCCAACTGAGATGCTCCTTGAATCCCATTTTTGCATGTCCGCCCTCAGTGCGTACTGCCGCCGCCGAACCCGGAGCAAACGGGGCAGGGGTTAAATGCAACAGTCTGTTGGCTCCTGCTGCTGGAATTAATACTGCAGGGTAGAGACAATTCATCTTCCGCTGACAAGCCATGGGAACGATAAGAAATTGTATAAAGTACATATAATATTGATAGAAAATAAAGCGCCTGTGACTGTGTCTGAAGGCGATGTGACACGTCTCATTCCCCTATGCTCGCAATGCAGTCTGGAGGACCAGCAGCACTTGGCTAATTTAATCCTGAAGGCGACAGCTACCACGGAGATCCAGCCAACGCCGGCCTTCTCCATCAGTAAATATATGCACAGTCACATACATGGATATTGCGGCTCATGCTTCCTAGTTTCATGCACATTTCTATTTATTCTTAGTCAGATCTCCAGCTTTGGTATATGCTGACGGCTGCACTCGCTCTTGACCCAGGCCACCAGCTGTGCTACATGCGGCTAGGTGGGATCACCGGCGCTGTCACTGGAGATGATGAAGGATGGAAATGAATTGCTCTGCTGAAAACGAGATCATGAAGTTGTGGATTTCTCAGCTGTGAGATGTTAAATTTTTGTCTTTTTACTTTTTACTCAATAACTTTGGGACAAACCTTTTTAAACAGAACCTTACACCTGGGTTTTTCCCTTAGGCCATGTTTAGTCCTTGGTTCTGTAACTTATTATAGCATTGAGAATTTTCTCAGAAATCTGTTTGCAATATTTCATAGATTGTCATGCAAGTTCATAATGATGGAATCCAGCCACTTCAGCTTTGTGTGTCAGCACCATGGACAACGTATCACATAGCTGTGTATCACAGGGAACGTTCCCAGTTGCTATTTCTGGGGCACATATACATGAAACAGTGCACTTTGTACTATTTGCAGTTTGCATGTGTAGTGTGCAGAGGGTGCCAGATTCAGGATTTCTGGCGCCTGTTTTTCATGAATCTGGTTCCTCCTGCACTGCTCCGACAGAGCTCACCAACTTCTTTTTGGTGCTCCTTTAACATGGGATGTGCAAAGCAATTCTCTCAGACTTTGCATGGTGACGAAATTTGTGTCGCATGAAGATTAGTGAAGCCGTGCCACAAAAGGTTATCTCCAAATCCCAAGCTCTTTACTATCCTCAATAGGTAAATTACATTAGCATTTGTTTTAGATGAACTTGCTTTCGTCACCCTGAATTTTTGAAAGACCCCTTTCACTAGCCTCAGTGAAACAGAACCTTATCAGCTCAGTAGGGTACCACCAACTCTCATTTGATATAAGCCCGGTCCTTAAAGGGATTATATCAGGTGAGGAGCAAACCTGGTAGCATGTATAATCGATGTGGCATGGATGTGGGGATTTGTGAATTGAGATAAAAGAGCAATGTAGGTTAAATTTTATATTTAGTTGGGTAGGGTAGGTAGGTATTTAGTTAGGGGTAGGACTACAAGTATCAGAAATGTTACCTTGTGTGAGAATGGATAGTACACACTTTAAGATCCTTCCAGCATTTAAAGATGTTGAAGGTTCCCCAGTCAAAGACAATGGGCACAGGTGGTGCTCTGATTATAATAGGTGATGTGAGACACTGAAGGGGTTAACTGTGGTTGCGCGGTATGTTTCCCCTAGGTTTTCCTACTATGCAAGGTCTTAGTGCTTAGTTTGTGTTCTCCAGCACCTTGGACACAGGTGGTGGAAGCAGCCTAATCAGACTGCATAAAGCTGCTGAGCAGAGCTGAGAGCGTGGTCTCTGAAAGGAGGCCGGAGAGCACACACAGCCCTGACCCCTGTGCCTGGAGCAGCGACATCTTTTATGTTTTAGTGGTGAGTTAGAGAAAATTCTGTTTAGTTAGCACCCAGACGGGTAGGATCTTGTTTTGTGTTTTGATGCCTGAATGTGAAGGCTGTTTTATTTTATACCTGCTGCAGGAATAAACGCAGGCGAGACTTGTTTTGGACTAAACTTTGGTGTCACTGTCTTGGACTATATCACGAGTCCCCGCTACCACGGTCTCTACTGGAAAAATCTTTCCACAGTGCGGACACGTTCCTTCACACTCATAGGGCTCTAGGGACCATCCTACCTGGGATCAGATACAGATCCTTGGAGGAGTTTTAGCTTCTCAATGGAAAGTTAAAGGGTCAGAGTTCTGTTCTCATTGGAATGAATCCCTGGATCACATTGATACCAGACATGACCCATTTTCTGTGCTCCCATTTAGATATATTTATATCTCTGTGCCCAAGAATGCTAGAACCTGGTATGCGTTACCCTGGCAATCCCGATTCCAAAAATCAGCTGGTCTCAATAGCTAATAAACAGTAACTAGAACCAGAATTAGACAGCTCCATCAGGGATGAACTGGCCAAGCGGAGTACCAGAGGATCTTCAGTGTTGATGGGGGTGGACAGGCCGTTTCCATACCCTCATACCAAGTCAACATGATCACCACTCAAAACCCAAAATATACAAACTAATTCGCTATACAATTAATACATATGATGTATATAAGCCAAAATTGCCTACACTTTGTTCTTTGCGGCAGCCCCTTGTGTCTAAATGTCTAAATGTAATAGGGATTCTTGAATGTAGTAAGCGGAGAACTGAAAATAATCTCGGTAATTTTCAGATACTAAAATTATCTCCTCCTTTTAAGGACAACATATAAAAATAGCATGTGGTAACACAAAGCCCTTTCATTCACAAGAAAAAATTCTAAGCCAGAATGAAAGAAATACAAAATTGCATGGAATTTGTCAAATGTGGTTTCTTTGTAGAACAGAGACTCCTGTGTGTAGCAGAGATGTGTTCATTGATCTGAGCGAGGACGTTAGTGGACAGACAAGTGGACAACTTCACTTCTATTGACAAGGTAGCAATCTCAGAGTGTCAAAAGCAGACCCAGACTCACCGCGCCTAAGGTCACTGGAGAAGGCTCCGAGAAGGATCAATAAATAATATTCTTGCATCAAATGGTTGTCAGGTTGCGATTTGTCATGTTTAAAGTATTTTTTCAGATTCTCCCTTCCATCAATACTCCTAAGGCAGCTCAATGTCCCAGAATGCCGAGTCATCTGCACAACATGAATCAATGCTGTGTTACTCTTCAAAAGTACAGACATAGCATAAGGATAAATAAACCATAGCAAAAATTTTAAATTGACACTTATAATTTTTAATAATTTTTTGACCGGAAACCCCCTTTATGTATATAGATTTAGCTTGAAGCCTAAATGTAAATTATTATCTGACATGACATTACGAAGGGAGAAGATCCAGATTCCTGCTCTGGCCATTGCATGTACAAGCTCACCATAGTGCTCACCTACCTACCACTCTTCCCTTATCTCAGTCTATTACCCAATCCAAGTTTCCTCCGGGTCCTCCGGTTTCCTCACACACTCCAAAACATACTGTAACATGGGATGTGCAAAGCAATTCTGTCAGACTTTGCATGGTAAATGAGGTGCACAGTCAGACTGTACACCAGAATACCCATTTCAGTGACAAAATTTGTGTGGCATGAAGAATAGTGCAGCCGCGCCAAAAAAGGGTTATCTCCAAATCCCAAGCTCTTTGCTTAGCCTCAATAGGTAACTTATATTAGCATTTATTTTAGATGAACTTGCTTTCGTCTCCAGGCCTTTGGGGCCTATTCAGATGACCAGGCCCAGACTGTGAACTCTGGACAGTGTGGTGATGGAGGTCACGGACCAAACATAATAGATTTCACAACCCAAGAGTGATAGTTATACATCTTGCAAGGAATCCGGGCTTCCCCACAGAACAACACCTTCGAATGTGCATATTTATAGTTTGGCGCTGTCGTCCGTAGGTTTTGCGGCAGCTCTTTGCATCATATATAACTTTTATCTAAACAATTGATATTTTAAACATTGTCCTGTCAAGTTAAACTTTTCTACAACCGGGTGACACTTTCGAACCCCAAAGGGTTTATTGATGACCTGTTCCAAAAGTATACATAGAAATCTACTGACAAAATCAATTATGATAAACCAGGGAGACATACTTCCATAGACCAGGGTAGTGACTGTAAGTATCCGTGATAGTCTGGATAGATCCACGGCCCGCCTCTGAAATCATCATTTAAAAATTATGAAAAATAAGTCAGAAGGGCTCCTAAGGGTGTTTCCAGAGCCCATCAACACTGTAGCTTCACAGTCTGTTACAATACCTCCCTGTGGCGAAACATGACGTTTCCCAGACCACTGAGGGTATGCAAGGTCAATTTATTATTGTTCTCTATGGCATCCCTGACGAAAGGGTCTGGGAAGAGCAGGAAATGAGTAGAGTGTCACATAGTATCGGATGAGGCACAACCACTCTCTCAAAACACTGAATTTTTGAAAGACCCTCACTAGCCTCAGTGAAACGAACTTATAAGCTCCAGTAGGGGATACCACCAACTCTCATTGATATAAGCCCGGTCTTAAAGGGTTATATCAAGTGAGGAGCAAACGTGGAGCATGTATAACCGATGTGGGGTTGTGAATTGAGATAAAAGAGCAATGTAGGTTAAATTGTTATTGTTGGGGTAGGGTAGGTAGGTTGGTATTTAGTGTAGGGGGTAGGGACTACAAAGTATCAGAAAAGTTACTTGGTGAGGATGGAGGTCACACGATAAGACCTTCCGCATTTAAAGATGTGAAGGTTCCCCAGCAAAGACAAGGGACAGGTGGATGCTCATGACTAATAGTGATGTGAGACACTGAGGGGTTAACTGTGGATGGGCAGTATGTTTCCCCTGGGTTTTCCTACTATGCAAGGTGTTAGTGCTGAGGTTGTGTTGTCCAACACCTTGGACACAAGTGGTGGGAGCAGCCTAATCAGGCTGCATAAAGCTGAGCAGAGCTGAGCTGAGCAGAGCTGAGAGCGTGGTCTCTGAAACGAGGCTGGAGAGCGCACACAGCCCTGACCTCTGTGCCTGGAGCAGCGACATATTTTATGTTTTAGTGGTGAGTTAGAGAAAATTCTGTTTAGTTAGCACCCAGACGGGTAGGATCTTGTTTTGTGTTTTCATGCCTGAATGTGAAGGCTGTTTTAGTTTATACCTGCTGCTGGAATAAACGCAGGCGAGACTTGTTTTGGACTAAACTTTGATGTCACTGTCTTGGACTGCATCACGAATCCCCGCTACCACGGTCTCTACTGGAAAAAATCTTCCACAGTGCGGACACGTTCCTTCACACTCATAGGAGGGCTCTAGGGACCATCCTACCTGGGATCAGATCCAGAACCTTGCAGGAGTTTTAGCTTCTCAATGGAAAGTTAAAGGGTCAGAGTTCTGTTCACATTGATACCAGACATGACCCATTTTCTGTGCTCCCATTTAGATATATTTATATCTCTGTGCCCAAGAAAGCGAGAACCTAGTATGCGTTACCCTGGCAATCCCGATTCCAAAAATGTATCTGCCCTTGGGCTTTGATGGATCACAACTCCATTACTGTCCATAACCGACATATTTGTCTGAAGTTTATATGACCCGTTGTCTGAAAGTGGAGATTTAATGAGACTCTTTCTTTGACTCAATTAAATTATTCAAGATAAGGTTGGAGAAAATGGGTGACTGCTACTAGCACTGAGGAATATAATGCCCCCTCCCCAGGTACATGTATTTTCCTATATTTTCATCAAACTTCACTCATCTCGGCTCCCTCATCAATTCCCCTCCCTTGTCAGATGTAATCCCACTGCAGCAAAGGAAGTTTCAGCACACTATGGGGGCGGGGGGGGGGGGGGAATGCTCCTGTACAGTGTAACATCATGTGATTCTACAGAATGGTGGGACTCTGGTAACAACCGCCAGAGCCCTCCAGGCTCATTAGCATAACTCAGAAAGTCAATTTTTAGAATGAAAGAGGCCATGGATAAGACATATAAGAAACTTATCACATTCACAGTGCCTGGCTCTATGATTAAGTGCCCCTTGTTTATCATACTTCATTTTGATGGTCGAGTTTTAAAAATTATTATCAGATTATTGGGGGTCCAACAAACTAGCAGCTCCAAAAATCAGCTGGTCTCAATAGCTAATAAACAGTAACTAGAACCAGAATTAGACAGCTCCATCAGGGATGAACTGGCCAAGCGGAGTACCAGAGGATCTTCAGTGTTGATGGGGGTGGACAGGCCGTTTCCATACCCTCATACCAAGTCAACATGATCACCACTCAGAACCCAAAATATACAAACTAATTCGCTATACAATTAATACATATGATGTATATAAGCCAAAAATGCCAACACTTTGTTCTTTGGGGCAGCCCCTTGTGTCTAAATGTAATAGGGATTCTTGAATGTAGTAAGCGGAGAACTGAAAATAATCTCGGTAATTTTCAGATACTAAAATTATCTCCTCCTTTTAAGGACAACATATAAAAATAGCATGTGGTAACACAAAGCCCTTTCATTCACAAGCAAAAATTCCAAGCCAGAATCAAAGAAATACAAAATTGCATGGAATTTGTCAAATGTGGTTTCTTTGTAGAACAGAGACTCCTGTGTGTAGCAGAGATGTGTTCATTGATCTGAGCGAGGACGTTAGTGGACAGACAAGTGGACAACTTCACTTCTATCGACAAGGTAGCAACCTCAGAGTGTCAAAAGCAGACCCAGACTCAACGCTGTACGTCTTCACCGCGCCTAAGGTCACTGGAGAAGGCTCCGAGAAAGATCAATAAATAATATTCTTGCATCAAATGGTTGTCAGGTTGCGATTTGTCATGTTTAAAGTATTTTTTCAGATTCTCCCTTCCTTCAATACTCCTAAGGCAGCTCAATGTCCCAGAATGCCGAGTCATCTGCACAACATGAATCAATGCTGTGTTACTCTTCAAAAGTACAGACATAGCATAAGGATAAATAAACCATAGCAAAAAATTTTAAATGGACACTTATAATTTTTAATAATTTTTTGACCGGAAACCCCCTTTATGTATATAGATTTAGCTTGAAGCCTAAATGTAAATTATTATCTGACATGACATTACGAAGGGAGAAGATCCAGATTCCTGCTCTGGCCATTGCATGTACAAGCTCACCATAGTGCTCACCTACCTACCACTCTTCCCTTATCTCAAACTATTACCCAATCCAAGTGTCCTCCGGGTCCTCCGGTTTCCTCACACACTCCAAAACATACTGGTAGGTTGATTAGATTGTGAGCCCCATGGGGACAGTGACTGATTTGGCAAGATCTGTGCAGCGCTGTGTAATCTGTGTGCTCTATATACATAAAGGAATTATTGTTATTATTATTATTATTATTGTTATTCTCTTCTTTAATTCGAACTTCGAGTACTTCTCCTGAGCTGCACCAATTCTCTGGAATCTTTTACCCTGTACTAGCAGACTAATTACCCAACTACCAAATTCACCCTAAGAAGCCAACTCTTTAGGCAGGCCTATTACACTTACTAATTTATGTAACTTTTACACTGATATCACTAACCAACCTTGATCAGCTGGAAGCAGATAAACAAAGTACCATGTTCTGACTCCATTATTCTCAAAGAGGCCTATTACACTACTAATTTATGTAACTTTACACTGATATCACTAACCAACCTTGATCAGCTCAACTAACATAGTTTTAACTGCAGCACCTTTAATCTACTACTAGTTCACTGCCTCCATACATGGTCCCCTTATCAAACGAGCTGTGTCAGGCAGAATTTTCAGGTGTTTCACCAGATACATAGTGGAACTCGGCCCATCTGTCGCCGCCATGCTGGAGACCTGAAGTTGCAATCATAGCAGCGCAATATGAATGCCCCATACTGTCGCTCATGGAAGTCGTCTCCATGGCTGCCTCCACATGTCGTCCCCTTATCAAAAGAGCTGTGTCAGGCTCATTTTTCGGGTGTTTCACCAGATACGTTATGGAACTTGGTCACTATGTCGACACCATGCTGTGTTATCGACTAAATATACTGTCAACCTTTTGTTCACATAGGAAATCATTTCACCTCCCTTGGTGAAACCTGAGTCCATTTAGGGTATGTCGCCATGAGACTCTCTAGCCTGCCACTGCTGCCGCTGCCTCTACATGCCGTCCCCTATAGTGTCAGGGTCAATTATTGGACGTTTTAGATGCTATCTAGCCTCATTCGGTCACTCTGTCATGGCCATGCGGTTGCCCATAATTTTGGCATAATGGTGCGATTAAGCATGCTGCCCCTGCTTTTTCCTGTCCATTTCCGTGGTGTTTCCATCCTTTTCTGAGGTTTCCAGGTGTTTGGCCAAGCTTCCCTGTGCAGAGCCTTGGTCCCCTTGAAAAATGCTCGAGTCTCCCATTGACTTCAATGGGGCTCGTTATTCGAGACGAGCACTCGAGCATCGGGAAAAGTTTGTCTCGAATAACGAGTACCCGAGCATTTTAGTGCTCGCTCATCTCTAATCAATACATATTTTATATTGTACAGAGTTAAACAATTCCCCCATTTATTTGATTGTATACATAGGTCAGCTTAGGCTGGGTTCACACCTCATTATGTGCCATTTGCTGGAAGGACATGCCACGGGGTATCTGACATGTCCTTACAACATATGGCACAGAAGTAACCCACTGTATGTCTATACAGTAGGATAAGTCTCTGTGGGAGCCCCCCTTTCCCCTGAATGTGGAGGGAGGAGTGTACATAATGGGTCTTTCCCACAGTGATGTCACTGTTTTAATATGGACAGTGATATCACCGGGTCCTCCCTCCTGCTGAGCGAGGTATGCAATCATCGGGGCTGTGGGGAGAGATGCAATATTCTGCATCCACTCCCCATAGCGATCTATTGCCTCCGCTGAGCGCATACGTAGCTCTGGCAGAGGCTGGAGGATGAAAAGAAATGGCTTTCCGAATATATACAATTAGTGTATACATAAAATGTTATGTGAACTCAGCTTTAATAGGTTAATATTTCTTCTAGTTTTTGGTGTCTTCCTAAAAGATGTGTCTCTCTTCACCATATCTTTTCTTGACTTTGTTGCCTGACAAGGAGATAAGTAGATTTGCAACATAGAATTTTATGATATTCTGTCACAAAGTGGGGTATATATACCCAGTGATTGTGTTCTTCCACTTCTGATTGGTTTGGGTTGTATGTTGCCATTTCCTTTTAAATTGGTTTTATCAGAAGTTTTTGAGAGACGATGAGATCCATGAGATGCATATAGCTTACAAAGACATTTTCAGCTCTGCTATTTCAGCTATGACAGCTATCAGCTCTGCTGTGCCTCCCTCCCATGGATAAAGACCTTATCTGCCTGTAGCTTAACTCTCCTGCTGTTTGCCAGCATGAAGTCTCTATGAGTGTGTGAGCTCATTTTGGAATGTAAGGGTGGTGGCTGCTGCATGGAGGAGCTCAGTACAGCGTCACACAGGAGAACATCTTTCCTGCCTGACCCTAGATTTCTGATTTATGTTCACATCTCGGGGCAACCAAAATTGTATGCACCTAGACTGATAGAGGTAGGTTGGAATTTTATCTGTGAAATCCTGCATTTTTGTTAATAACAATGAATTAGAGAATGTGTTATTTTGTTACTAAATATATATTTAAGAATCTTGGCTTTATGGAAATACCCTTTTAACACTACTGTATAGTAGGGAATAACTCCTTAAACAACAACCCAAAAGATTCTCATACATACATTTAGATATGAACATATATTTTGCATTAATATGAAAACTGGAATATATATTATTATGCTGATGCACTGTGGCAATAATAAACAGGGATAAGTAATACTGCAGTGGAAATGATATTATATTACCACAGCGGGGGAGTGTTTTGCGGAGGCAAAATATTGGGGACATTCACGGATTGTTGTATACCACGCACATAGAGGGAAACCTGAGTCCCGTCCAGAAAATGATGATAGTGTGATAAATGGAGGCTTCAACTTCTCATGCCTCTGATGACATTGTGATCTCCATAACATAAAAGTACAAAGGGAAGTTGTAGAGTGCCCTCTAGTGATAATCCGATGCGTGACACTGACCGTGCTGGAATGCTGAACCCTCGCTTTGTACTGGAGGACAGTTCAGCTCCATTAGGTCTAGTTTAGGATTCACATAGTATTGATTTCAGATGAAGGACAAAACACATTCCAAGGAAAATCGCATTTTATTAATGCCATCTGCTCGGTGCAAAACTTTCATATATTTATCCGTAAGGACAAGGTCTCCTTCCCAGATTAAAATCTGTTACCGAAAAGCTTTGCTGGAAATCTGTGAAAGTATGAAAATTCACATTTCTCCAGCAAATGAATCAGATGCTGTTTTTGGCTGCAGTCTTAAAACATTACAGTAACTGCTGCCGGCGACATCTGTAATTGATATTCTGCTTTATCAATTTCTTCTCCCTTAGTGATTATGTTATGATAATATGATCCTCCCATGAAAGTAGAGAATTTAGGGCTTGAGACGGGGTTAGGCTCCATTACTCACTCGCAGCGAGGCCAGGAATCCAAAAAACATAAATAATCACAACCGGCCATAGCTCACGGACGTCATCGATGTCTGACAACCAGCTGACACCACGCTATACGATAAGTAGCCCTATACAAACATAAGAGGAATAGCCAAAAAACTGTCCTACTGTATAGGCCGTGCACCACATTTATTATGGGTTTGAGGCTCAAGACAATTTCTATTCTTCCTATGAGCAGAATTCATTGGCTTAAAGTGATTTTTTCCCCAACTGTTTGATGACACTTTCCAGATTTTGAAAAAAAAAATAATGAAGGTTATTGATAAGTTTGCTGTCAGTGGGTAAAACATGTTTTCTGGTAATTATACACCCTTCCTAGGTTGGTGTAAACCGTATTTGTAGGTGGCACCTGCCGCGTCATGTACATGTTGGCCCCCTATGTTTTTTAGCCCCATGGAACTGTAGACTACAGTACATGTTAGTATATTCTATGTATAGCAACAAAGCCTGAAGAAGGTCCATTGACCATTGCTTTTCTACAATTTGTAGTAAAAATGTAACTTGTTATTAATCTATGTCCACCATCTTGGCAAATTCTCTGGAATGGAAGTTCTATGCTGTCCCCCTCCCCGACTCTATGGCATTGTTCTTCAACCACTTTGCTGTGCCCCAATACCAGGCCGGGGACTATTTAGTCATAAAATCAAGGGTTTTGTATCACAGAATAATGGTCCCCAACATTTTTGGCCCAGGGACTAGTAGTTTTAATCTTTCCTGGGACCAGGATGGAAATTTTAGAAAGTTCTGTTGTAGAAAGCGAAGAAGAAGGATAAGGCAGGAGAGGCATCTGACTTAAGCTGTGGGGCTAAGGGTAGTGGGAGGAGCAGATGCACTGCAGCCAAGAACCTCCATCACACATTCAGTCAGAAAATAACCAAAACAGGCCCCACATTCCAGGTCCTTGTACTCTGTGGGTTCCTGAGGCAAATAAAGTTGGGAGACCACTGCTCCATGTTACATATACCCTTGGTTTTGATGGGTCATGATCCGTTGTGCTAAGTATGAGCTAGTCCACAGTAGGTTATGACCAGTGAACTCCTTGGATTTTCTTTCCATTTTTGTAAGGACTTCAATATATTTTACAACTATACTACTCCTACCCTGAGGAATCTATCATCTGATGGTAGATGCCTCCTCGCTGCCTCTGCCCTAATCTGTAATTTAATAATCCTGAAACCTAACCAAACTTTATTTACGTGATATGTAAATTAACTGCAGAGGCTACAGGTGCATGTACTAGCCTGGCCGGGCCTTAACCGGTCTACAACCCAATGCGCCCATAGGGGTGTGCTGGATGTAGAAACCTGAAAAGAGGCAGAGAGAGGGAGATTTGTACAATTCTCTGCCGGTTATCTGGGCCATTGAATCAGCTCTCTGGAAATTTGTTCTTTCTGGAATAGATATACCAGTTTGGCTTTTATCTTGCATCATATAGGCTTCTTGGAAGTCATGAATGATGTTAAAGGGGCTGCTTTACAAGGTTGCTAAAAGAAGCATAGTTTTCCTTATCCCATCCTGGAAAATTGATTAGCATTTTTCCCCTAATGGAGCAACAGTGGCTATAAGTCTCCACATGGCTCCAGTCTTATTTGTCAAAGTCTCCATAAGGAAAGCTATTTCTGCCCTACCAATTTTTTCTGCTGCTTGATCAATTAATGAGAACCGGGCCTCAGTAGCTAAGGCTACTCCATGCCCCAATAGCCTCTGCAGTTAATTTACATATTATTAAAATAGTTTACAAGTTTACAACAAGTTATATTATGCTACAGATTTTTTAAACTACAGATCAGGGCAGAGGAAGGAGGAATCTACCATCACATCTACTTCTCATGGTAGATTCCTCATGGTAGGTTTCCATTAAGGTGATCACCCCCATCTAGCACACGAGTAACTCCACTCTTTTCTGCTGCATTTAATCAATGTAACACAATGGCAGTACAGTTGGCTAAAAGGTGTAACAGTCCAATTACTGGAGGAACATAATACATATACCCTGGTGTAATTGCATTTCTGCTATATCCTAATCCTTGACACAGTTCTGATTTATAGTAAATGGGATCAGGCAAAGTACATTACACCGCTTCCCAGCCACATGTGATCCTGACGACTCGCCCTTACAAACCATAATGTTTATAGTAAACCGATGCAACGTCCTCTCCGCCATTTCATTGACTTTCCCTAGTGAGATGTCTAAACTGTTTGCTGTTTCTGTTGCCTGGATTACCATCTGAATGAGTCCATCCCTCCCATATCATAATCCAATTAATATAATCACGTTTAGCGCATCAGGGGAAATGACATTGTAAAGGTAATTTATGTATAGCTATGCCACCCAACCCCCTCCAGCACCTGCTGAGTGGAGGATCTTTGTTCAGCTATTCAATTATTATGCAAGACAGATTGGGAAAAATCTCCCCAGTGCGAGTTTTCTATATAAACCTGTCACATAACAAAGGGTGCGCTGATATTTTAGTTCTGGCCTCTCATGGAGGTCAACAGTGTGTCACAAATAAATAATGGGATATATATTTAATGCAGAGCGCCTATTATGTGACGGGTGACAGGACGTTATATGTTTATGTGGTTTACAAACTTTAATAATAGCTTGTAGGACGGGAATATTAGGAGGATGTGTGGCTATATCACTGCCCTTTAAATAGAGGAAGGGATGGATAAATGTGTTACTTTACCCCCACGGGTACCAAGATCCATGAAGCCATTATTTCCTTTACGTATTCACTAATTAAATCATCTAGTATTCAGGACGTGTAGCATATATACAATAATAATGGAAGTCTATAGGATCTATAATAATGTCTATTGATTTTGATGGACCTCTGATGGTTTTTGTTAATGTCCTTCTGCACTACCTTGTGTATGGGTTCTTGCTGCAGTCTTCTTAGCTTATGCACAGCTTGCTCTGTGATTGACAGTTTGTTCCCTTGGATTAGCTGGGTGTTTGTTCTGTGGAAAGATCTGAGTAGTTTCATCTGGGAGTTTCGTGTGTGTGTGTGTGTGTGTGTCAAGTGTGGTTTGAGTGATGGAAGGCCGAACCAATCATCCGCCCGGGTAACTTCAAGCGACTCCTTGGTTGATTCAGTTACCTGTTATACCAGACTCTTGTTCCTTGTGGTTATGCCTTCTCCATTCTACTATTGCTGTATCGTGACCCTTGCTTCGATTTTGGACTACTCTTGCACGACGATTCTTCACTGCCATCTTGGTTTTGAACCGGTTATCTGGACTACACTTTTGTCTGTCTATCTGTTCTGCCCCTCTCTATTCATTTGTCTTCTGTACTGAGCACTTACTCAGAAAATGGACTGTTGTCTGGTTGTCCATTCTTGGTTAGCACAGTACATACAAGTAGGCAGGGACAAGGGTTGTGGGTTAGCTCAGGGTCTAAATTTTTTTCATTGCCTTGACACTTCTGTTAGGCTGCTGTTATTCTCTTGACTATTTTGGTGGCTGGTCATATATTATTAAATTCATGTAGATCAGCTTGGTTACCCTGAATATGAGTGAAGGTAACTGGGACAGGTCCAACCTCCAAAAGAAGGCTAGATGGATCTATTACTGGTGCATTTTTGTGCCAAAGCCAACCTCCTTTCCGTTCTGCCCATCCGTAGTAGGAGCACAATTCCAGACCAATGATACATGTGCCCCATTGAATTGCTTATATTATATAACTGTACAAAAATGTTGATAAAACTTACTGTAAAGGGCTCACAGATTTTTTTTTGCACTTCTCCATATGCTCATACACACATCTATGGTACATACAGAGCCTTCTATCTATACATCTAGCTTTTAGTTACCTTGTGTTTTCTTTCAATTGAATCTAACTGACTAATTTAATTCCCTTCCTTATCAATATGTGAGGCGCAGCTCCCAGTAAACTCTGAAAGCTCATATCAGCAGCTTTTCACATCCCTAAGTAATCCTCCTAAGAATGTGACTTGACAAGAAAACATGATTTACATAAAGAATGGATCTCCTCAATGCCAATGTGCATGCAAATGCCAACGTGCCCCTCACAGACTCTCAAGTCTTCCAAATGTGTTTCACACATGATGTATGTCACAGTGGGAAGTGAGGAGAAACACGCACGCTTTTAGCAGAAGTGAAAATATTTATCATTTTTGTCAGTTCCAATTTTTTTAGAAGATCTAAACTGCTTTGACTTATTTATCTGACTGGGTTGATGGTGATGGAAGGATCAGTCAATGAGTGTACGGAGCAGTTTTACATTGCCACCAATTTACTGCCAGTGCCATGTGCCAAGATAAAGGATAATGTCACCCAAATCTGAAAATTATGTTCCAAAATTAAAAAAAATCCCCAAAAAGTGCAACTATGGCATGATAACTAGCGTTGTGGTTCTCCTTAGAACTTGCTATCATGCCAGCTAGCTGTTGCTCCTTTGGCATTTGCTTTTAGAGGATACAAGCAATGGGCCCTATTACAGTAAGTTATGTTATTAACTGTATATATCACTGTTTGCCAAAAGATCTTAGTAATGACCCACTAAAACTAGGTCACTATGAAGTGGTTTCTCGGCTTATGCAGTTTGTTCATAATGTAACTAATTATACGTATGTTATTTTTTTAGCCTGGCGCCAATGTATCATGTATGGATGTGCTGCCCAGATCTTTTTTCCTAAATGTTGGTCCAAATGCGCCCACATTTACCTTACAGTATTCTCCAATTTCTCATGTTACAAATTTAAAAAAAATGATCAAAACCTGTTTAAGATGTATTCAAACTGTACTAATCTCCATTTTGATTAAAGGGAAGGGATAAGCAGACCCATTCGAGTTCGAGTTCGCAGAGCCCGAAAATGAAAGTTTGATCCAAGTTTGGGTACCAAACCTGAACACTTACTCCTACCGGTGTTGCCGCCGGTTGCATGTTTTACCCTTTCAGTGCTGCAAGCAAAGCTGTCGGTATCCCGCCAAATGTATACTTCCTCTAGGATCATCACTCCGCTATGATGTCACGGGGAACAACAATCTTAGAGTAAGTGGCGCCTCTGGCAATTGATTGTCGGCCTGTGGGAGGGCAGATAACCAAACACTGAACCCAAACTTCTGCCAGAAGTCCAGTTGCCGGTCTAGGGACCCACACATCACTACATAAGGGGTTTTCTAGCCTTAAATTAAAATGAAAAAAATCATTTAATATGTTTAAGGTTATTCATTTCAGTCTCTTACATAACTATTTGTAAATCTCATCGCCTACAATTGCCAGGTGTAGAAAGTGCGCAACCTTCTCTATCACAGAGCCAAGACACCTAAAACCCTGATCGCAAGATATAAACTACAAAATGAGTCTAATTGTCATGTATAAAACTATCCTTACTTTATTACATCAATAATCCCAGTGAACAAATTATAAATCATCACAAATAATGAAAAAATATGGGAAAAGAAAAGGAGAAGCCCCAGTTGTAAATAAAGCTATACAGAATACAAACAATTCCCCCCGTTTTTCTGTCCTATCTGTATTATAACAATGATGGCTGGACAAATGTCAATGCACAATAAATAGCACAAAAATGCCCACAGGGTAAACCAATTCTAATATATTTGTAAACCAAAAAAAAAAAATGAAAAAAAAGTGGGGCTACTCAGAGCATACCTTCTCAACCAATTAGGAATGTATATATTGTACTCATGGATAGTTTAGAGTATCAAAAACTAAAAATGGGGATAATGGGAAGTGTCCAGAGCACCAATTTTCAAACCCTATTACTGTTTCGTGAACTGATTACCAGGGTTTTAGTAAACAATATAGTATTTATTATCTCCCCTAAATTTATGTAAGTACAATATAAAACAGAATACTAAATTAAAAAAATACAACATTAAAAAATACATCAAATAACAACATTTTTTTTTTAAATCAGAAAAGCCTGTAAACCAACATGTGTTTTCCACAAACCTCAGTAGATATATCTGCCATAGAGTGTCTCTGTAGCTAAATGTCCCTGTAGAGGAGTGTTCACACTGATCGTGTCTGGATGGCAGCGTTAGTTGGAATTTGTATATCAGTGTATCTCTAAGTATGTAACCAGATATTCATATTTGTTGGTCAAGATAGCGACAATTGTTAAAAAAAGCCGTGATTATAGCAGCGATTGTAATAAAGTGTCTTTGCAAGTGAGATCTTAACTAGCACATGTGTGGAATATTCTCATGATTTGTAAGTGCTCTAAATAAACTCTTTATAGACTTGTCCCTCCCCCACTGATGTCAGCTCACAACGCTGTGAGCTCTGTCTTTGTGTGAGTAAAGAAGCAGGAGGGAGGAGTTGTACAGGAGCAAAGGTGGGGGCTGAGAGCTGAGGAGTGAGTGGCACAGAAAAGTCACATGTTTTTTTTCTTAATGCTGCCAAAACAACCCTGTGAAATAAGATCCCTGGTGACAGGTTCCCTTTAAAATATCAATGTTCCCATAAGAAAAGGAACTTCCTTTCAATTTATGACATATTGCACATATCTCAATATGTCTAGCCAAAGTGTTATATTAAAGGGAACCTATCACCAGGGATCCCATTTTTACTATAGACAGGTTACTGAAGCCCATTACAGCTGCAAAGCAAATATTCCTTTTTACCTTCTCTAAGCATTTGCATTGCAATATAATTGTGTGTTGTAACTTACCTTGCACACGGCCAGAATCCTCTGTTTAATCCCAGGGGATGGCTTTGGATTGCATGGATTTAAAAAAACAGCATGTGACTTGTCTGTGCTGCAGACTCCTCAGCTCTCAGCCCCCACCTTTGTGCTCCTGTACAGCTCCTCCCTTCCCCACTGATATCAGCTTGCCACACTTTGAGGCTTGTTCCTGTGAAGGAGCAAAAAGGTGGGTGCTGAAAGCTGAGGAGTTTGCTGCACAGACAAGTCACTTGTTGTTTTTTGAAATGCATCTTAACCAAAGCCCAACCCCTGGGACTATGCAGATTATTCTGGCAGGGTGAAAGGTAAGTTATAACACACAATTATATTGTAATGCAAATGCTTAGAGAAAGAAGAAAGACATATTTGCACTGCAGCTGTAATGGGCTTCTACAACTTGTCTTTAATGAAAATGAGGTCCCTGGTGACAGGTTCGCTTTAAGGAAGGACACATCTGCATCCATACTTTAAAGCCTACCTCTCTGCACTTCTGCCTTGTCTGCTTTGCACCTTTTCTGCTTGTGGTTGGGTTTTACTATACTTTTTATATCAAGTCACACTGTGTATAATCTTATTTTATCTTCTCACAGTCCTAATAAAACTGATACTGAACCCCGAATCCCTGTGGATTGTCAATATACATGAAGATTCCAATATTTAAACTTACCATAGGTATTTCTCAATAGTTTATTACACGATTTTATGTTACACTAAAAAGTATTGCAGATCTGATGGCGATGTACAATACAACTACAACAGTCATCATGAAAAAATAAATTGGTATATACATACAGTATCTAACAGAATAATAAAAGTAAATCAGGATGATCCCTTAATTTCCCTAGTTGCACAATAAAAGAATCAGCATGAGAGAAACACTATCACACTCATAAAATTGTAATGTTTGCTTAATAGCAGGGATGAGCAATTGGAAGGGATGCTTAGTCTGGGGTTCTCTTCTATCGAAATGTGAGGCACCAGCTGAGTATACAATGAGGATCCGTGCTCTGCCTCGGCTTAGACATTGCTGGGTGTCTGGAAATCATACAGTAGGTGAGCAATAAATGCTGATGCAAGTCTACTTGTCATCACGTCTTGTATTTCATTGTAATATTCTTTATTTTTCATGTCTTCTATCTGCAGAGGATGGGGGAGGAAGTAGAATTGCTTGAATGGGTTGTCTACTTTAGTAATTCAATTTGTATGTATCCTATTACAACATTTGAAGTTAATAGAGGTTAAAAAAAAGAGGAAAATTTACCAAAGTAAATTATATTATCACTAAAGTTATTCAGGAAGATATTAACTTAATCTGAAGTAAAAATGTATTTAATGTGCAGATTCACTCTGGGACATGGAGAAGTAGGATTTACTTTTGAGTAATGGTCTGTACTAATGCTGACTTTCTGCTTTTGATACATTGTAATCCATCTAGTGCTGTGGAGTGACAATGTGGTTAGATTATCAGGGTACAAGGTTTATATACACTTTCATTTACCTTCTGAACATTGTACTAGTAGCAGACAAATAAAAGGGAGATGAGACAGATCAGATATGATGAGATCCATGAGCTTCCTATTACACACAATGACAGTCAGCTCTGCTACATATGTGCTCTCACACTATGAGATCTCATTTGTTTGCCTCCCCCTTTTCCTAACTTATCTGCCTGTAGCTTGCAGCTTATCTCTCTTCACAATGTGTTTGCTGGCAGGAAGAGAGAATTTATGAGTTCCATCCTGGACTGCAGGGGGCAGGCCTAGAGTGCAAGGGGCGGGGCTAGAGTTCAGGAAGCAGAGAGAGAGAAGCTCAGCTACGGGGCGTCATACAGAAATCGAAGATGGCATCCCCGACCCTTAGTCACAAGTTACAGGGTCGTGTCTGTGAGCAACTGAAATTGTGTACACCAGAACTGATAGAGACAGGTTGGAATTATATCTGTGAAATTCTGTATTTTTGTGAACAACAGTGAATTAGGGAGTGTGTTATTTTGTTATCCTCAGTACATTTTTAAGTAACCCCTTAAAAGGAAATCTACTATTAAAATCCTTTCTGATAAACCATGGAAAATTACTCATAGATCAATGCACTGTGACTGTAGTAATCTTCTTATATATGCTATTAATGGTCTACTTGCTTCTAAAATCAACTTTTAAAATTATGCTAACGAGCCTGAGGGGCTACCATTATCACTGTGTGATCTGGCTGTACAGACTGCTACACTGTCTCACTCTTCTTCCTGCTGTGCTGAGGGAGCACGGGGGAGGGTGTGACTGTGTAGCAGTCTGTAACGCCAGATCACAGTTGGGTTAGGGTAGCCCCTCAGGTTCATTAGCATAATTATACAAGTTGATTACAGGGTCATATAAGGTCATCGGCTTGAGAAAGAGCTTGTGAGCGTGTAACAGCCTCGATGCCGCAGCATGCACCCTCCCTGCTTGTGTCACTGACACAAAGAATATACTTTACTTTGTTGCATGGACTTTGATCTATTTTCGCTGAGCAACACTGACAGTGCTGCTGTATGGTATGCCCGATTTACGCATTGTGACTGCTCTGGAAACTCTGTTTCTATATGGATTGTGTCAGCTGAACTGTCCTATATGTTTTGGATAATTATAAAAGTTGATTTTAGAAGGAAGGAGCCATGGATAACATATATAAGATTACCACAGTCACGGAGCCTGGATCTATGAGTAAGTGTCCCTGGTTTATCATGATGGATTTTGATGGTAGATTTCCTTTAGAGAAGCATAGTCTAGAATAAGCTTCAAAAAATAAATAACATAGACAAAAATTCTATCTTTATTGAAATGGTAATTCCATTGCGTTGAGAGATCTGTTCCATGTACAATATGAACTGCCATTGCCATGAAAATGATGGACACTTTGGTGAGCAGAGTCTGTGGGAACCTGGGTCTTCATGCATGACCACCACACGTAAGGTTCGTCCTGACTGCCAGAATTTCATTGTTGAATCTACAAAGTGAAAAGTGACAAATATATAAAATCAGCAAAATCGGCAAAAAGGAGGATCATAAAAGTCAAACAATAGCTGGGTCAGAACATAGAAACCCAAAACCGAATGGCATACCGACACACATCAGTCAAGATCCATGTTAGCACAAAACATATTTTGACCTAGTATTTGGCACAGATTTTCTAAAAAAAACTGGTCAAACATTGCATTTAAAGTGAAACATGTTGCTTTTTCACGGTGTTTGAATCATTGTTTCTAAATCTTTACAAGTTTTATGTTTTTTTTGTAAATGTGAGGGAGATATTCGGTAATTTACCAATATAAATCTATTAATAGTTCTATTCCGCTTTCTTGATATATGAAGTGAAGCCTCCTGATGTATATTGGTAAATTGCCTAATATCCAGCCTCCCACAATTACACACACATTACACAAAACATGATGTAAATTGTCCAACCCCTATAAGTGGCCCCTTAAAACCCATTTTCTGCAATTAATACTGTTTTACTGACATCACATTACCCTGCCATATGGCCATAATTATGAAAAGAGTGCTCTTAAGATGGAATAGGGGATCTTCCACCTGAAAATGCAGGTCTAAAACTGCCATGTGAACTAGCCCTTAAAGTGAAAGTCCGCTCCTCTCATCTCTCGTGAATATTGCTTTTTTTCACAGCATCTACAGCTGTTGCAGCAGAAGCCTTTCCAGGCTTTCAGATCCTAGATGTCACCTGTGCTCCACAATAACTCTTTCCTTCCCACAAGACGTGCATAAGAACCATAACGTATAAATTTTCACATTATCATATTACTCTATGATTACTTGGTTTCTTGACAAATAGGAGTTCTTTATCAAGTTTAAAGTTTAAAATTCATTAGCCATGTATAAACATTCTTCAATTGCATGTTATTATAAAAATGTTCCTGTGTAAAGTTAATTTCCTATAAATGTAGCCTTGTTGTCCATTAGAAACGAGCTGCCCTTGGATTCGACTACCTCTGCACTCTGGCAGAAGTGGCTTCACATGCACTATTGAGGTGCCCAAATAGATGGATTCAGCGATTATTACCACAGGACGGCTGTGAGACATGGAGTATCTCCTAGCCATTTCATATATATAAACAATTTGTTTCTTTGACTATTCACTGCTGCAGCGGTGGTCATATCCAAGGACAACAATATTATTTCTAAGGGACAATATGGCTATATTTATAGGAAATTATCTCTACACAGGTATTTTTTTTAAGAACATCCAATTGAATAAATGTATGTACATGGCAGATTAATTCATTTAAATTGAAATTACCAGATGAGAAGACCCCTTTAAGCTTAGTTGAGAATGTACATCTCGGACATTATAGGACAGGGGTGGGATTCTACCAGATCAGAAAGTAATCCAAAATTGGATTGGACAGACCCGAACTTCAATGTCCCTACTCACTCCTGCCAGTTACACCCACGATTAGCCCTGGCACTGGTGTTAACCCTTTTTTTTTTTTTTTTTTTATAAATCTCTTTATTAAGTTTTTTAAGTATTAACATGAAAATTTACAGATAAAAAAAAAACAAGAACAATATGGCTTATACACCAATAATAGTAACCTTCAATACACCATTCAATATAGTTAAAGATCTTAATAAAGTGTAGCAGCCATTATTCCGTTTACCATTAAATGCATGTTCTTCCCATTCATTCACTAACCCCCCCCCCCCCCCCCTTCCTAAACCCACCAGGGAGAAAAAGGAAAAAAGAGAAAAAAGAAAAGAAAAAAATCAGAAATCGACAACCGGAAGCAGCATGACGTGAGGGTGCTGCTCACCGCTCCTCCCCCTCTCGTGGAAGCCCTGCGAGACCAGCCACCTGCAGCGTTCCCAGGACCGGACCGCTGAGTTTTCAAGCCCACGATATGGGACCCCGCTACTCCTGCAGGAGGTAACGCTGTGGCAGGACGGATGCACGTCTCGGCGACTATCGGAGAAGCGATCTTTGACTGTGATCCCGCGGCTGCACAGTAGTAGAGGTATGGTACCGGTGTACCGGCGTTTTCCTCTACATACAGTTGTGGTTGGGTGACAGAGTCGGCTTGCCTAGCTGTGAGGCAGTGGCAGTGTGCCTAGCTGGGATCAGGAGGATGAAACCCTTGGCCTGCGTTGATTACCTGGGAAGAAGGTTGAACGGAGCAGATTTGGGGTGTACTGGCTGGTGCTGAGAGGAGGGACCTGGTCGCCACTTGAGCTGAAGCCTGAAGAAACTTGTGATGGAGGATTAATGGAGGCTGATGGAGGGGCCACCCATTCATTCATTCATGCAGTGATGGTATCGTTACTTTGGTGCCTATTGTTTAATTAATATCTACTACTCTCAAGGTTTGAGAGAGGGGAAAAGGAAAAAAAAGAAAAGATTAAAGTTAAAATAGTAACTAACTTATGCATTAAAAATAACGGTGTCGCTACAACGACATATATACGCTGTGTGGGGATTTGGCCCAGTAGAGACCGTGGTAGCGGGGTGCTGTGATGCAGTTCAAGACAGTGACACCAAAGTACAGTCCAAAACAGGTCTCGCCTGCGTTTATTGTAGAAGCAAAATAAAACAGCCTTTACATTCAGGCATTAAACAAACAAAAATCCTACCCGTCAGGGTGCTAACTATACAGGTGTTCACTAACTCACCACTATACAAAATCACTTGACTGCTCCAGGCACAGAGGTCAGGGCTGTGTGCTCTCCAGCCTCCTTCCAGAGAGAGACAACCCTTCCAGCTCTGCTGAGCGGTTTAAAAAAAAACTGATTGGGCTGCTCCCATCACCTGTGTCCAAGGTGCTGGACACCCAACCTCAGCACTAAGGCCTTGCATAATAGCAAAACCTAGGGGAAACATACCGCCCATCCACAGTTAACCCCTTCAGTGTCTCACAATATATATACACCAGTACTCCACCCTATTCAACAAAGGTATTTTAAAATTAGCAGGAGACTGCATTTAGTGGCCACCTTCTTCCTCTCAGCCAGTGTCTGAGACCACATGGAACAGTGAGTATTCAAAGACCTGGTCACACATGGTGAGCATTTAAGTTCACATGGTGAGGCATTGCATGGCATCTGCTGCTTCTGTGGTGCGGTGCTGGTGGGGACCTTAGACCCAAAGCCATGGGGACTATGACTGCCAGCATTGGTGCTTGGGGGTAACTGGGTCTTGGTCCCTGCTGGTGCTATGTTTTAGCAGCTGTGGATGCCATGTGATGCCACACCTAATAATCTCTTAATGTTGGTAATATACATTCTGTTTATTAGTATTGTATATGTATAGACTTGAAGAAAGGGTTAAATGAGACATTTCTGATTGTGTATCTCTAACTAAAGAAAAACTAGTAATTTTCCATATCTATAGAAATTGTTTTGCAGAAGAAAAATAGACTTGTTTAGCAGAAAAGCAGACAGCCTGACCTTTAAAACAACAGGTGCTGTCTGAAAAGTTGTTTAACACTTTAGAAACTTTGTGCCATAGAACATTATAGGGTCTCAGTGTAAGTCTAAGGGAGAATGCATTGTCATTATAAGATAACAGTCCAAGTCCCTATTGCCTTGCAGTTAGAAAACCAAGCTTGAAGAAGAAGACTGGCAGTCTACCTGAACAACCAGCGGAAGCAGATGAGACGGGGATACTGTGCCATTGATCCTTTTGGCCAGGGTGCTAGGCTTTTGAGAAGGAAAGGGATAGCTTTCCTCAGCATTAACCCTTATTCTACCAGGGAGGAGATTAGAGAAGTCAGTCCTATGCTTTATATCAGAATTTTTTCAGTAAAAAGAAAACAGTTCACTGCAGACTCTCTGGACTTATTTCCCATTGGGGGGCACCACATCATACCATCCCTTCCTGAGAGCAGCAACATGTGGTGGCACCTCGACAGCGCCTGGTGACTCGGCGTAGCGTTTGGGACCACCTCTAACCCAGAGAGTCCCTCTAACAAAGAGTCCAGTAAATTAAATTATATCTCAGGAAGAAGGGGTAAGGGAATTCTGCAGATTTTTCATAGAATCCCCAAAAGCTTCGAATTACTGTATTTCTTGACATTAAACAGTTCAATAAGTTTGACAATTTCATGTTATATATTTTGTTCTGATTTTTATCCAAAATGTTTCACAGAGCCATTGAAATTTTTTTTAAAGACTCAATTCAGGTCCAAATCTATTCGGAAAACAATATTGCTCTAATTGTCCTTGAGATTTGTATTTAACCCTCTCTAGTCATATAATACAAAGTATATTTTAATAAAAATCTTTTTTTTAATTGTCTCTCAGCTGTCATCCCTCCCTAAGCTTTGGGATGGCAGACAGCAGTAGCTAGACGCCATTTTAAAAGCAAAGCAGAAAACATTTGGATTTGCTTTGGTGCCAAACAAATAGCAGATTTATAGCTCGGAACTGGTGGCTTCACATTATTTACCACTGTGGGAGGAACTTAGTTGTGTGCTCTGGCTAAAGCTGCAAGATGAGGTCATTAAAATAAGACTGACTCCATTTTTGGCACCATGCAGTTATAAAGTCATGGAAGTTGGGAACATCTATGAACCCCATGTTTTGACTGATTAGCTTTTTTACTTCTGGGGTGCTCAGAAATTAAAGTGGTCAGTGGTGCGAAACAAGAAAAAGTTAATCGTACAAAGTTAGAGACACATTTCATTTAGTAGATTGTTCACATATTTCACAGGGAAATTTCTATGAGTTGCAAATGAGTTGACAGCAGCAATGGGAGGATTTGGAGACAGACGCGTTAGCATTTAATTCCAAAGCAAATAAAAAAAATGTGACTGTGCTCTTCTATGAGACTTAAAAGTGAAAATGCAATGTTCTGGCAGATGAAGTTGATTGAACTTTTTTGGAAGGAAAATGCTGAAGCCAGCAGTTACTGGAAGCTTTGAACTCTTCTTCTTTGAAAAAAAATAGAGCATATTAAATTAGTAAGTAATGGAAAGTAAGCAAGTAAAATGGAGGCCGATGTTACAGTACATGCAGATCTAACAAAAAAAAAAACAAAACACTTGACTCTTTGTGAGATGACAGAAGGACAGAAATTAAACTGATTCTGTGAACTATGATAATAGAGGTCCAGAGTCGATTCCCATACCCTCATGGGCACTTGCATTAGTTAAGATAGATCCGTTTGATCAGATTCCATACTTGTAGATGTAATATTCCTGAAATGAAGACTGCGTGTGTGTGGATGATCTACGCTATTTACTATACACCACAAACAAAAATGGTGCAATCTTGGGAAGAAAACAGCTATAATAACTAATTTAAACCCTCTAAGGGAGTTTTCAGGAATTTAAACAACTTTGGGCCCCATTCACTGCTGTAATTTTTGACTGCAAACTAACTTTTATTGTGCCCAGTCACGGTATTTGAAAGATGGTCCATGCACTGTGCCATACTGCAAGTTATAATAATAATTCTTTATTTATATAGCACCTACATATTACACAGCGCTGCACAGAGCTTGGCAAATCGGTCCCTAGGGCACATTTAATGAGGGCTTTGTGCCACACTTTTGTTGGACTCTCTTCTAGGCTAAAACGGCTTGGGTATTTGAGGTATTTAAGAAGTATCTGTGCCTCTATTGTTTGGCAAGTGATCCTTTTTTGGCGCAGCTGCGCTGGCCACAAATTAAGGGGTGTGCCGGCAGTCGAGTTTGCAGTTACATAATACTAAAAAAAAAGTTTTTGACAAGTTAGGTTCCAGGATTATCAAATTACCGATTAGGGCAGTGGCCGGTGGAATCTACCATTATATATAAAGTAGGTTTCCTTTAATGCTAATTGGGATCCTAATGAGAATAGGGGTCCCATTCCATGAATCTCTTGTATAAATGCATTTGTCCTGGCAGTGTGTACACAGAGAATGACAATGTTAGGAATATTAAATACGATTGTTGTGACTGGTTGGGATCTCAGAGTTCTGATCGATCGGCACGGTATCAGATAATGTAAAATTAAGTTGGGCAAACCCTTTTAAGACATCCCAAGGATCCCCTTTGCATTTCAATGTTTCTATCCTTCTATGGTATATTCCCCCGTGATAATATATTCAGCTTTTTTTCCCTATCTCAGTATTCCAAAAGATCCTATTAAATTTACAAGCTGCATAAGTCTAGTGTCATGAATATTAACTCCAGCCAAAAAAGGCTGTACGCTATGTAAGCTATAAATGTAGATTTAAATATACTGCCGAATGAAAGCCAGATGCTTCCAACTTTCAAATATAATGTATTAGACCTAATTTTTGATATACGGTTCCTGAAAATAGTGTGTGCTGACCTGCGCTTTCTTCCTCATTTTTCGTAAGGTTCTATAAGCTCCCTGCTCACAAAAACTTGGCAGCTTTGTGTTTGCAATACACTTTACTAATGTTGTTCCACTTAATCTCAGACAACACGCAGCAAATCCCATGTGGAAAGGCCTTTCAAGAAATCCTCCTTACCCCTGCTCCTTGTGCGTGCAACTGGGTTAAACACATATACAAACATTTAGTATGGTGTCTCTGCCTCCAAACTGCAAACCCCAGACATATCCTGCTCTGAATTTCATGCAAAGTGTCAGCGTGACCCGGTGAAGAAGACCCAGGAGAGACACGACGAGCAGCATGGATCCAGAAACTGGTGGGAGATTTCTTCTCGCAAAAACAAAAGCCCTAAAATTGTTTTGCTTTCCTCCTGCCCCCCTAGTGAGGTGCATACTGGGACAGATGGAGTGAAAGATTTGCTTTTGGCAAATTTTTTGGAGCATGGAAAAACGCACTATTGATTTTCTTATTTTTCAAGGGTGTTTTCTTTTGTGATGAAGAGAATAAACAAGGGTGAGCGTGAGAGATAAAAATCTATTTATCACCAGGGAAGACGGCGGGGAACAGAAAGGATAACAGTCGGTGTTTGCTTCCATAAAAACGGCGGGGAACAGAAAGGATAACAGTCGGTGTTTGCTTCCATAAAAATAAGGCTAATAATTGGTAATAATAGGAAAATAAAGCAGCATTTTATAAAGAATTAATACGTTACGATTAGATCGAATAACGAGTACCCGAGCATTTTAGTGCTCGCTCATCTCTAGTTACGATCTCAAAGCCATTACTGTTAAAAATAGTGAATGTGTCTTCATGTCCTAATATATTGGAGGCATTTTGTATGTTTTTAGGGATTTTAGGGATGACAAGCAATAAAGGCAAGAAAAGTTGCAGTTTCAGTTTATATGAATGTTACAAAAAGTGACATCATAGTATGAAAATGAAATGAGTCACCTCACTTAGTCACCTGTGGAGGGGGCTTAGAGAGGCACGTCAGTCAGCGTATTAGGCAGTAAAGCTATGTGCCTGCGTAATTTTGAAAAACCTGCCTAAGCTTCTTGATATATCTGGCAATGTGTGTAAGGGTCTTTCCCCTAGGGATCCGATCCTCTTCAGGGCAGCCAAGAGGTCTACCTAGTGCCGCGGGGCTTCCTGATGCCTGTAGCAGTCAGTCCCATTCCGGGTCTGACTGTAAACTGTATGCGTATGGTAGAGCAGTGTCTTGGACTTGAACAAGTGATCAGATGATCACTGGTTTGGGTCCAAATTTGGATAAAGGAAAAAAAGGAAAAAAATAATAAGTTTAAAACATTAAAATAAATAAATAAATAAATTAAATAAATAAATAAAACATAAGCACCTCTAACAGCCCCTCATCACACCACCTGTAGGTGAATGTAAAGCTGTATATGTTTATAGATGAATATTGGCAGACAGTCGCTAAGTACTAGTTCCATAGCAAGAGGACGGTGGAAGTACATTAGTCAGACCTATCAAACAGAAACCGGGATGGCAGGGCAGTGCAGGAAACAATGAAAATGCATAACGCACAGTGATTGGACTCTCCTCAGGTGAGTTGAATCTAAGTTTACAAACTGAGTTTTTAACAATGCAGCCATATAAAGGAACTATTTAGAGATAAAGGCAATGGTTCTCAATCATAGTTTTTTTTATGAAGTATCTATTTTGGGTGGGTTGATGTCAAGTTCCCTTTGATTCAGTTGTGCAGTACATTGGAAAACTGGAAGAAGTAGAAGGAAGACCCTGCATGTGCGGACCCAAAGTCTATATGGGAGGGTAGAAGATGACACTAGTTGAGTAAGCATAGCAGTGGCGTCTTGGCATGCTGTGATTTTTCTAAAAAGATGGGTTTTCAGGGTCTGTTTGAAAGTTTGGAAGGTGGGGGACAGTTTGAGGGTAGGAAGTTCCAGAGTATATTGGAGAACTCCTGGAAATAGTTGTAAGAAGACTGCATAGTAGAAGAGCTAAGCAGAAGGAACAAAGATTATGTATAGGATGCGATCTATGGTTGGGGGTGCAGGTTTGTTGGTCATGACTAGCTTGCTTCAGACTATGCCATGCATATAATTTTTCTTGGGTCTTAATATTGAGACTGAATGGCAGTGATATCTACTGATCATTGATTATAGTGTAAGATAATAGACGAAACACTTAAAACTAAAAATCACATTTTTCTTTTCACTGTGCATTGCTCGACCGAGCATCAAGCTCGGACGAGCATGTTCGCTCATCTCTAGTCTTTTCCCTAGGGATCCGATCCTCTTCAGGGCAGCCAAGAGGTCTACCTAGTGCCGCGGGGTTTCCTGATGCCTGTAGCAGTCAGTCACTTTCCGGGTCTGACTGTAAACTCTATGTGCATGCGTGAGCATGCCAGACAGTTTACACTACACTACATTGCATTAGTATTGTAGAGCAGTGTCTTGGAGTTGAACAAGTGATCAGATGATCAATGGTTTAGGTCCAAATTTGGATAAAAGAAAAAAAGGAAAAAAATAATAAGTTTAAAACATTAAAATAAATAAATACATAAAAAATAAGCACCTCTAACAGCCCCTCATAACACCACCTGTAGTTGAAAGTAAAGCTGTATATGTTTATAGATGAATATTGGCAGACAGGCCCTAAGTACTAGTTCCATAGCAAGAGGACAGGGGAAGTAGTGCAACCTATCAAACAGAAACTGGGACAGCAGGGCAGTGCAGGGAACAATGAACATGCATAACTCACAGTGATTGGACTCACTGGTGAGTTGAATATAAGTTTATAAACTGAGTTTTTAACAATGCAGCCATATAAAGGGACTATTTAGGGATAAAGGCAATGGTTTTCAATCATAGTTCTTTTATGAAGTATTTTTTTTGGGTGGGTTGATGTCAGGTTCCCTTTGATTCAGTTGTGCAGTGCATTGGAAAACTGGAAGAAGCAGAAGGAAGGGTCGATGATGACACTAGTTGAGTAAGCATAGCAGTGGCGTCATGGCATGCTGTGATTTTTCTAAAAAGATGGGTTTTCAGGGTCCGTTTGAAAGTTTGGAAGGTGGGGGACAGTTTGTGGGTAGGAAGTTCCCGAGTATATTGGAGAACTCCTGGAAATAGTTGTAAGAAGACTGGATAGTAGAAGAGCTAAGCAGAAGGTCCAATGAGGAACAAAGATTATGTATAGGATGAGATCTATGGTTGGGGGTGCAGGTTTGTTGGTCATGACTAGCATGCTTCAGACCATGACATGAATATCATTTTTCTTGGGTCTTAATACTCAGACTGAATGGAAGTGATATCTACTGATTATTGATCATAGTGTAAGATAATATACGAAACACTTAAAACTAAAAATCACATTTTTCTTTTCACTGTGCATTAATGATGGGCCTTCCATTAAGGATACTTGGCTGCATTCCTTATACTCAAAAGATCTGTCTCATTATACAGGATTTGGGGTAATTATCTGTGATTAGAATGTCTGTCATAAAGTTAGTTGAGAATTGGGAATATTTTCCTTTTGCGTTTTCCTTTTGAAATCTTCTTTTGATTTTTCTTATTAAAAGATGTAACATGCACAATATATCATTTGGTTCTTGCTGTCATCTCCTGTGAACCGCTTCCTGGTGCTCTGATTCACAGCTTCTTAAATACGAGCAGCAAAAACAATTAGAAACTCACATTACTTTCAGTAGCAAAGAACTAGAAAGTATAGGATAGTAGTCTCCATCCCGTGACATATGACCCAGGATAGTAGAGAGGCACTGACCTGATGCACCAGATGGGCAAGTATAGACGTAGTCAAGGGACCATCTGAAGTCAAGGCAAAGTTTGTTCATGAGATTCATCAGATCCTGAGTCAGATAAAAGCTAAGATAAAGACACAGATAATCCAGAATTTCTAAAGCAGAAGTATAACTTCACAGGAATTTGCAAGCTAGCTTTCTGCTAGGAACCTGGGAAACTTTTATTTTCTCCTGTAAAATAAGATGTGATTAAAATTTTGTCTCACACAAGATAAGTTATAGATCTCCGGTGATGTGACCAGAAGTCTGACCCCAGCATTAGGCAAAAGTCAAAAAAAGTGATAATATTTTCAATTGTCAAGTCAGATTAAGAGGTGAAGGCCCAAAGTTTACCTCTGTCCCTGTCTACAAGCTGTCAGGATTCGGGATCAGTGGATCCTCTGGACCACCGCGGGAGGTGGTACTAGCTGACACTTTGGACCGGAATCTAAGTGGCATCGGGTCTTCACCAGAGCCATGGTCCTAGAGAAATGGTCTTGCTGCAGCAGGGTACCACTAGGTCGTCTATAGGTGCGACTAGCCGCAGTGGCATCCAAGGTCGAGGTACCTTTGCAGGAGACAATCTCATAGTCAGGTTCAGGCACAGGGCAGGCGACAGAGATGCAAGGTCAAGTCCAATCTGGGGTCAGCAAAGGGGGTTCAGGAAGAAGGGAAATGGGAACACAGGAATGGACTGGAACACACAGGAGCACGGGAACAGGAATGCAGGAACACGGGAACTCAGGAGCAGGAACACACAGAAACAGGAACAAACAGGAATGCAGGAATATCACAGGGGAGCTTTTTCTATGGCATAGGCTCAAAGATCCAGCAGGTAACACAGGAAGGGGCTGGGAATATATCAGGAACGGCAGCTGGCCAGCACCAATTATCGGTGCACTGGCCCTTTAAATTTAACAGAGCCAGCGCGCATTCCCTAGGCAGCGGGGACGCGCATGAGAAGACGTGGGAACCTGACCAGGTGAGAAGCTCAGTGAGCGCAGCGGGGCACACAGAGGAACACGGATGTGCCTGCGACCCGAGGCAGGGGACGCAAGGGCACCCGTGAAACTAGCCAGTTTCCTAAACCACAGCCAGAAAACTGAAAACAAGTCTCTACTCTCAGTATAGGCACAGGACAGATGGCAAACAACCAGAAAGATAGGTAAAATTGGGAAAAATGGGTAAAAACCAAGATTACAACCATATACACAGTCGTGAGGTAAAGAATAGTCAAAAACAATCAAGGGTCAGAGAACAGAGAAATAGCACAATAGTGAATGTTGTACAACAAGAATTAAAATAACGGTACAACCACTACAAAATGGAGGGAATAGTGAGTATAAATGGAAATCTTGGACGCCACCACAGCAGCTGACTGGTTTAGCCATGCATCACTCCAACTATCGTCTGTGATTTTCATAGAACATACACCTAGCCCACCCAAAAATATAACAGTGTGTCACAATAAGAATTTAAAAGAAACGTCCATCAATCAGAAATAAGGGGTGTGTGTGAGTCATGTGACGCAGCACGTCCCCAAACACATTTGTGTATAAGTCGTCTGGTATGGGAGGTATATCGACGACATACTGATTGTATGGTCGGGTGGTTGTTGCATACCTTAATACCAATAATGTCAATTTGGGTTTTACATATAATGTTGATTAGAGATGAGCGAGCACTAAAATGCTCGGGTACTCGTTATTCGAGAAGATAGCATCTAAAACATCCAATAATTGACCCTGACACTATAGGGGATGGCATGCAGAGGCAGCAGTGGCAGGCTAGAGAGTGTCATGGCGACATACCCTAAATGGACTCAGGCTTCACCAAAGGAGGTGAAATCAAACCCCTAATAAATTGTCCCACTTCGGTGTTTAAGGTGGATATGTGTGTCACTAAGAGCTAAACACAACGGTCGCAAGTCTCCCTGCAAATTCCTCACAATATGGTACTAGCTGCACTACTAGTGGCAGCAAGCCCCGCCACAGGCAAACCAAAAAAAATAAAATAAAACGTTATTGTAGCCCTAAGAAGGGCTGTTGGGTTCTTGTAGAATCAGTATTCTAATAGAACACCCTAACCCTTTCCCTGACCAGCAGCAGCTCTCTCCCTAGCGGCATCCAGACAGAGAATGATGCGAGCAGCGCGGGCAGGGGCTAGTCTATTCCTGATCAGGCCAGCCAACCACTGCTATCGACGTGCAAGGGTACCACGTCATGCTGGGTGGAGTGCAGAGTCTCCTGGCTTGTGATTGGCTCTGTTTCTGGCCGCCGAAAATCACAACGGCGGGAGATGCCATTTTCTCAAGCGGGCGAAGTATTCGTCCGAGCAACGAGCAGTTTCGAGTACGCTAATGCTCGAACAAGCCTCAAGCTCGGACGAGTATTTTCGCTGGTAATAAGAGGAAAATTTTATTACAGAGAGAAGTCCTATGGATTTTTATGTTAGGCACATGGTTGCCCCATGGTCTAAACCTCAGAACGGACCTTACATATTTTTATTAATTATGTTATTTATGTAATCAACTTTTGGTAATGTGCATCGGTTGTAGATTTAGTCAGTTTCAAAAATGTACATATATAGACATATTCTTCATCTCTGTTTTGAAACTGAAATTTCTAAAGTATTCTCCTTTGTTTTCAAATGCTTGTTTCAAAATGCTTGTTGTAACTGTACAAACTCATCTGTTTTTACATATATACACAGCTTTATTAATTGTTGCATGATATTCCAGTCATATATATGGGGTTATACATACATTATAGAGTCGTATTTGTTACTTCCGTGTCTTGAGCTGCACAAGCCCTTTCACATGTGTTTGGTGACATGTTGCGTCACATGACTTACACACACATGTGTTTGGTGATGTGTTGCATCACATGACTCACACACACAACTTACTTCTGATTGGTGGACGTTTCTTTTAAATTCTTATTATGACACACTGTTACCGTGCCATGACTAAGAGCACTTGATTGCTTCAAAATGCGTAGACGATTGTCGTCCTTCTCTGCTCTGTTTTTAATTATTTCTAAATAAAGCCTCAAGTTTTACGGATGTGCCGCAATCTAACTTCTTGTCAGTCTTCATAGAAGAGGAGGCATTCACAGCCGCCCCACCTTGACTTCAGTGTTAAACATCTTCTCCTCCTTAACTTTATATATCCAATTTACATCACACTTTAAAGTTGATTTTCATGATGATGCCACCACACAACGCCATGAAAGAATAAAAAACTAGAAGGTGTTACGCTGCTTGACAGTATTCTGGTAGTGGTTTATTAGGCGAATTGCTGATGACAGGTTCCCTTTAAGGATTTTTTTATTTTGTAGACAAACATATTAAACATCACAGAAGAATTTTCTCTTGTTGCGGAAATGGCTGAAGAATTAAGACTTAAAATCCCAAATGATTTTGGTTTACTATTCAATTGTTCTTAATGAAGTTTGTATCTCATAGCCTAAAGTGTATTGGATATTTCTAATGTCTGAAGACATTGAAGGCACCTTATTTGTCAGTATTAATTATGAAGACACAGAGGTATAAATAAATCTGCAAGGAACACTAAAGTACAAACTAA
Organism: Engystomops pustulosus; assembly: GCA_019512145.1. Classification (NCBI taxonomy): domain Eukaryota; kingdom Metazoa; phylum Chordata; class Amphibia; order Anura; family Leptodactylidae; genus Engystomops; species Engystomops pustulosus. Next base: position 25,867,575 of record CM033643.1, on the reverse strand, counting down.
TAAATGTTCCCAGAGTTAACTTCTCTATTGACAATATTCTTCAAAAACTCATTACATTGCCACGTCCTTGGTAACCTAATCTGAATACATTGAATGCACAATTTCCTTAACCAAAGTTCCCAGCCTTAAAGTAATCTGTTATGTATCTAATCATATACATTTTTAAAGAATAAGAAAGCGTTATGCATTTTCTGAAGTCCTTGAGTCTGTTTTCCTGAATCCGAGCACTGATTGTGTTAAGATGCTACGAGAGTAGAATTATTAGCAGGAACAGAGCAGGAGAAGCTAAATTGAGGAATTCCCTAACCACACAGGGCAGAGTCGAAAGCTTATAGGAAAGCATTAAAGTCTTATTTCACCTTGAAAATGAAATAATTCTGAACAGAAGCTTTGGATACAATAAACTGTTTAGGGCTGTTTGCTTTGAGATTTATTTTTTAAGAGTGTTATATGAATTGAGTAAGGCACTCTGAAGTCTAAAATGAAAGAAACATAAAACTGGTCAAAAAATGTGTCAGAGTCAATCATAGTATTAATCAGATAAGTTCTATAAAGGAATTTTTTTATAAAAATAAAAAATCTCTGGCCATATGCCCTATATGACTTAAGAATGCTATAAACAGGACCTTGTATGATAAAGAGAAAATCTAAAAGGTCAACATGCTATACGTCCGCTCACCTGAAGTGGCCATTATAGGAGAAATGTATAACTGTAAAAAGTTTCTTGGTTGTTGATGGACTTCAGACCCTCAGTGCCGCTCAGTGATTCCTATAATATTGAAGCAGTTGTTTGAAATAATTATAATTCCCTTATTGATATAGCGCACACAGATTATGCCACACTACACAGAGCTTGCAAATCGGCCCCTGTCCCCAATGGGGCTCACAATCTAATCAACCTACCAGTATGTTTTGGAGTGTGGGAGGAACTGGAGGAAACCCATGCAAACACGGAGAGAGAACATACAAACGTATTGCAGCTGTTGACTCTGGGACTTGAACCCAGGTCCCCAGCACTGCACTGCTGTAATGCTAAACACTAACCCACCATGTTTGTATCTTTGGATTTACAGTTTTGAAAAACATGTGGATGTCAAAATGCAATTCCAATATATATCAAACAATATGTCATATGTATATCTTCTACTATGCAATTAAAACAGATTAAGCTAAATTGTTCTATAGTTTTGTTCATTTATATCTAAAAATAGTTTTTCAGGAATCCAAAGAAACCTACTTGGGGTGAAGACGAGGGTAGGCAATGTAAAGCTGTTGTAAGGGGATAGATAATGTACCCAAACAAAGAAATCCAAGACTGCACACAGATATATTGTCAGTAAGAGTATATGTTTATTGGATAACAAATCTAAAACAACATCAAACCTTTGATTAAGACCAAACTCAGTTCTAAGATCAGGATCAGCCTCAAACCTTGGAATAAAACCAACCTCAAAACATAGATAAAGGCCAACCTCATACATTAGATTAAGATCAACCTCAAACATTAGATTAAGATCGACCTCAAACCTTTGATTAAGACCAAACTCATCTAAGATCAAGATCAACCTCAAACCTTAGATTATGGCCAAACTCAGTTCTTAGATCAAGTTTAGCCTTAAACCTTAGAATAAGACCAACCTCAAAATTTAGATAAAGGCCAACCTCAAACATTAGATTAAGATCAACTTCAAACCTTAGATTAAGACCAAACTCACTTCTTAGATCAAGACCAGACTCAAACCCTAGATTAAGACTAAACTCAGTTCTTAAATCAAGACCAGCCTCAAACCTTAGAATAAGACAAACCTCATAATTTAGATTAAGGTCAACCTCAAAAATTCGATTAACACCAACCTCCTACACCGATTACAAACATTGCGAATATATAGAATAAGGAAAAAAAAACTATTAGAAAGACATGATTGCAATGACACATTCCTGAACCGTTCCATACATAGTGTACTCCAAAAATCCTGAAGCTTTAAGTGGAAGACCTATCGAACAAATCCTAATTAAAAGAAACTTATATTGGACTTCCTTGACGACAGTAAAATAAAAATGGGATTAAAGCATTCTTTTATGGAAAGTCACTAGAGAAAAGCTTCCTTTGAGGACTCCAAAGAGGTCAACCTGTAATTAGACTACAAGGTCAAAAGTTCACATACTCAATTACCCTTCCAATATGACCTCAAGGTCATTATGATAACTTGATGGACCTGAAGTATTTTCTCCTACAGTCCAGTCTTGCAAAGACTTCTAAATTTGTAAAGCTGTGTCCTAGTGAAAGGCATAAAAGCTACAAAAAAATTAAGTGCTTCTTTTCCCATTCAGCTCTGAACAAAAGACGCAGTGTCTCCTTATAATGAGGTCACCATCTAAAACAAGACGGGGCTTCAGGAGAATAATAGACACTTGTATCTCTAGGTTCTTGTGTTACACTGAGTGTAATGGAAACCAATGCATTGAGAAAGTGACACTGACAACATTCAATAGAAAATGATACAACGCGATAAACAAGATGTCTTCTCAGATATAATGACATACACAAAAAGAACAACAAATTGTGAAAGAATACAGTAATTTAATTATTCAAGACATATTGATGTGATGAGGACATCGTTGCAAACTGCAACCCTAGTCTTGATTTCACATTCTATGTCGATTCACTTTTTCATAATCTCCGCTCCACTTTCATGGTGTTTCTTGTAGAGCTTTTAATACGTCCTAATTCCCTCACTCATTTTCTGTGGTCCCATTGTAAACCACTAGTAGTGAATACTATGCCGTCTGTGTAACTTAATACACGCTCGCTGTATCGGCTCACTCTTCCAGTGGGATTTCACAAAACATTTAAGGATTGTATCAATGTCTCGTGATGACTTACATCATGTCTTACCTGATTCTCTCTATTCTTCTGGGACAACATTGAATTTTGCATCAGAGAAAATTCATTATTTACAAAGTGCAGTTATGTTTTATCTGCGATATAAGAGTCAAAGGGGGTCATTTATCTTATCTTGGTTTGATTTGCCGTGTTTTTCGTCTGCTTCTTTAGTATTTTATTAATATCACTTTTACCTTGTGTTAAATTAGTTTTTTTTCGATATCTCTTCTTGAGACATTTGTTACAAATGTTTCAAAAATGTTGCACAAATGTCTCAAGTCACTACTATCCATTTGCTCCGCTTTCCTTAAGTGTGGTTTTGTCTGGAGTTTTTGAACCAAAAATGCCGCAAATTTTAGACAATTTTAAATGATAATGTCATATGCAACATTTAGCACATACGGAATAGAAGATAAATGTGTCTTACTGACAAAAAACAAATATCCAGTGGACATATCAAAATGTCCCCAAAAAGGTGCAAACATTGCAATGCGCCAAAACATGTCTCAAAAAAGACAGAAAAAACTGAAATAAAAATAAAATAAATATAAAAATTAGAGATGAGCGAACATGCTCGTCCGAGCTTGATGCTCGGTCGAGCATGGCTATATACTACAGGGGGCTGGCAGGCTATATACTATAGGGGGCTGGCAGGCTATATACTACAGGGGCTGGCAGGCTATATACTATAGGGGGCTTGCAGGCTATATACTACAGGGGGCTTGTTGGCTATATACTACAGGGGGCTTGTTGGCTATATATTACAGGGGGCCTGCAGGCTATATACTACATGGGGCTTGCTGGCTATATACTGGGAGGAGGCTGTGACCAATGCATTTCCCACCCCCGTCTTATACTCGAGTCAATAGGTTTTCCCAGCTTTTTGTGTTAAAATTAGGGTTCTCGGCTTATAGTCGGGTCGGCTTATACATGTAACTATATATGGTAACTAATTTGGGTAGGTAGACCATCAATTTAAAAAACAGAACATTTTGAAGTTTGAAAATAGCTCATTTTTTCAAAATGTTTACAAATTCACCTTTTTTTTTGTTTTATAAATAAATGCTAAATATATCAACCAAAATTTCCCATTAACATGAAGTATGAAATGTCACAGAAAAAAAAATTGAAAAACACTTGAGAAAGTTAAAGCCTTCTAAAGTTATAACCGGATAAATTGACACATGCTGGGTTTCAAAAATAGGCCTCAGTCATCAGGGCCACTAAGGGGTTAATGGAACTCCGAATTCTAAAATATTTCAATTTCAAATTGATAGAACTTCAGAATTACAAAGGTTTCAATTCCAGATAAATGGAACTTCAAATTTTTAATTTTTCCAATCCGAAATGATGGAACTTCAAATTGAAAAAAATTTCAATTCTGGATAACTGGAACTTTTAACACACCACACATAGACCACACTGCACAGGACACTGCACATAGTACACACTGCACATAGTACAAACTGCACATAGTACACACTGCACATAGTACACACTGCACATAGTAAACTGCACATAGTACACACTGCACTTAGTACACACTGCACATAGTACACACTGCACATAGTACACATCCTGCACATAGTACATCCCCTGCACATAGTACACACTGCACTTAGTACACACTGCACATAGTACACACTGCACATAGTACACACTGCACATAGTACACATCCTGCACATAGTACATCCCCTGCACATAGTACACACACTGCACATAATACACACGGCACATACTACACACTGCACATAGTATACCCTGCACATAGTATACCCTGCACATAGTACACCCAGCACAAAGTACACACTGCACATAGTGCGCACTGCACATAGTACACACTGCACATAGTACACAGGACACTGCACATAGTACACACTGCACGTAGTACACATTGCACATAGTACACAGGACACTGCACATAGTACAGACTGCACAGGACACTGCACTTAGTACACACCGCACATAGAACACACTGCACAGGACACTGCACATAGTACACTGCACATAGTACACACCGCACATAGAACACACTGCACATAGTACACACCGCACATAGAACACACCGCACATAGTACGCACTGCACATAGTACACACCGCACATAGAACACACTGCACTAGAGATGAGCGAGTATACTCGTCCGAGCTTGATGCTCGTTCGAGTATTAAGGTACTCGAAACGGCTCGTTGCTCGGACGAGTATTTCCCCTGCTCGAGATCGAGCATTTAATTAAAAAAAACACAGTGAAGAACAATGAAGAATAGAATAAAAACAGTGAACACAGGATCATTTAAGTGAAAAACACAGTGAAAAAAACACAGTGAAAGAATCGATACAGATGATTCGGCAACATCTTCTTACTTGTGGAAGAATACGCGCGGAACGGTGCGACAAAATAGTATTGAAGAACATATATAGGTGTGAAGAACACATTGAAGAACACGGTGAGCAGACAGAGACAACCCTGGAGAAGCACAGAGACAACCGGGGACGCGAACAGAGACACCGGGGGCAGCACGGAGACATCGCGGCAGCGGCAACGGAGACATGGGGAGCGGCAACGGAGACATGGGGGCACGGAGAAATCGGGGGAAGCGGCACGGAGACATTCAGGGAGCGGCACAGGAGACATCGGGGCCCGGAACAATTCGGGCAGCGCACGGCGCAGGCAGGAGACATCGTGGGGCACGGAGACATTGGGGCACGAGACATCGGGGCACGGATAAACATCAGGGCAGGGAACGGATGACGACGAGGGGAAGACGGCAGGAGACATCAGGGCACGGCAGACATCGGGAGCGGCAAGGAGAAATCGGGGCACCGGAGCATCGGGAAAGCGGCACCGGAGATCATCGGGCGCAGCGCACGGAGACAATCGGCGCGGCACGGAGGACATCGGGGCAGGAGACAGACGGGGCACGGAGACATCGGCGGGCACGGAGACATAGGGGCACGGAGGACACATCGGGGAGCGGCACGGATGATCATCGGGGAGTGCACGGAGAATCGGGGAACTTCAGTGGAAGAAGCAGCAAGACAGGATCCCGGCGAGATCACCCGCCAAGTAAGCGAGAAGGAGCCGAACATCTGAAATATATTCCTTCAACTGTGTTTTCACTTAAATGTCCATGTGTTCAATGTATTTATTTATTCTCCACGTTCTTCAACTGCTAAATTGCGGGAGAGAATATATGCCGCGGAAACAGTGAAGAATAGATTGAAGATGTTTGAAATAACATTATAACTTATCAGCAAGACATCTTTTATCAATTAATTAACCATTTTATTCCGAACCAATGTCCCTTGAAAAATGCTCGAGATCTCCCATTGACTTCAATGGGGTCGTTATTCGAGACGAGCACTCGAGCATCTGAAAAGGTTTGTCTCGAATAAACGAGCATCAGAAAACCGAGCATTTTAGTGCTCGCCCCCATCTCTACACTGCCAACAAATCAACACACTACACAGGACACTGCCACATAGTACACAGGACACTGCACGTACTACACAGGGACAGTCCACATAGTTACACCACTGCAGATAGTACACAGGCACTGCAACGTGTAGAAGATTGCACAGGACATGACACGATGTACACACATGCAACATGAACACACCTCACAGAGATGCGCACATTTAGTACAAGCTGCAACGTAGTACAAGGACAACTGACCCACTAGTACACACTGCACATAGTACTCACTGCAGCAGGACACTGCACGTAGTACACACTGCACAATAGTACTAACTGCACAGGACACTGAAATAGTAGCCAGGACCACGGCATGTAGAGACTGGCACAGGACACTGCAATAGGACACACCCTGCACATTAGTCCACTGCACAGAAGTGCTTGAACATAGTACCCCGCTGACCACGTAGTCCACAGGACGACGCACAATAGTACACACTGCACCATAGTACTAACGCACAGGAGCATGACACGTAGTACACACTGCCACATAGTACTAAACCCTAGACAGGACAACTGACACAGTCGACAGGAACACGCGCATAGTGACACACTGCACATAGACACTATGACACATAGTACACAGGACCGACACATAAGTCACAGGAACACTGTAATAGTACACACTGCACATCAAGTACACTATAAACACTACACCCACTATACACTACTACACACTATATACACTAATACACACTAACAACTACACAGGACACTGCACATAGTACACACTGCACTGTAGTAGAAATGTGCCCTCCATAATGTATGCTCTAGAATATCGCATTATCTTTTGAGATCATCTAGATACCTAATATAAACATTCTTGATGAACCTCATTATATAATAGTCTTGGCAGCAGCTTTCTGGACAATTTGGCGTTACATCAGGATTTTAACTGTCCACAAATAAATCACAGGTCTATCCCCGCCGTGGTTTCCACCCAGTAAGCTTAACATTTTATATAGCAATTGATTATTTGTGTCCTTCTCTAACACAAAGAGATGCCAAGTCTTCATAGGTGGCTGTTTTTTAGGTAAACATCATATTTTATTCTTACGTTACTTACTTCCACATGGAGCAACTCAGTGCAAGACTATAAACATATTCCATAACTATTTCTATGGCCTGATGGGCAGCACTCATGATTTTTAAGTCTGAGTGCTTATGAGCGGTTCCTTCCTTCTCTTTTACCTCTTCTCCCCCATTATCCCCATTTATTCTCTCTTTCTACATCCTCCTCTTGTTTTCTTATTGTTCAACTCTCCTCTTTTCCTGTCATTTGCTTCCATTCTCTTATCTTCTCTGCTTCCTCTTCCCATATAGAAAGGGTTCTATATATTGTGTGTAGTCATTTCTTACAGTAAGTTGCTCTCGTCTTGTGGAACCTCAATGGGGCAGATTTACTTACCCGGACCATTCGCGATCCAGCGGCGCATTCTCTGCACAGGATTCAGGTCCGGACAGAATTTATGAAGGCAGTTCCTCAGCGCTGCTGCGCTGGATATCATCTCAATGCGCCGGAATGCACCACCTCGGACCAGGTGAAGGTAAGCGCTTCCCAAGCGACACTTTTTCGGTTTTTAAATGCGGCGGTTTTTCCGAATCTGTCGGGTTTTCGTTCGGCCACGCCCCCCAATTTCCGTCGCGCGCAAGCCGGCGCCGATGCGCCACAATCCGATCGCGTGCGCCAAAATCTCGGGGCAATTCAGGTACAATCGGCGCAAATCGGAAATATTCGGGTAACACGTCGGGAAAATGCGAATCGGGCCCTTAGTAAATGACCCCCATTGTCTTGCTCAGCTGTACCATGGTAGCTTCATTACCCTCTGCAAGGCTATGTCTATCTTATCCAATGAAAATGAGGTAAAATTATGTTTACATGTTGTATCAGATGATTGTTTGACATACCGGGGCACATTTACTTACCCGGTCCTGTCGCGATCCAGCGGAGCGTTCTCCGCCGAGGATTCGGGTTTTCCGGCGATTCACTAAGGCAGTGCCCCCGATGTCCACCAGGTGTAGCTGCTGCGCCGAGGTCCGCCGGAGTTCGCCAGAGTTCACCATCCTATCTTGGGTGCAGGTAAGCGCGTGTCAAGGAACCCATTTTTTAAAAAAAAAATACCAGTTTCTCCGAATCCGTCGGGTTTTCCGACCACCACGCCCCCCAATTTTCATCGCATGCATGCCAGCGCCGATACGCCACAATCCGATCGAGTGCGCCAAAAACCCGGGGCAATTAAGGGAAAAACGGTTCAAATTGGTAATATTTGGGAAACCCAAAGAAAAATAGTGATTTGGTGCCCTTAGTAAATGACCCCCACTGTTTTATTTCATAGTTGTTGACCGATATTCAGGCCTGGGGCAAAGTCGCTTCACCAGAAGTTTTTTTTTATTTTGCTATGTACTTTGCATTAAAAGGTGGTTGTCCGGGGATAAAAAAAAAAAATGACTTTGGCTTAAAAAACAATAAACTACTTGTATTCACCTCATTAGGTATTCTACTTTTCCTGTGGCACCACCTGTTGCTTATGGGTCTTTGTTTCTAAAGGAAGCCCACTGCCATAGCTACTGCCTGAACTCCTATTGTAGTAGATATGCACCACAAAAACGTTGTGATATATGACTGGGATGGCTTACAAAACTTTATACTCACTTTGCCCCCTTATACTCACATGGTCAAGTACTCCCATTGTCCAGCAGTGCCACCCGTCGCTGCCAACTTCTCTATAGTGACAGGAGGCATCATAGGAGAACAAAGGTGCCGGAGGAGATCAGTATAAGAGGTTTATTGATTTTTCTTAAACCCACCCATGTATCACATTTTCATATATAAAACATAGATGTTTTAATAACAGAACAGGTAAGACTGGGTGCACAAATTTTGACTCTGCGTGAACTCATATATGGCATAATGTAGGGCAGTGATGGCTAACCTATGACACGCGTGTCAGTGCTGACACGCATAGCCATTTTCACTGACACACGGCTGCCTGAGAGTTAAGTTTCATCCTACATGACCAGGTGCAGTAGCCGGGAGGCTGAGAGATTGCACTGAGCTTCCAGCACTCCACCCGCCCTCCTCCTCCCCCGGGCCGGCCCCTCCCCATGTGTGAGCTATGCCTAGTGTCTCCAGTCAGCACAGGTATCAGCATGGGTCAGCAGGAGAGGTGACCCGGCCATACACCCAGGATGCTCCTCTGCAGCTCCTGATAGTTGTGGTGGGGGGAAGATGGCAGCACAGTCAGAGGTCACATCGCTGCTGCCTTCTGTGATGTCCCAGCAGCTTCCACCTCTACACTGACCATCTCCACAGCAGGGGCAAGGGAGGACAACCACTCTCATCATATAGTAAGTAAGGTCAGTGCACTGTATGATAGAAGACAGTCATCAGGGCTTGTGTGTCAGTTTAGTGATGTACAAGCCCTGAAATAATCGCAACGCCTTGCAAATCGCCAGACATTGCGATTATTTTGCTCCTCATACCTTCTCCATGCCAAGAGGGCATGAGGGAGATGCAGACAGCGGTGCATGCTCCCTCGCTATAACCTGTGAACTTTCATGACAGAAAGATCACAGGTTACTAAGCATTTCCACACCTGTCTGATTGTAACCGATCTATTACAATCTGCGATTTGCACATAGTAATAGATGATTGGGAAAATCCCCATATACTGCCAGACTGTAGTATGGCAGTACATGGTAGGATCAATCAGACAACCTACGGTTAAAGTACCCTAGAAGTTAAATAGTATACATATTTGTTGTTTAAACTATAAATGTCACAAAATTATGTCAAATTTTTGTCAAGGTGACACACCACCCGAGTTATGCTAGTTTTTTTGGCGAATTTTGACACACCAAGCTCAAAAGGTTGCCCATCACTGATGTAGGGGATTTATTACAAGCTGGTGCATGGTTTTACATCCCATCCTCCAGCTGTGAAGGATCGGTCTCATCATAAATCTGTTGCGGGCTGCCCGAGAGTTGCACCTTAGTCAATACTAGGTCCTGTGGGTACTGTGTAGGTGCGGGGCAGGAACACTCTGTGCCAGCCCATTACAACCCCATCTGTGACCCCCTTCACAACCTTTCACAGCCACTTGGAGGTACAATAAGGGGGAAAAAAAGTCATACAATTACAGGCCATATACCAGGAATGGCGCCTATTTCAGGTCTTGTATGCCAAAATCTCTAATAAATCCCCTGCAATACACAAGGATGCAACAGAATATATGTTGTCCAAGAACAGATTATCCCATCTGATGTTCTGGTTTGCAATAGTTTCCCATTCTGGTATGCCTCTAGTTTTTTATTCATAACTTTTCATTATTTATAATTATATTTGATTACTAAAGAGGTTTCTTGAAAAAATAAAAAATGTAAGGACGGGGCAATGTTATTACATAATAAGAGAGTCTTACACACCTCTTCTATCACCCCTATTTGAGAATTACAACTGTGTCTCCTTCAGTCTAAGTTTTTGACATTCGGGGATGGTATCTCTTCCATTAGGAAATAGCTTTAGCCTAGATAATCCCTTTAACAACTGCAATGAAATAAAGCTTTACTTGCTACATTAGCATTTACCCAATATTATCTTATAAACTTATTTCTATAAAGATGTGACCTTTCATTTGCTCTTGGCTCAGATGTGAAATCGTGATTCACGCCATTGGAAATGGTTATCATGTATATATAATCTAAGTATACCTATATATCTATTATTTATAAGATAATCATTACATATATATACTATAGTAGATACACTAACCGGTCCACTTTATTAGGATACACAGGCTAAGTAATGGGTTGGACCCCCCTTTTTGCCTTCAGAACTGCCTAATTCTTCGTGGCATAGATTACACAAAGGCTGGGAAGCATTCCTCAGAGATTTTGGTCCATATTGACATGATGGCATCACACAGTTGCCGCAGAATTGTCGGCTGGCACATCCATGATGCGAATCTCCCGTTCACCCACATCCCAAAAGTTGCTCTATTGGATGAGATGGTGACTGTGGAGGCCATTTGAGTACAGTGAACTCATGTCATGTTCAAGAAACCAGTCTGAGATGATCCAACTTTAGACATGGCAAATTATCTGCTGAAGTAGCCATCAGATGTGGGTACATGTGGTCATAAAGGGATGGACATGGTCAGCAACAATACTCAGGTAGGCTGTGGCGTTTGCAACGATGCTCAATTGGTACCAAGGGGTCCAAAGAGTGCCAAGAAAAATATTCCCCACACATGACACCACCACCACCAGCCTGAACCGTTGATGACAAGGCGGATGGATCCAATGTTTCATGTTGTTGACGCAAATTTGACCCTACCATCCGAATGTCGCAGCAGAAATCGAGAGACTCATCATACAGGCAACGTTTTTCAATGTTCTACTGTCAATTTCGATGAGCTTGTGCAATTGTAGCCTCAGTTTCCTGTTCTTAGCTGAAAGGAGTGGCACCCCGGTGTGGACTTCTGCTGTGTAGCCCATCTGCTCGATGTACTCTGCGTGTCAGAGATGCTCTTCTGCCTACCTTGGTTGTAACGGGTGGCGATTTGAGTCACTGTTACCTTTCTATCAGCTCGAACCAGTCTGCCCATTCTCCTCTGACCTCTGGCATCAACAAGGCATTTCCGCCCACAGAACTGCCGCTCACTGGATGTTTTTTTTAGGACCATTCTCTGTAAACCATAGAGAGGTTGTGCGTGAAAATCCAGTAGATCAGCAGTTTTGAAATACTCAGACCAGCCCTTCGGCACCAACAACCATGCCATGTTCAAGGCACTAAATCAACCTTTCTTCCCCATATGATGCTCGGTTGAACTGCAGGAGATTGTCTTGACCTTGCCCTAATGCCAATGCACTGAGTTGCCGCCATGTGAGTGGCTGATTAAAATTAAGTGTTAACGAGCAGTTGGAGCAGGTGTGCTTAATATATATATATAATATACTATATATGATATATGTGTTTGTGTGTGTGTGTGTGTTGAATATGTGATTTGCTATCATTTGACATATTTGACCAACCATGTTATTAAACAACTTTTTTTATTTTCTTTATTTGCATTCGGATGTAAAGTGCTTTCCTCGTATAATTCAACTATAGGGTCATTCTTGTTGATTATCGCATTTATAAATGTAAAAAATATGCTTATAGAATATTTATATTCATTTTTGATAAATATGCTATTTATTTTATACTGGCTTGCTCCATGGAAGCATTTTACCATTAAGATTCTCACAAATGTTACAAATCCAGTATTCTCTGTGGAGCTTGTCAGAGTATTAATAATACGACAGCTGGATGTGATATAACATCCATATTGCAATCCGTTACAAGATTAAAAAATAAACAGGAAACCAATAAAAACTAAAACAAACAGCCAGTATATGTAAAGTCATATACACCATTACAGGAAACCTAACACCACGGATCTCCCTATTAAGGTAGATCCTGTGGTAGGTGAATCTAATGTTTGTAAGGATAGTCCTGTTTAGAGCTAATCCTTTACTCCCCTCGATCTTTTCTAATCTTTAATCAGGATAATATGCAAATTTTCTAAAGAGGTTAATTGGGGGTGGAGTAGCCGGCGCTGAGGCTACATGGCGCAGCTACTCCACGACCTAGTAGCCTCTTTGATCCTCCTACCCAGACATCTTCAGCGCGCAGCCACAAGCAGCTGCACACACTCGTCCGTGAAGCCGGAGCTCTGAGCATGCACAAAACACAGACCAAGGGCTGCGCAATCTCAGCTCCAAAGCCGGAGCTACTGCGCATGCGCAGAACTCTGGCTTCTCGGATGAGTGCGTACAGCTCCTTGCAGCTGCACACTGAAGATGGGGACTGCTGCCATTTCATTAAGAAGGTGACTGCTGCCATTTCATTAAGGGGGCAACTGCTGCCAATTCATTAAGAGGGCAACTGCTGCCAATTCATTAAGGGAATCTCTGCTGCCATTTCATTAAGGGGATCTCTGCTGTGAGCATATCATTAAGGGGGCCTCTGCTGACATTTCATTAAGGGGGCCTCTACTGTCATGTCATTAAGGGGTCCTCTGTTGACATTTCATTATAGGGGTTTCCTTGTGGAGGAAAATTAGGCCCTGTCCATGGGATATTGTACAGATGTATATGCTGAACGTATTCATGGATGTACACTGGCGGGTAATGGCATCCTTTCTGCCGCCATCTGCACAGTATACATTGCATGCAGCAGAAAACAATGGATGGAAAAACAGTAATCTGTATTTTTCCATCTTGCAGCCTAGCGCTGGATACGCTTATAGGGGTATGAAACACTTATTTTCCCCACTGTACTGTATGTACCACATATAAAGAAAAACAAATGTAAAAGACTATCATATGGGCTTAATATCGAAATTGCACCAAGAAATGATACCTACTGAGGCACATAAACATAATAGGAGCCAGACTTTGCTGGAGTTGTAAACATATACTACACAAATCAGAAAAGTCAGAACAATTTGTATGACTCTACCTATTCATATCCCAATTGCAGCTGAATTATTCATCTGAGAAAGAAATACACGTACATACCATTTATAAATCGAGACCGGGTTTAGTTTTATCATGATCAATCGGGTGGATGGTGTCAGACATCAATCTATTTTTTATTAATTCAAGGCGTATCTGTCAAATGCCACCTACTGCAACCCTTACAATACGAAATCCATGTGTCATATTCCACGACTGATAACTGTATTTATTTTATGCCTGCCGTTGCAGAAAGCATTGTATGAAAGAAATTGTAAGCTTAGGGAATTTTAGATTGATTTTTTTTTTTGTTTTTATTGTTATTGGTCACATTAGAAACTATGTTAAAATCCATCCCTAGGGATATTCACATATTAGTGTTACAATGACTTTGATTTAAATCTAAGCTAAACTTAAAATAATCATAATGAAAGAAAATACAATCTGAAAAACCGTGACTTACAAAACTGTCCATAACCTGCCCCATCCATATATCTCTGAACTAATCAGCCAATACCGTCCCACACGTTGTCTCTGATCCTCACAGGACCTTCAGCTCCATTCTATTAGCATCCGCTCTTCTTACAATCATCTCTAGGACTTCTACCTTGAATTGCCCATACTCTGGAACACTCTACTAAAATTTATTAAACTGTCCATCACCTTCCAAACCTTCAAACGTAACCTGAAAACCCACCTGTTCAGGATCCCCTACAACACACAATAACTGCTCTTCTCCTTCACCTCCATCTTCCCTCCCATGGTCCACACAAGTAGGGTCCTTCTTCCACGTTTTTTCCTGATCACTATAGTCGTGTATTTGTACTTGCATTTGTACACCATGGAATTAATGGTGTTCTATAAATTAATAATAATAATTACAATGATAAAGATTACAAACACAGTCATGGACAGTTTTAGGCACCAGTTTATAAAAAAAAGATGCAGTAGAACTGGGAAGGGTGCAGAGGAGACCAACAAAGCTTATTGAGGGAATTGGCAGACTAGAAAACAAGGATAAATTATTAAACTTGGGGATATTGAGCTTAGAAAAAATATGGCTAAGATGAGATTGTATTACAGTGTATAAATATCTGAATGGGCAGTACAGAGACATTTCCAAAGACCTTTTTATGCCTAGGCCTGTTATCAGGACACAGGGGCATCCTCTATGCCTAGAGCAGAGGCAGTTCTATCATCATCATAAACAGTGGGATTTCTCTACAGTTTGAGGAGAGGCGGTTCTACCATTGCCATAGACAGGGGGCATCCTCTACACTTACATGAAAGGCAATTCTACCATCACCTTAGACAGAGGACGTCCTCGACACCTAGAGGAGAGGTGGTTCTACCATCACCATAGACAGGAGCATCCGCTACACCTAGAGGAGAAGAGGTTCTACCATCACCATAGACAGGGGGCATCCTCTACACCTAGAGGAGAGGAAGTTCTACCATCACCATAGACAGGGACATCCTCTACACCTAGATGGGAGGCACTTCTTTTATAGACATAGACTGTTTGCATCCACTACATCTAGAGGGGAGGCTTTACTATCACCATAGACAGGGGTTTCCTTTAAGGCTAGCAGAGAGGCAGTTCATGACAGAGGCACCATCATAGACAGGGGAAATCCTCTACAATTAGAGGAGTTGCCGTTCTACCATCTTCATAGACAGGAGGCATCCTCTACACTGAGAGAAGATGCAGCTTTACCATCACCATAGACAGGGGGCAGCCTCTACACCTAAAGGAGAGGTGTTCTACCATCACCATAGACAGGGGGCATCCTCTACACCTAAAGGAGAGGTGGTTTTACCATTGCCATAGAGCGGAGGCATCGTCTATGCCTAGAAGACAGACGGCCCAACCATCACCATAGACAAGGGGTATCCTCTACACCTAGAGAAGAGGCTTTGCTACTATCACCATAGACAGTGGGCATCCTCTACATCTAGAGAAGAGGCTGTCCTACCATCACCATAGACAGTGGGCATCCGTCTACACCTAGAGGATAGGTGGTTCTACAATCGCCATAGACAAGGGGCATCCTCTACACCTAGAGGAGAGGTGTTTCTACCATCACCATAGACAGGGGACATCCTCTACACCTAGAGAAGAGGCTTTGCTACCATCACCATAGACAGGGATCATCCACTGCACCTAGAGGAGAGGCGATTCTACCATCACTATAAAGAGGGATTCTTTACTGTAAGAGCAGTGAGACTATGGAACTCTCTGCCGCAGGAGGTTGTTATGGCGGACTCTAAGTACACGACCTGTGAGTTGGTGATTTATGTAAGCAGAGTGAATGATTGGAGCAGAGCTCTGTCAGTCACAGTAGGTTAACTGTGATGAACTGAGCAGAGTTGAATAATGATGGTGTGGGTGCAGTTTAAACCCCTATATTACAATGAATAGATTTTTTTTTATGAATTATTTTCGGACTATAAGACGCTTCTACTATAGACACCCCAGATATAGGCTTCCAAAAAAGGAAAAAATATTTTTTAATTAATATCCCTGTTGGTCGCACTAAAGCACAGCACACACAGACTACATTTACAACACTCAACCCTGCATCTCATCCTACCCCATACACTTAAACACTGCTCACTCCCCATACACATCACACTGCATCATCCCTCCCCATACACATTCAACACTGCATCAATCATCCATCCCCATACAACATTCAACACTGCATCATCCATCCACATCATCCATCAACACTGCATCATCCATCCACATACACATTCAACCCTGCATCATCCATCCATATACACATTCAACCCTGCATCATCCATCCCCATACACATTCAACCCTGCATCATCCATCCCCATACACATTCAACACTGCATCATCCATCCCCATACACATTCAACCCTGCATCATCCTCCCCATACACATTCAACACGCATCATCCATCCCCAATACAATTCAACACTGCATCATCCATCCACATACACATTCAACACTGCATCATCCTCCCATACACATTCAACCTGCATCATCCATCCACATACAACATTCAACACTGCATCATCCATCCACATACACATTCAACTCTGCATCATCCACATACACACTCAGCTCAACCTATACACATCTCAACTTTGCATCACCTATACACCTCAACACTGCATCACCTATACACACTCACTCACCTATACACACTCACACAGACCACACACACATATACATACACAACACTTCCCCCATTTCCCTTCTTCTTACCCTGTCCCAGGGCGCATGACTTATAGAACATCGGGAGAGGTGAGTAGTACGGACCTCTCCTCTCTGGAAGATCGGTGCAGCTGTATTTGGCATCACCCGATCTCCATTACAGCGCGTCAGGAGGGCTGGCAGTGCTGATCTCCTGACCTCTGGACTATAAGACGCAGCCACTTTTTAGCAAGATTTTTTCTTGCTAAAAAGTGCGTCTTATAGTCCAGAAATACGGTAATCTGAATCTGGCGCACCCTGCTCACTACACAGGCAAACCGCATTTGTGCAGTTTGCACTGTTGATATTAAATGTGCCCAAGTGGGGGAGTTTGCACATGTATTTAAGATGTTTTTGTGCCAGATTGTGTCTTGCAGCACTGCGTCCGTCACAACACAAACTCTACTCTTAAGGGCTTTCTGATACCCATTCGCACCGGGGCGCCCACTTATGTCGAAAGACATATGTCGTGCATGGCCATAAACTGAGTGCACCAAACCAATATATCCAATCGATATTTAGAACAACGCCAAAAACCATTTACGGGCTTCATATAGTCAACCCTGTAAATTAACATATAATATGTGTAGAGCAAATTGTGGCTTGGTAATACAGCATTCAAAGGTGAATAGAGTTGTCAATCTTTTGTGTCTATATTGGACCCATGCAATGGTAGAGTAAATGCCTCTGTGAAATTTGGTCAATTCTTTATGTCAATAATTCATGACTATTTTTTTCTGAGATTCTTTAGTGACAATTACATACATTGTAGTATTCATTTTAACATTTATCTCTATTTAGTATTTACCATGAAGGGTAACTTTCTATAGACCTGACTTTTAATACTCTTACTTTCCCTGTAACTTTTGCAATGAGTAATGATAATGTTGCTATGTAACACTTCCTTGGATGTTTTTACATTTTTATTTGAGTATCTCTCTGTGGGTTCCCAGTAAACCATAAAACTTTCCTAAATAAAGTTTCCAGTGAAGTTAATTGTTTTATGCGCTGTGAACGCCTGGAGTAACTATCCAAGTTATTGTCCTTCTGTGGATCATTACAGACCACCCATTTCCCATTTCCTTTAACTAAAATAAGCTAAAAAATTCTCCTCAATTATCATTGCCCTGGAGCAAGCTAATGTATATCCAGCATCTTTTCAATATTGCCATCATTTTTGTTCTATACATTTTAACCCTTGATTGGGAGAAAACTGCCAACTTCAAATCGGTCACCATTAACAGATGACGGAGCTGTGATCGAATTTTCAGTAATATCCCCTTACTTTTTACTATTTCGATAACTCAGCATTAAGATATTTGAATATATAATATTGCATTTATCTGGAGGTCCCTCCTGCTCCAACTACAGACACCATTTCTCCTTTGCCAAATATACTAATTTGGACTTTTGTCCATATGATTAATAGACTCTTAGGAAATTATTGGTACTGCATATCATCGTTATTCTATAACTTTGAAGGGGTTGTCCATAAGGGTGAGTGGACCCACAACCACAATGTTTGGGTGACTTCGAACACTGCGGAGTCGGGTTCAGTGTTTTAGATAACTCCCGGCTGGTAACACCCCCAATCTGTGCTGGTCACAGGTGTTAACTGTTTAAATCCCACCAGCAAAGCTCCCAACAGCATTGAATTTCACCTGTGCTGCTATTGAGATGCCAAAGATGCATGCACATAGCCATTTTGCCTAGGATCATTGCTCCCTGATGACATCACAGGATCAATGATCCTAAAGGAAATGGTATTTAAATGCTGCTGGTGGCTTTGTCAGAGGCATTTGAGGGATAACACATGCGATTGATGCTATCGCCGATTCCAGTTGTTACCGTATATGCTGAGTTTTGCCAAATCTTTTATGTGACTGCTCATCCTTAGTTGATCGAAGATGTGAATTTCCTGGGACCTATCCTTAGTTGATCAAAGATGTGAATTTTCCTGGGACCCATCCTAGATGATCCAAGATGTGAATTTTAATGGACCCTCCTTAGTTGATTCAAGATGTGAATTTTCCTGGGACCCAAGTGGCATAAAATGAACAAAAAAACGAACCTAGGGCCCAAAAAAGTTCATATCATGGACCCCTTTAAGTTCATATTTAAACATATAACACGAGAACTTCCAGTAAATGGAAAATAAAGTCTTCGTTATATTCCCACCAGCAGTTCCAATCAAGTGAATGGAGCGTTCTTAAGGTATCATTTAAGATCCTTGGACCATATGAAATGAATAGGAGACAAAAAGTCTATTCTTTGGTGTTTTGATAATAAAGTCAAATGGTTAAAAGTGTCTCACCTTTGAAGTTGTGCTGAACGGCACAACTAGGTAAAACATTGTAAATTATATTATGGTAGCTGTGTCTTGGAGGATCAGAGATGTGGAGGTTCGGCAATCTTTTGGTAGTCATGCTGGTAACATCAGGCTCAAACTTATAACTTATGGAAAAACTTCTTCTGTTATTTTAAATATGTTTGAAGCCCAGTTGGGCTCTTCATAGGTAACGCAGAATCAAGTTGTGTTACTGTAAAGACTGACCACGTGACCCCTAAAGATGAATCACCAAGAACAAGACCAAAACCATCTACTATGTCTTGACAATTGTAGTCTTCGACGTTTCCAGTGGTTGGATTTCCAGTTAGCAGACACTTTTCCTATTAATAGTAATGAAAAGTGTAGGGATTATGGAAATCCCTTCCAATAGCTCATGTCTTTTACATTTGCCACAGTTTTGTATAAGAAAAGAAAAAAATATATAATGACACCGATAGATGTGCATTTTTTGCACTATAATTATTATTTTTAAAGCTGAAGGAAATGTCTAGTATATAAAAGACTCAATAAGGCACATACACTAAAGTCCAATACATTAGTTGGAGAGAGAAAGCTATGTGCCTTGATTAATCTGATCCTAATGAGATTGCTTTTAATTATAATCTGTTCTACTACATATATTGACTAACCATTATTTCCCTTATGTTAAAGATATCCCTAATAAATGTATATTGATTTCCAGAAAGAGCCAACAGTTCCGAAAGTTAATGTCTATTGATAAAGTGGAGATTTATTGGAGATTTATTATCTTGGGTTTCATGTCTCCTGTTACTATCAGATGCCATATACATATCTACGCAGTCTAGTAAGTCCAGGAAATTGGCCTAAAAACCTTGAATTTACATCAAATTCTAACTTTTCAATACATAAACCTGAACACAGTGTTGGCATTTTAATTTGTAAACTTATATGGTTTATTAAAGGGAGTTTTTCGAGATATCCCATATTCACAGGAGCAGGGATAATCAGAGATCCTCCACAGGAGAGAAAGGAACCACAAGTTGACCATTAGTGAATACGAATACCAGGGCTGTCCCTCCCATAGGCCATCCAAAAAGCCATATAGAAATCAATAGACAGTAATATTCATTCAATGTATTGACCCATTGGCAGGTGTTCCCACATAATGGCAGATGACCCACTTGATGGGTGCATCACTTCTAGTGATGAGCAATGGTAAACTCCAAATAGACGACCTGTTCACTATTCTGAGAGAACTGCATATACATTATATTAAAGGGCCCAAATGCTATGGATATAAGGATTCCATTTGTACCCTAAAGGGTCAAGCCAATGTACAAATGGAATCCTTATATTCCATAGCATTTGGGCCCTTTAATATAATGTATATGCAGTTCTCTCAGAATAGTGAACAGGGTCTATTGGAGTTTACCATTGCTCATCACTAGAAGTGATGCACCCATCAAGTGGGTCATGTTTTATATTTAAGGGAACCTGTCATCAGGTGCTGTTTTTTCTGGCTCCCACATGGCCCAATTGAGAATAGTTTGCACATTGCCAAGTGTTTTTATATAAAACTAGCTTTTTCGGATAAAAGAAAAAGTAGATGAAAGTTTAACCTCATCTCTGAAGAGCAGTGTTCCATGTCCCATGGGAGTGGCCAGTGAGTAGTGATCCCTCCCCCAAAACTTCTCCGTCATGTGTCTACAGGAGGGAGATATGGTTTTATATTTGAAATAGATGCATGAAGAGTGGTTTCCAGAGTGTAGGCGGGGACCGCTCCTCAATGGCCACTCCCATGGGACACTGCTCTGCAGAGAGAAAGTTTGATTTAACTTTTCTTTTTATGGGAAAAAGGCAGGTTTATTCCAAAAACACTTTGTCAATGTGTAACACTATTCTCAATGGGTACATTGCGAGCCAGAAAAAGGGCTCCTGATGACAGGTTCCCTTTAAAAAGAAAGACTTTTGGCCACTTTTCAGAATAAAAAAAATTATATTTTCATTACTTATGTGAACCTATAAATTTCTATGATTTTGTTCCCAATTTGTCTAAACAAATATTGGTTTCATCTATGAGTTTTAGACCAATAAGAAGAGGTTGTCAACTTGAAATACAATACGAAGGAACTTTCCAATTATGATGGTCTACTCACACTAAGAATACTTTCGACCATCTTAAAAATTGCTATGGCTTCATCTATCATCCATTCTTAACAAAATAACCAGACCATTGCTTATAGTCAAGTTATGAGCTGTTCCTATAGAAGGTAATACAATCACATGTGTATTCATCTGGATGAGAAGCTGCAGGTGTGTCCTTATTACCATTCCTCTTAACTTAGCATTTTCTGTGTAGAATAAACCATTACTACTTCTAAAGATGTATGAACTTACGGAGGAGATACTCTATCTTAAAGGAGTTGTCCACTTTGAATAAATATGATATTATTGCGTTCCGAAAATTTTCACTTTATGCTTTCTAATTTTGTATAGATTTCTGGAAGCTAGACAAGACAGGAAGCTTCATTGTTTACTTCCTGTGAAAAAAACAGTCCATGGTCATGTGATGTCACGTAGGTGAATGGCTCATTAATAACACATAGCTGATGACTGTCGTATTTAATGAGCTTGCATCTGACCATGCCCATCGTTTTTTCCACAGGAAGTAAACGTAAACCTTTCTGTTTTTTGGAAACTGTGAGAAATTGATACAGGAAGTATATTAGGAAATTAGACAACTTTTCATTATATAACAAAATTGATAATTTACTCAAGTGAAAAACCCCTTTAATTGCCACAATGAAATAAAAGCCATATAAAAATCCTCAGAAAATTCTCCCTTAAATATTCCAGAAATGTTGTTACAACTAGTATTGTAATGTGAGCATGTATAAATGGCCCATAAGGTTTCTCTTCTGATGAGTCCAGTACAGCAGTCCCAGGTTTACGTACAAGATAGGTCCTGTAGGTTTGTTTTTAAGTTGAATTGTATGTAAGTTGGAAGTGTATATTTATAACTACAACCCAAGCCAAATTATTTTTGGTCTCTGTGATAATTGGATTTTACAAATTGTTGCATGTCAAAAACCAGGATAATTATATAGCTTAATTAGGACACCTGATAACTGTTATAGCTGTTACTGTAGCTTAGGGCTAAAGTGCAGTAAATTACAAAATCCAGAGTCGTTTGTAACTAGTGGTCGTCTGTAAGTCGGGTGTTTCTTAAGTAGGGGACCCCCTGTACTATTAACATGTACGGCTCATTTTAACACACAGTTCTGATTACTGGGATGTCATACTATCGATGGGATGTGTAACAAATATGGAACGGTGTTATCCAAAGGAAGTAAATACTGAAGTATCCTATATCAGGACAGAAAGCAGAGCTCTTGAAAACCATGAGAAACTGATACAGAAAGTATATTGGAAAATTGTATAACTTTCATTCCACATATTATCCATTATTTGTAGAAAAGTAGAAAAAGTAGAAAATCCCTTTAAGTTTTTAAAAAGTACATTAAATAGTTTTTTTCTACTGTTCCCACTATTCTTATTTCTTAATTCCTTCTCTCAGTTTATGTGCAAAAGATTATAGTTTTCTCATTAATTTTGGTTTATTTCGATTGTGATGTATTGTATATAGCCTTCTATTTTAGTCTATTATGATGCATGCAGTTGTCTCTTCGCATTTTTAAGTATGCTTGGTTATGTACTACAGTATATTTATAGTTACTGAATCTATCTTTATTCACACCATCTGTGTGTATTGTTACTATGGATTCTAGCTGTCATGGAAAATCTCAACAAACATAGAAAAAAAAATGACACATGCCCTAGGAAAGTACTTTATAACTGCTCAGGCAGTGATCTGAGAAATTTGACATTGTCTACATCTACCTGTATATGTGCTTTGTAGAGATGAGCGAGCACTAAAATGCTCGGGTGCTCGTTATTCGAGAGGAACTTTTCCAGATGCTCGAGTGCTCGTCTCGAATAACGAGCCCCATTGAAGTCAATGGGAGACCCGAGCATTTTCAAAGGGACCATGGTTCAGGAATAAAATGTGTTATTTAATTGAAAAAGAATGTCTTCTGATAAGTTAGCAGATGTATGCAAACATCTGCAATCTATCTTCACTGTTCCGCGCGTATATTATCTCCCGACAATATCAGATGTGAAGAACAGTGAAGAATAGAATAAAAACAGTGAACACAGGATATTTAAGTGAAAAACACAGTGAAAAACACAGTGAAGAATAGATTACAGATGTTCGGCACATCTGCTTACTTGTCGGGGTGATACGTCGTCCCGGGATCCGCTCCTCTTGCTTCCACTGAAGTCTCCCCTCCCCGTGCTGCCCGATGTCTCCCGTGCTGCCGATGTCTCCCTGCGCCGATTCTCCCCTGCTGCCCGATGTCTCCCCCGTGCTGCCGAGTCTCCCCCCCTTGCTGCCCGAGTCTCCCCCTGTGCCGATGTCTCCCCGTGCTGCCCGATGATCTGCCCGTGCTGCCCCGATGTCTCCACCGTGCTGCCCGGGTCTCCCCGTGCTGCCCGATTCTCCCCCGTGCTCCTGATTCTCCCCTGCTGCCGATGTCTCCCCGTGCTGCTTGATGTCTCCCTCGTGCTGCCCGATGTTCCCCGTGCTGCTTGATGTCTCCCTGCTGCTTGATGTCTCCCTGCTGCCGTTCCGCGTATCTTCCGACAAGTAAGCAGATGTGCCAACATCTGTAATCTATTCTTCACTGTGTCTTCACTGTCTTTTTCACTTAAATGATCCTGTGTTCACTGTTTTATTCTATTCTTCATTGTTCTCACTGTGTTTTTTTAATTAAATGCTCGATCTCGAGCAGGGGAAATACTCGTCCGAAGCACGAGCCGTTTCGAGTACCTTAATACTCGAACGAGCATCAAGCTCGGACGAGTATACTCGCTCATCTCTAGTGCTTTGTGTTTTACAGTCAGAGTTTTGGTACATATTCCAGCTGTTAAATCTGCACTCATTCATTTTCTCCCTACAGCACAATAACCAATCAGAAAGATGCTACTATAATAATGACAAAAATCATTTATATTACTTTCAAAATGAATAGGGAGAATTTTGTATATTAATGTTCTCGAATAAAACTATGGATAATGCCTTACTTTTCTGCGTGGGTTGGCTGATAGGCTTTATATGGTTTTTTTTCAGCAGGAGCCAGAAATGTATAAAATGAACAAAAACATTCTGAATCAGAATCTGTGATCCGATTATCAGTCAAAAAAGTGAACAAAACAGACTGATTTGTATCATAGCCTCATACTAGATAAAGTTGGGGGTAGGGGGAATCACGTTCATCAAGGCCATCTTGTAGGAGTAAACTATTTTTTTTTTCTCTAAACTCGTGATATTTTTTTATCCATAAAGGCATCCAGGGCTCTCTTACATGTGTACTAGAGTCCGCCATAAACACCTCCTGCGGCAGAGAGTTCCATAGTCTCAATGCTCTTACAGTAAAGAATCCCTCTTTATAGTGATGGTAGAATCGCCTCTCACTAGGTGGCAGTGGATGATCCCCTGTCTATGGTGATGGTAGCAAAGCCTCTTCTCTAGGTGTAGAGGATGTCCCCTGTCTATGGTGATGTAGAAAACACCTCTCCTCTAGGTGTAGAGGATGCCCTTGTCTATGGCGATTGTAGAACCACATATCCTCTAGGTGTAGACGGATGCCCACTGTCTATGGTGATGGTAGGACAGCCTCTTCTTGGATGTAGAGGATGCCCACTGTCTATGGTGATAGTAGCAAAGCCTTTCTCTAGGTGTAGAGGATACCCCCTTGTCTATGGTGATGGTTGGGCCGCTGTCTTCTCAGGCATAGACGATGCTCCGCTCTATGGCAATGTAAAACCACCTTCCTTTAGGTGATAGGATGCCCCCTGTCTATGGTGATGGTAGATAACACCTCTCCTTTAGGTGTAGAGGCTGCCCCCTGTCTATGTGATGGTAAAGCTGCATCTTCTCTCAGTTTAGAGATGCCCTCCTGTCTATGAAATGGTATAGAACGCAACTCCTCTAATTGTAAGATCTCCCCTGTCTATGATGGTTGCCTCTGTTCCTGACTGCCTCTCTGTCTAGCCTTAAGGAAACCTCCTGCTATGGTGATAGTTAAACCCTCCCCTCTAGATGTAGTGGATGCAAACAGTCTATGTCTATAAAGAATGCCTCCCATCTAGGTAGAGGATGTCCCGGTTTCTAGTGGTGATTGTAGAACTTCCTCTCCCCTCTAGTGTAGAGGATGCCGACCTCGTCTATGCGTGAATGGTAGAACCACCTCCCTCTAGGTGTAGAGGAATGTCACCCTGCATGGTGATGCGTAACACCCCCTCTTCCTTAGGTGTATAGAGTGCCCCCTTCTATTGCTGATGGATAGAAACCTCTTCTCCTCTAGTGTGTAAGCGGATGCATCCTGTCTATGGTGATGGTGATAGAACCAAATCTCTCTAGGTGTCGAGGACTCTCTGTCTAAGTTGGGTGGTAGCATTGCCTTTATGTAAGGTGTAGAGGATCCCCCTGGATCTGTGGCAAGGTAGAAACGCCCTTCTCCATCAGGAGTAGAGAAATCCCCCACTGTGTTCACCTGATGAGATAGACTCGCCTCTGCTCAGGTTAGAGGATGCCCCTGGTCCTGATAACAGGCCTAGTGGCTAAAAAGGTCTTTGGAAAGATCTCGTAGCTGACGCATTCACGATAGTTTATACACTGTAATACATCTCATCTAAGCCAATGTTTTTCTATAGCAATCGTAATCCCCAAGTTTAATAATTATCCTTGTTTTCTAGTCTGCAACATTCCCTCCCATCAATAAGCTTGTGGTCCGTCCTCTTGCATCCTTCCCAGTTCTACTGCATCTTGTTTTTTATAAATATGGGTGCATATAAACTGTCCATGACGTGTTTTGAATCTTTTATCATGTAAGCTATTATTATTAATTTATAGAACACCATTATTCCATGGTGTAGCAAATGCAAGTACAAATACCAGACCATAGTGATCAGGAAAAAAAGGGATGGAAGAAGGACCTACTTGTGTGGACCATTGGAGGGAAGATGAGGTAAGGAGAAGATGCAGTTATTGTGTGTTGTAGGGGAGTCCTGAAAGTGGGTTTTCAGGTGACTTTTGAAGGTTTGGAGAGTGATGACAGTTTATAAATTTTAGTAGAGTGTTCCAGAGTATCAGGGCAATTCAAGGTAGAAAGCACTAGAATGATTGTAAGAACGAGCGGATGCTAATAAATGGAGCTGAGGTCCTGCTGAGGATAGAGACAACGTGGGGACGGTATGGCGATTAGTTCAGAAGATATATGATGGGCAGGTTATGGACAGTTTTGTAAGTCACGGTTTTTCAGATTGTATTTTCTTCATTATGAATATATTTTAAGTTTAGCTTGATTTAATCAAAGTCATGTAACACTGTAATAGTGGACTATCCTCGGGATGGTTTTAACATATTTCAATGAGTTGACCAAATTACAGATTAAAAAATCAAAAAAAAAAATCAATCTAGAAGTTCCCTAAGCTTACAATTTCTTTCGACACAATGCGTTTTCTGCACACGGCAGCATAAAATAAATACAGTTATCAGTAGTGGAATATGACCATGATTTGGATTGTAAGGGTGCAGTAGGTGGGGGGGGGTCAGTTTGGACAGATACGCCTTGATATAATAAAAATAGATTGATGTATCTGAACATAACCATCCACCGATTGATCATGATAAAAGAAAACTAAACCTACCCGGTCGATTTATAAATGGTGTAGTACGTGTATTTTTTGTTACAGATGAATAATCAGCTGCACATTGGGCTCTTGAATAGAGAAGTACATACAAAAAAATTGTCTGCTTTTCTGATTTGTGTAGTAATGTGGCTTTACACCTCCGCAAAGCTCCTAGGCTCCATCCTATTATTTTATGTTGCCTCGTAGGTATCAGTCTTGGTATGTATTTCGATATTAAGCATATAGTGAGACTTTGAGCTTTGTTTTCTTTGTATATGTGGTACATACAGTACACTGTGGGGAAACCATAAGTGTTTCATACCCTATAAGCGTATCCAGCGCACAGGCTGCAAGTGGAAAATAAGCATTACTGTTTTTTCCTCCTTGTTTTCTGTGCATGCAATGTATACTGTGCACAGGTTGCGCAGACAGGAATTGCACTTACCCGCCAGTGTACATCCTGAATACGTTCAGCATATAATCTGTACATATTTCCCTGGCAGGGCTAATTTTCCTCCACAAGGAACCCCTAATAAATGAAATGTCAAAGGGACCCTAGACTTGACAGTAGAGGCCCCCTAATGAACTGTCAGCAGAGGCCCCCCTTAATGATATGCTCCAGCGAGATCCCCTTATGAATGGCAGCATAGATTCCCTTAATGAATTGGCAGCAGTGCCCCTTAATGAATTGGCAGCAGTTGCCCCCTTAATGAAATGGTCAAGTCAGTCACCTTCTTAAGAAATAGGCAGCAGTTCCCCCATGCTTCAGTGTGCAGCTGCAAGGAGCTGGTACGCACTCATCCGATTTGAAGACCAGAGTTTGTTAGCAACCTGCGCATCATTGACGAAGTAAGGTTCCGGCTTTGGGCTGGATTGCGCAGCCCTTGGTCTGTGTTTTGTGCAGCTCCAGAGATCCGGCTTCACGGAGACGCGTGTGTGAGCTCCTGTGTGCTGCGCGCTGAAGATTGTCTGGGTAGGAGGATCAAGAGGGCTACTAGAGGTCGTGGAGTAGCTGCGCCAGTAGCCTCAGCGCCGGCTAGCTCCACCCCCAATTAACCTTTGAAAATTGCTATTATCCTGATTTAAAGATTCATGAAAATATCGAGGGGGAGTAAAGATTAGCTCTAAAAGGACTACCTTACAAACATTAGACTTCACCACCACAGGATCTACCTTAATAGGGAGATCCGTTTTTTAGGTTTCCGGCCTGTAATGGTGTATATGACTTTACATCATAGCTGGCCTGTTTGGTTTATTTTTATGTGTTTTCTGTTTATTTTTAATCTTGTAACGATTGCCAATATTGGATTATTTTTAATATCAACCAGCTGTCGTATTATTATACCTCTGACAAGCTCCACAGAGAATACTGGATTTGTAACATTTTGTGAGAATCTTACAGTGGTAAAAGATGCTTCCTGGAGCAAGCCAGTATAATAAGAACTAGCATATATTATCAAAAAGATGAATATTAAATATCTATAAGCATATTTTTCCATTTATAATGCGATTCAACAGAATGACCTAGTAGTTGAATATTACTAGAATAGCAACGTTACAATCCGAATGCAAAAAAAGAAAATAAAAAACAAAGTTGTGTAAAAACATGGTTGGTTACAAATATGTCAAATGATAGGCAAAAATACATATTCAACACACACACACACCACAATCACATATGATATATATATATTATATATACTATATATTATGTAACACACCTGTCCAATCTCCTGCTCTGTAAACTTAATTTCCTAATCAGCCACTGGCACATGGCGCAACCTTGCTTACTATAGTCTTGGATACAGTAAGATCTTTGTATGTAGACATATTTTTCCTGATACCTGTATTCAGGTATCCTGTACTTCTGCCTATATTCAGACTACTCCACTGCCATTCTATTTTGTATTGCATTGCCCTCTTTGTTCTGACATGGCTCTGGCAACTACACTTCTGTGTTTGTTGTGTCTTGTCATTGTTTCCATATTTTGCAGTTTTATGTTATCCACCAACTGCCTAGTTTGGGTTGAGTAATAGGCAAAGATCATCATCCAGAAAACATAATTCAGAGATCACAGTGGGCAGAGAAGTCCATTTGTAACTAGGGGTCATCGGTAAGTCGGGTGGCTGAGCCGGGAACTGCCTGGATTCCATAACAAGGTAGTTTTTAAAATAAGTACCACAACTTCACCCTTGCAGAGATCCTCAATTTAAAAGGCTAGCTTTGTATAGTGCTTTAATTTGCATAGTGAGCATCAGTACCAGAATAGAAGTGCTTGTATTTCATACCACACAGACTATTGAGAAACTATGTGAATAAAATGAATTAAAAAATCAGCACAATATTCACTCAGTGCACTTTGCCTTTTATACACGTCACTTGAACAGTGCTCCACTTTTTAGAGCAGTATTATTTTGGTAAAATAATCAAGTACTGCTTCTACTACAAAAAATTAAGAAAAGGTCAAGTAGCAGCGCATCCCATTCATTCTTTTCTATCTGTCCTTCAATAGAGACATTAGCAGATCTAACATGTTTGGCTACCTACAATTTTAGCTGGCGCTTCTATATTAACAGCGAGGCTAAATGAACCCACTCTAGGACTTTTACAAATGTTATTCATTTTAACAGCCTTCTTTTTAGTGATATTATTGTATCCCTTATTTTATTATGTTTGATTAAACGTTAGTAAAAATAACATTATTGTAGCAGAAGATGTTATTTGGCCAGTAATTATGTCTTATTGTTCTCATGTGTTGTTATTATTAATGAAGAAAAGAATGAGGTGAAAATTCTTAGCAATTATATCCAGAAATCCTTTTTATGTTATGATTGAATCCATATTTTGGATGGGATTCGGTTATTTTGGGAAATACAATTTTAGAAATTGCCTTCTTTATCTGGTTGATCAACAACTCTTTTTTTTATAGTTAAAAAGTTTAAAAGGTCAATACTCTACTCCTACATAAAAACAAAGTTCATACTGTTCCGAAGAATGGTCACAGCCACCCCTTTGGATTAGAAATGGTAGATCCCTTTTTTTTTTACACCTTCACTGGAAGCCACTACTGCAAACTTTGATCCACCTTTGCGTCCAAGGTCAGCTGTAATTCCTACACAGAAAAGCGTATTGATCAAGCAGCAGAAGATTTTTATTATTGTACTCACAAACATCAGTTAACCACCTCACCCGAACCAAGTTTAGTCTCTTCACGGCTCCTTCCGTTTCCTGAAGATGTGAAACCTGGGTCGGGCGAGGTATTTTGGCTCATCCCTGTTACAATACGATTTTCATAATTTTGGGATGTCATAGGAACAATGATTAATAATAAAGATTCACTGCAGACAACTTTGATATCTTTTATGTTGACCTTTTGCAGGCTGGGGATAAAGTTTAGTATCCAGTATCCAGAGATCTTCACCAGAGTTGACAGAGAGGCCCGTCTGTAACTAAGAGTCATCTGTAAGTCGGGTGTTCTTAAATCGGGTCTGTATAAAGGAATGGTCAGCTATTACATTGTATAAACATGGACAGTGGTGCATTTTTTCAGCTCACCTCTCCAGTCGATTCACTCCAGTGCACGGAACAGCAAACAACCCCATGGACTTTGGGCACAGAGCTCCAAACAAAAGAAGGTACCAGTGCTCCAGGAGATTTTGAAATTAAAAGGTCCTTTTTATTATAATCCAGATAAAAACTTGAACATGGCACGGTACATGTCTGTGGGGGCAAATAAGAAGTAGACGTTCTCTGTTCAAGTTAAGTCAAGGTTGTTCTAAACAAAAGACCTTCCTCTATAATAACCATATGTCCTAACATGGAAAAGGAACAGGGACATAAGTAGCTAAGGAATCAGAATATACTGAGTCTTTAGGACTAAATGGCTGTTTCTTTCATTAACAAGATCTCAGTTGACAGTGGGATGCTTGTTTTGTGGTATGAATTGTTAGTCAGCAAATTTGTGGTACTAATAACTTAATTCATATGATTTACATTTTAATAGTTTTTCCAAATAGACTTATTTAAAAAATCTGTCTTTCTGATAAATATTTTAAAAATATTGGGCTTCATACTGTACTCTTTAAAGAGTTTGTTATGTTTTTACTATTCACTATTTCTACAAATAATATATATATATGTGTGTATGTATTAATGTAGTGTTTTAGAATATTATATATTATTGTATAATACTATATTATATTTATTAATATATATGTATTATATGTAAATATGTATTTCCAAATAATTTTGTCACACAGAAAATTTGATGCATCTGGGAAACCTAAGGGCTCCCATCTGCCATGGAAGTCCATCGTAGACAGCTTTTTTTTCAAGCTTCTTTGATGCCATCGTTGTCATAGACTGTTGTACATAATGGGTTGAACAGTTGGCATTAAGAGATATTGCCTCTAGCAGTGGGATGCTAGTTATTTATAATATTTGGTACCTCCTGTCTATAGCACGTTTGGTAACAACATTGGAATTCAGATTTAATATTATATCCAGATAGGAAATGTTTTTTCTTGGAGCACAGTATCATAGTAAATAAGGCTGGAAAAAGACACAACTCCATCAAGTCCAACCTTTAAAAATTATATAAATGTTTTTTTCCCCCATATTCTGCTCTCCAGAAAGGCTTCTAGGTCTCTCTTCAACATGTACATAGGGGGAGATTTATCATTAGTCTGTAGCTTCTTTGCACAAACATTGTTTTTGGGGTTTTTTTAGCGAGAAAAAAACGCAACTCTAAAGTCACGCAATGGTAAAAAAAATACATCACAGAGTGTGCAACACCACATTTATCAACTGAGAATTTTCAAAAGAATGCAAATTTAATTACAAAACTACACCTCATAGGAGGTGGTGTATGTGGGTCCATTGCTACTACAGGTGGGAGTTTTTGCTCAATTTTGAAGTTTTTGCTCAATTTTATGTCTGAGGTATCTGAGAATTTCCTGTGCAAAAATATCACAAAAAGGCAGAAATTGAGCAGATGCTAAACATACATGCGATGGGTACAGTCTATTCACATAGAGCACACACAGCTGAAACGCATTTAACACTGCACATACACCGAACTATAAATCTGACTGTTGGAAACCTGCGAGTCTAACACATAGACAACTGCTCAAAATCCAGCCTAATGATAAATCTCCCCCAAAGAGTCCAACATCGCAACCTCCTGCAGCAGTTCCATAGTCTCACTGCTCTTACAGTAAAGATCCATGTCTATGGTGATGGTAGAATCGCCTCTCCTCTAGGCGTAGAGGATGCCCCCTTGTCCTGGTCACAGGCCTAGGTATAAAAAGGTATAAAAATCTTTGGAGAGATCCCTGTACCGCCCATTCAGGTATTTGTACATTGTAATGAGGTCTCCCCTCAGATGTTTTTTTAGTAAATTGAATAATCCCAGATTTTGTAATCTGTCATTGAATTCTAGTCCCGCATTCCCATAATAATCTTGGTTGCTCTCCTCTGCACCCATTCCAGTTCTACTATGTCCTTTTTATACACTGGTGCCCAAAACTGTACACAATATTCCATGTGTGGTCTGACCAGGGATTTGTATAAGAGCAAAACTATGGGGGTCCCGACGTGTTACCCGAATATTTCCGATTTGCACAGATTTTCCCTGTATTGCCCCAGGATTTTGGCGCATGCGATCGGATTGTGGCGCATTCGGAAAAAACCGCCGCATTTAAAACAATAAAAGTGTCGCTTGGGACGCGCTTACATTCACTTGGTCCGGCCCAGTGAACTCGAGTGTGTTTAGATACTTTTCAGCGCAGCAGCACCACCTGGTGGACGTCGGAGGAACTACCTTGATGAATCCCGGCCGGACCCGGATCCACCACAGAGAACGCGCCGCTGGATCGCTAACGGACCGGGTAAGTAAATCTGCCCCTATGTCTTTATCATGAGAATCTATTCCTCTCTTGATCCACATCCCATAATTTAATTTGCTTCAGCAGCATCTGTCTGGTTCTACCTTCAGCGATAGCCAAGAAAAAGAATGAAGAATAAACTAGATATACCATATGCTCAGTGAAACAAGGGGGTTTATTTACTAAGGGTCTCGCGGACGCATTTCCGTCAGGTTTTCCGACGGTTTCGGGGATCAGGACAGGTATTTAGTAGGCGATTGTGTCGCACTTGATCAGATTTAGTTGCAATCACATGGCACACAAATCAAGGGAGGCGGGCCGTCGGACGATCCGACGGATTCGGACCAACCGCCATGCACATACATGCACCAGAAAGAAAAAGGTGAACTCTGACGCACCTGATCAGGGAAGCGAGACATGCAGGATATCGGGCACACAATCTTAGTGAATCGCGGCACAGTGCATTATCGTCAGACAATGCACTTTCGGGATCTCTTCTGGACCGGGTAAGTAAATGTGCCCCAATGTGATACAAAAGTCAATACAATACCGTACTTCCAAACATTTCCATAATTATTAGAAACATGAATGTTCCATAAAGTTATTTAGGTCACGTTATGAAACTATGACGTGGTGTTGTGATGTATGGTGCTATCCGTGGCTGAGTGTTTTTGGGTACTGGCCTCCAGCAGGTGTAGACTCTGTTCTACAGTGAGTATATTACATCATTAAAGGTGACAGTAACCCGGTGGTAAATCATATTCCATGAACAGCAGAAAATCTGCAAGCTTCACACATCATCATGCTGTAAGTGGTAGCTCTGCCAGCACAAATGTTTGATTTGACTTCATCCTATGGCTCTTGGTCTTCGAGACATGAATAATTACTTCTCCTGGTTCCGTGGCCTTACTGTCTCATCCTTTCCTTCCAAGGAATGAATGTTTGTGCCTAATGTACTGCTGAGGCAGAACTCTTTGCTCCAGAGGACTGGATCTCATTTGTCACAGAGATAGATTTTCCTGAAAGCTGTTAGCTGGGGCATTTCTTCCTCGTTGCTCATCTATCGCTGGATGTGATTAATTAGGGAGACTTCCGACGTTCTCCCTTTGTTCCTGTACATATGTGTTAGCAAAAACATGAATCCAAGCAAATTTATGTGTCTTGAGCATATAAATGAGTACGTATCAATCTTCACCATGAGCCTCATTAATGACTATCTCTCTACATTGATAAGAATGCAACCAATCATCCATGGCTTCTACTGATAATTTATAGAGAGATTTATTTTCTCCCTTCGACTAACATTCTAGAGGTTTTGGCCCGGTTGGTACACGTTGATTGAAATGTGTTTTTTAACATTTTGTGATAAGGCCTGTTTTTAATAGCTATGATACAGTCATAGCAAGTTCCACATAACTATGAGGGAAACCTGTAGAGGAATATAGGATTTAATGGATTATTATTAGAGATGAGCGAGCACTAAAATGCTCGGGTGCTCGTTATTCGAGACAACTTTCAGATGCTCGATGGTCGGCTCGATAACGAGCCCATGAATCATGGGAGACCCGAGCATTTTTTTAATAAAACAGAACATTAAAAGAACAGTGCAAAAAAAAAAAAATTCCAGATGTTAGCAGAAGTTTTTTCTTGTAAGAACACATTGAAATAAGACTATTCTTCACTTTGCAGCTGTTCGCGCGTATCTTCCGCTGAGTTAGTTGATGTGCACGAACATCTGGAATGTGAAGAATATTGTTCTTTCAATGTGTTCTGCACTTAAATGGTCCTGTATTCACTGTTTTTAATGTTTTAATTCTATTCTTCACTTTGCAGATGTGCGCGCGTATCTCCGAACCTATCAGAAGACACGTGCACACATCTGCAAAGTGAAGAATAGAATTAAAACATTAAAAACAGTGAACACAGGATCATTTAAGTGCAGAACACATTGAAAGAACAATATTCTTCACATTCCAGATGTTCTGAACATCTCCTAACTTATCGGGAGACACGCGCGAACACCTGCAAAGAGAAGAATAGTGTTAGTTCAATGTGTTCTTAAAACATCTGGAAACATGTGTAATATTTTTTTTTACAATAAAAATACTTTTATTCAATTTATTTTATTAATTTACTGCTCGATCTCGAGCCGGCGAGATACTCGTCCGAGTAACGAGTCGGTCTGAGTATGCTAATACTCGACCTAGCAGTATACTCGGACAAGTATACTAGCTCATCTCTAATTATTATCAATTACTTAAAGGAAATCTACCATTTGATTCTATGCATTATGAACCAAACATACATTGACAATGCTGTAGCTACACTGATGCAGAAACATATCTTGTTTAATCCCTGAACTGATTGGTTTTGCTGAAAAAACAATTATGCAATTATGATAATGAGGCTCTGATGCTCCTGTGGCTGGCTCAGCACTCTCAACACCCTAATTATGCACTGCTCCAGCCTTGTCCTGCCCAGCATAAGCCGAGAATACATGATCACTGTGTTGTTCCTGACAGGCAGAAGTAATCAATTGCTGCACCATTCTCCAGCTGTTGTGTATGAGTGATCCAGCTCAAGTTGATTAATCCTGTCTAGACAGTTCAGACAGCTCCTGTGTATGTGGAGGTAATGTGTTTATTTATGGCAGCCAGGGAACCCAGCTTTCCCAAATTCCTGAATTTTATAATTGTTTTTTAAGGCAAATCTATTCACTTCAGGGATTAAACAATATTTTTTACGCACCAAATATCCCCCGATTTCTCTGAAGATAAGTCTGTTGAGCTTTCTAGTTGCAACTATAATTTTTATATAGGGAATTCTAGGGTTGTACGTTTTGAACTCAGAAGCTTCATAGCACATAATTGTCTAGGCTGATATAATGAGGAGTTTAAAGGTATTTTCTAAACATTTGAACAAAATTCTTCATGACCCGTGTTTCATTGGGCAGAGCAAAATTATTATGTTTGTTAATAATCACAAGTCTTATATTTCCTTCCACTGAATTATGTTCCAAAATACCAAAGTTTTACCTCATCTCAACAAAGCAAATGTAAAAGAACAAACTAAGGAAAACTTAATAAGGCAAAAACAACTGTCTACATAAATAATTCCTGACGGTCAATTGAACAAGCAGTGACAACACTAGATTATGGAATTTGCACATTACAGGTGCATCAGCTTCCTGGTAACATGCCATTATACTTATGTCATGAATATGAATGCAATATTAAGAACATATTATTTATATTTCATCACATGATGATATCTGTTATGTGTTTTTGTTTGGCCACTCAGAAATTTCATTAAATCACTTGAAGGGGTTTTCTGATTCTTGAAAAAAATCCTTAAAGAGATTGGACACTTTACCTCATGGTTTTTGTAATGTGTGTGTCACGATCTCGGGGGAATAGACAGTGGACTCTCTGGACCACCGCGGGAGATAACAACCTTAGCCGCACCCGGGAGCGGAGTCTAAGTGAACTCCTGGTCTTCGCCAGAGCCCGCTGCAAAGCGGGATGGTCTTGCTGTGGCGGGAGTCACCAGGTCGCTCCATGGGTGCGACTAGGCCCACGGCAGTAGCCAAGGTAGTGACACGGGGACCACGGATGGCAGGCAGGACCACGGATGGCAGGCAGGACCACGGATGGCAGGCAGGACCTCGGATGGCAGGCAGGACCTCAGATGGCAGGCAAGACCTCGAATGGCAGGCAGGACCTCGGATGGCTGGCAGGACCTCGGATGGCTGGCAGGACCTCGGATGGCTGCTGGATAACCAGAGTGCCACAGGATAACAGGACCGCCACAGGATAACAGGACCACCACAGGATAACAGGACTTCCACAGGATAACAGGACCGCCACAGGATAACAGGACCGCAGGGGAGGCCGGTGTAGGCTCTGGAGCGGCCTCAGGGGCGGCTGGTGGAGGCTCTGGAGCGGCCTCAGGGGCCTGGCAAGCTGCGGAGGCTTGGACGACTTCTGGAGAGCCACGGGAGCAGCACTGGCAAGCTGCGGAGCCACGGGAGCAGCACTGGCAGGCTGCAGAGTCACGGGAGCAGCACTGGCAGGCTGCAGAGCCACGGGAGCAGCACTGGCAGGCTATGGAGCCACTGGAGCAGCTGCGGGAAGCGGTGTAGCCACTGGTGCAGCTGCAAGAAACTGCGGAGTCACTGGAGCAGCTGCGGGAAGCTGTGGAGCCACTAGAACAGCTGTGGGAAGCTGCAGAGCCACTGGAGCAGCTGCAGGAAGCTGCAGAGCCACTGGAGCAGCTGCGGGAAGCTGGGGAGACACCGGAGCTGCTGCGGGAAGCTGCGGAGACACCGGAGCAGCTGCGGGAAGCTGCAGGGAACCCGGAGCAGCTGTGGGAAGCTGCGGAGGCTTGGGCGCCGCTGGAGCAGCTCTGGGAAGCTGCGGAGGCTTGGGCGCCCCTGGAGCAGCTCTGGGAAGCTGCGGAGGCTTGGGCGCCGCTGGAGCAGCTCTGGGAAGCTGCGGAGGCTTGGGCGCCACTGGAGCAGCTCTGGGAAGCAGTGGAGACACTGGGGGCAGCGGGACCAAGCTGGACAGGCGAGGTAGCCGAACTTGAGGTGGTTCAAACCTGGACCGGATTTTAGCCAGGAACTTGGTATGGGAGACCATGTCCGAGTCACCACTATCCAATAGGGGGGTAGCCCAGGCCAGGGCCTCTCCAGAGAGCAGACAGTAGATGAACACCACCCTAGAGCGTTCGGTAGGGTACTGGGAGGAAAACAGTTCATGGTGTTGGTGGCAAAAAATTTTCGGGTCCAGTCTCTACTGCCAAAAAACATTGTGGGGTGACTGAAGCAACGGGAGGAGTCGTGGGAGCCTGCTGCTGGGAGGCAATCATCCGAAGAGTGGCAGCAAGTTTGTCCAAGAGTTCCTTTTGGACAGCAATCTCTTCGGACTGCCGGGCGATGGTGCTAGGGAGGTCACCCAGTAGCAGGTACGGATCCTCGACACAGTCCATGGCTTTTGCAGGATACAAGACCTTGGCGGAGTCCATGGCTGGATCTTACTGTCACGATCTCGGGAGAATAGAGGGGGACTCTCTGGACCACCGCAGGAGATAACAACCTTAGCCGTACCCGGGAGCGGAGTCTAAGTGAACTCCTGGTCTTCACCAGAGCCCGCCACAAAGCGGGATGGTCTTGCTGTGGCGGGAGTCACCAGGTCGCTCCGCGGGTGCAACTAGGCCCTCGGCAGCAGCCAAGGTAGCGACACAAGGATCACAGATGGCAGGCAGGACCATGGATGGCAGGCAGGACCTCGGATGGCAGGCAGGACCTCGGATGGCAGGCAGGACCTCGGATGGCTGGCAGGACCTCGGATGGCTGGCAGGACCTC
Organism: Engystomops pustulosus; assembly: GCA_019512145.1. Lineage (NCBI taxonomy): Eukaryota > Metazoa > Chordata > Amphibia > Anura > Leptodactylidae > Engystomops > Engystomops pustulosus. The sequence continues at coordinate 25,829,171 of CM033643.1, read as the reverse complement.
GGATGGCTGCTGGATTACCGGAGCGCCACAGGATACCAGGACCGCCACAGGATACCAGGACCGCCACAGGATAACAGGACCGCCACAGGATAACACTGAACAAGGGAACACAACAGAACACAGGAAACCGGGAACACGGGAACTCAGAGGCGTCTGGAAATGCTCAAGAAGGCTTTCTCCTCAGAAGAATGAGCTGAAGATCCGGCAGGGGATGCTGGGAGTAGCCAGGTTATATAGCCGAGCCGGGAATGCCAGCGCCAATAAGGAGGACGCTGGCCCTTTAAATTCTAGAGAGTAGGCGTGGGCGCACCCTAGCAGCGGGAACGCACGGTTTACACAGGAGAGAGACCTGCAGCCTGGACGGGACCGCGATGGAGTCAACAGGAGCCGGGACTGGTAAGTACTGACCTGAGGGGAACGGGGCAGCGGCAGCAGAGCACGGGTGCACCTGCGATCGTGGGTCGTGGGGACGCCCGTGACGAAACCGGACCGGGGGCGGCGCGGCAGACCGGGACACGGGTGCCTCCGCAATCCGAGACATGGATCGCGGGGACACCCGTGACAGTGTGTAAGTGTGGGACAAGGATATGAGGTAATTTACCTATATACATCTATTAATAGTTCTGCTCCATGTTCCTTATATGTAGAGTGAAGCCTCCTGTCTTTTACCTCATCAGCCAGAGATTCCTGTCCATAAAATGGCAGCAGATGGATGATGTGATCTCTAACTGGCGATTATTCATGGACAGATAGAGATCACATGACCCTCCATCTGCGGCCATTTTAAGGTCAGATTGTGGAGGTGAAAGACAGGAGGCTTCACTGTACATATTAAGAGTAAGGCGGAGCCATACTTTTAAGTTTCTAAGAAAGTAGAAAAGAAAAAGCATGCCTACCTGAAGGGCCCCCATGAGTCTTGGTGTCCTGTGCTTCTTGTCCTAAAAGTGCTAACATTTCATTCACTCTGCATCTGACCTGTGATCCAAGTTATTAAATTCTAACTAGTTAAAAACTAATGAAAAACTAGTTGACTTAAGAATTGAAAAATAATTCATTATAATTATATTTCTAAATATTGAACCTCAATATTATTTAGGAATGATGACTAAGACCTTCTCCACAATGGATACTCATTATAGAATTTGAAAGCCCCAGATCATTTTTTGTGCATTCCCCAAATATACCACATTGATCTGACTGTGAAAACTTCAGGAATCTGTTTTATATCAGGCCCCCCTTACCCAGATCAAGATCACTCTATGTACTTCCTGTATCGTCAGAATTGTTCTTAGTTGGTTAGTTGTTTATAATATGTTCAGTGACAGGGAAGCAGGAATACAATTCCAGGCTTGGTAAAATTGTCAAAATCAAAACTCAGTTGCACCATATTTCTAAGGGCTTTGTTTTTACATCTTTACAGAGCCATCTGATGATGTCATGGGAGTCAAAGGTCAAACACAACCAAGTCACACAACAGGTCAAACACAACCAAGTCACACAACCAAGTCACAGTAGTGGTCAAACACCACCAATGCACACAACCAAGTCACAGAACCGGTCAAGCACCACCAAGTCACACAAGCGATCAAACACCACCAAGTCACAGAACCAGTTAAACACAACCAAGTCACAGAACCAGTTAAACACAACCAAGTCACACAACCAAGTTACACAACCGGTTAAACACCACCAAGTCACACAAGCGATCAAACACAACCGAGTCACACAACCAGTCAAACACAACCAAGTCACACAAGCGATCAAACAAAACCAAGGTAGCTGACAGGTTAACTGGTTACACCCCAATTGTATATGTAGACAACTCAGTCTGTATATGATCATTCAGCAGTAAGGAACTAGTTAACAAAAATAAAGTTAAATAATTGTTATTTCCTGCATCATGTATGAAAATGTTCCCAGTTCTTCAAAATTTTGAGTTTAGTTTACAAGTCCAAGCAAAAACAGTCAAAACAGTAACAAGCTATGAAGGGATTACCCTGATCACAAGAGTTTACATTCTGTGAACTATACCATGAGCAGGGGGTCATTGTCCACTGGCGTGTTATGTACCAAATTTATAAAATGCATAAAATTAGCACATTTATTCATTCTCCTTCTGCCTGACATTACCTTCTTTTCATTGAGGTGAGAGGTGGCTATTTCTACGTCTAATCCTCTTTGTGGTAACAGTGAGCCTGGTGACTTTTTTGAGGTTAAAAAAAAAAATCTGGAAAAGTTGATAACTTTCTTTCTTTGTGTTTTTGAGGATAATTTTGTATATGTAGTTGTAGTCTTTCTGTCCAGTACAAGGAATCCAAAGAAGTTATTAAACCAAAAAATAATCTAAAATAAAATGAAAACCTAAGAACTTTCTTGCTTAAAAGAACTGTTTATGGTCCCAGTAGGAAACCTTGTTATATGATCCAGAACAAATGTTTGATAAATGCTTTAAATGCAAAATGCAATAAAACGGCAAAGATACAATCCAACTATAATAAATAATTCAGCTTTAAATAAAGGAATATAGGAAGGAAAGTATTTCTTTGTCTCTCAGGCAGTTTTCAGTTTTACTCATATTAATTTTATGAGTTTCTTGCTGATTCTCTCTTATCATGTCCCTATATTTAATGATCTTGTTCCTCAACACAAACCTTTACTTAATAACAAGAGTTGCTTCTGTTTTACTCTTGTTTTGTAACTTTGAATCATATCTATTCCCGTAAAGATATGAATATCTGAGATCAGCCCTAAGCAGAGTCCACAAGAGTATGGATAGAACTTCACTTGGTACTGATGGCAGGGTAGTCTTTGCAGGTCTCCGATCATGTGACCTTTATCTCCCGATTTGTTAGATTATGTCATCCATCAGGTCACCTTATGACAGAATACTCCTGATTATGTTATTAGCTTCACAATGGAAGGAAGGGGGGTTCAGACACAGGAAGTCCAGAGGAATGTCTAAAGGGAACCTGTCATCAGCAATTGGCCTAATAAACCAATACCAGTATATTGTCAAACAGTGCAATACCTTCTAGCTTTTGTTTCCTTCATGGTTCAGTATGATGGCATCAACCTGATAATTAACTTTGAAGCAGGAAGTAAATTGGAAGCGGAGAGTTTAACACTAAAGTCAAGAAGGGGAGCTCTAAACGCCTCCTCCACTGTGATAGACATCATGCATTGGACTTCAGGAAATTTGGTTAATGATGTTTATGGATGGAGGACTATCAATTACAGTGAAGGGGCTTTCTGATGAAAAGAGAGCTTGACTTCAGTGTTACAATCCACCTCCTTGACTTTGAAATTTCCTTGAAATTTACATCTGATGTCAAAGTTGATTTTCTGGATGATGCCACCACACCCAGTCATTACAGAAACACCATCTGGAAGGTGTTACGTTTCTTGGCAACATACTGGTAGTAGTTTATTAGCAGTAATTTCTGCAGACAGGTTCCCTTTAAGCATGGGAACTGGTGGTAAGTGAAATAAAGGATGCTGCCAATTTGTGTAGGTTACCTAGCATAAATTGTCTTACCTGAGATGTATAGTCAACCATGAGTAGGGACGTATGCCAGAAATACATTAGCTAATATGTTTTCCTCCTATATGCCACTATGCTATGAATAAAGGAGTACTACAATGGATGCAGTTGAGCAGAATTGGACTTTGCATGGGCTGTATGGTACCAGCAGCATGGTTAAAATTCTTCAGTGGCTACATATTAATAGATCAGAGCATACCGCTGCTGACATTGAAAACTTTAAAAGAAGAATATAGCTGAGCTTTTGTTTGTGTTCTGTGTCCGTTTCTGAACAAAAGCCAGCAGTGAATATCTGATTGGTGGGGGGCTCTTTCTACCGTAAAATCTCTAGGATACTCTTCAATTGGATCATGTGATTTCGGGGTGATGCTCTTTGAATCACATGCATGTGCACTAATCCATCTTATGCTTCAGACTGTTTGGATGGTGTAATTACATGGGCAATACTACACAGATTCTACACAGAGGACACAGAATTCTGATAATTGGATACTCACCTATCAAAGAAGCCTGCTGAATGTATACGTGTGGTTTCTAAACTTCTTAGAGTTATGCCTCTGATGCAGAAACATATCTTGTTAAATACCTGATCTGAGTGATTTTGCTGAAAAAACAATTACAGTATAATGTTATAATAATGAGGCTCTGTCGCTCCTGTGGCTGCCCCAGCTCTTCTCCTCACTCTAATTATGCCTTGTCCTGCCCAGCAAAAGCTGAGAGAACGTCGTCACTGTGTTGTCCCTGACAGGCAGAACTAATCAATTGCTGCACCTTCCCTCCGGTGCTGTGTATGAGTCATCCAACTCAGGTTGATTAGTCCTGTCTGGACGTTCAATAATCTCCATGTAATTTCTTTATGTACGCAACCAGCTCTCCCAAGGGCCTGAATTTTATAATTGTTTTTAGAGAAAAACCACTCAGTTCAGGGATTAAACAAGATCTGCTTCTGCATCAGTGTAGCTACAGCATTCTCAAGCTTCACAATACATAAAAACAAATGGTAGATTTACCATTTAAAGTAACCCACCCAAAATAAATACTTTGTAAAAACCATGATTAAAAATCCTCTCTGTGGCTGCCATGCTAAAAAAATATTTGTAAAGTACTATGCAACTCACCTGAGGTAAGTCCAATGATGTTAATGGAGTCCAACATATTGGGGCATATTTACTTACCCGTCAGGAGGCGTTCACAGAAAGTGCATGGTCCGACGATAATGCACTCTGCAATCCGATCACGTACGACACAATCCCCTGTTAAATACCTGTCACAGCTGTGCAAAACCCGGAAACGTCGGAAAATCCAACGGAAGTGTGGCAGACCCTTAGTAAATAAGCCCCATTATATTTTACTTGCTTTGCCCTGCCTCCTTGTTTCTGATTGACAGGTCTCACTGCTAAGACATGCTGCTGTGTGGAACTAGTACTTAGAGACCATCTGCCAATGTTCAACTACAGGGGTAGAAAATCATGTGTCAAATGTGTTGGAACAATCAGAGAGAGTTTTGTTTCATCAATAAGCACTTAATGTCATGCGACCAGGGAAGTAATTTTTAGATAAAAGAAGGGAGTCAGTTAAGTAATTGGGATCTATGGGAACCTGTCACGAGCTGTTTTTGTTAAAATGTGATGACAGATTCCCTTTAAGGCAACATGTATAAAAGAAACCAAGGAATTCTGGGTTTTCAATGTGCTCATTTGTAAATCTTATATCTATGGATATATCTGTAAATACTCCATGCCATAACCTTCGGACCTTAAAACCAGAAACTCCAACTTTACCAATAAATCCATTAAAAAACTTTGTGAAATCGTTCCATAAACATAGACAATCGTCTCCAATTTTAGTTATACAGGAAACATTTTTTTATGCCACATTGTAAACTTTTGCTATTACTGTAACATCAATCTTTCAATAGGTTTCACACAAACTCGGCGCACTTCTCCTGAGATATTTATGAATGACTGCTTGCTGGCAGCACATTTCCTCCTCAGAGATTAAATTGAAGTCAAAGCTCCTCTGGAAGGTAAGGTGACCTTTGAAGCGTGACAACAGGTGGACATTCCGGTAGATTTTTACAGAGAAAAAAATATGACGAGATTTGGAACTTTACTTTCCCATCCATTCAGTACAGCAACTAATTATAATTAGGGCCTTGTAACTGTGGAAGAATCAATAAGCAGGAAAAATGGAGCCTGTGAACGATGATTAATTGCTCCTGAAGATCATGTTAGAAATCCACAGTGTAGACCTTCCCCGCTTTATTGCGGTATATTAGATAGGACACCGCAGCCTCCGATCCATTATGCTATCAGTCAATGTAATGTTCAGTGAGTGGCGATAGACATGAGTTCCAGTTATGTCATTAAGTATGGCTGACACTTTTAGCCCCTTGTATTAAGGTGTTGTGACTGGTAAATGAGAGAGATGAGAACACTGATGCATAAGTGAAATTAAACAGCTCGAGTAAAGTTACCGGAATAAAGAAAGAAAAGTTCACCGTTTTACATTAACCTGTGACGTGATCGATAGGAGCCACGTTTAATAGATAAAATATTAGTACAAATTACAAATAGCAAATTGCTTATACAGTATAACGATGTCATCTCAATCACTTGCTTTATTATTCCCGTAATATGCTCAAACATTTATGGTATACCTGTGTTCTGTACAAGGGCATCACAAGTTTCCATGAACCACTATTGAAAAACATGGATTGAGGCACCACTCCACCATGACCACCTTCACAACAAGTGCACCACTCCACCATGACCACCTTCACCGCAAGTGCACCACTCCACCATGACCACCTTCATCACAACTACACCACTACATGTGTACAGCTGCATTACATTACAGGGATATGAAAACAATATGAGATGAATGCACCTAGAACCTCAACCTGTCCCCCTTCTCATAATTATTAACCCTTATTTCACCCAAAAAATAATACAGAATAAAATCATATGTCTCTCTGTTCCAGGTGGTGCAAAAATCATAAAGAACGTATCTGCTCGGTGGCTCCTGTACAGAGCTGCACCTCCTGTCACCACCGGTACCTGCTGGCATACAAAGGCTCAGCACTAGAGATGAGCGAGTATACTCGTCCGAGCTTGATGCTCGTTCGAGTATTAAGGTACTCGAAACGGCTCGTTGCTCGGACGAGTATTTCCCCTGCTCGAGATCGAGCATTTAATTAAAAAAACACAGTGAAGAACAATGAAGAATAGAATAAAAACTGTGAATACAGGATCATTTAAGTGAAAAAGACAGTGAAGAACACAGTGAAGAATAGATTACAGATGTTTGGCACATCTGCTTACTTGTCGGAAGATACCCGCGGAACGGCAGCAGGGAGACATCAAGCAGCAGGGAGACATCAAGCAGCACGGGGAGACATCGGGCAGCACGGGGGGACATCACCAATAATCAGGCAAGCACGGGGGAGAAGCCAATCGGGCCCGCAACGGTCGGGGGGAGACAGACAATCGGGAGCACGGGGAGAACGACCATCGGGCAGCACGGGGGTAGAAGACTCTCGTGCAGCACGGGGGAGACAGACATCGGGCAGCACGGGGGAGACAGACATCGGCACTCAGGGGGAACAGAACCAAAAAAAAAACAATCAGGAATCAATCCTTGCATTCACGGGGGGGAGACATACATCGGGCAGCACGGGGGAGAAGATCCAACATCGCGTGCAGCACGGGGAGACATGGGGCAGCACGGGGGAGACATGGGGCAGCACGGGGAGACTTCAGTGGAAGAAGAGCAGCGGATCCCGGGACAGCGTATCACCCCGACAAGTAAGCAGATGTGCCGAACATCTGTAATCTATTCTTCACTGTGTTTTTCACTGTGTTTTTCACTTAAATGATCCTGTGTTCACTGTTTTTATTCTATTCTTCACTGTTCTTCACATCTGATAACTTGCCGGGAGATAATATACGCGCGGAACAGTGAAGAATAGATTGCAGATGTTTGCATACATCTGATAACTTATCAGAAGACATTCTTTTTCAATTAAATAACACATTTTATTCCTGAGCCATGGTCCCTTTGAAAAATGCTCGAGTCTCCCATTGACTTCAATGGGGCTCGTTACTCGAAACGAGCACTCGAGCATCTGGAAAAGTTCGTCTCGAATAACGAGCACCCGAGCATTTTAGTGCTCGCTCATCTCTAATCTCAATGTAACTCCTGTCTTCCGTAGATCACTGAGCTCCCCCTTGTGGTGTCTGTAGAATTAATTCTATCAAGCTATGTCTGTGAAGGGGATTTGGAACTATGTATCAGGAGGGTTGAATGTTAGCTACAATGTGAATATATTAAATTATTAATAAAACAACATAATGATGATGAGAGGAAGAGGTAAACATTTCATCACAAGTCATTATTTCCTGGTGACACTGTGTACAGAGAGAAACTGCAAACCAAGGGACGTCCAGACAATTAACTGGTTAGTTACACTCCTCAAATTCATTGCTGATTTTAAAGGGGTGTTTGATACTGGGGGTCTTTTTTGATGCTTGGGACCTTTTCTCAGGACACCTGGACCCATATACAGGAGCCGAAAACACAGAACATGTGCTTGATCCTTATCAGGTCAATGGGAGCTCAGGTGTAGTAATCAGAAATGGCCACAATGCAGCGGATGGAGCTGTCTGCACCCCCTTATAGTGGTAACATCATGTAGATCTGACACAGAGGGAACAATCCAGCATCGCACTGCCAGGAAATGTCCTGATACATTGTAACAAACACATATTTATCTTCCCATGGTGGGATCTGCTCATCAGATGACTCCGGTCTAGAAATTATTAGCAGAGCAAACAACCGGGGAGATATTTATGAGCTGTGCGAGGCGCTGCCGCCGTATCGACATTCGGGGATTTATGAAGCTGTGAACTAATTGCTCAGCAACATAAAACACGGAGATTATAAATTGTCAAGATTTACTGTACATTGCACCAAAAACCCGAGGGGGGGATTCATCAGAGGGAGAGGTGGCGGAGCGGAGCTGATTAAGTGCCGATGACCTATAGGTAATATCCGATCCGGTGCCTGATGGGAGGAATAGAAAGCACATGGAGATGAGTCTCTCTTAAAGGGATACACACACCTCAGACACCAAGTGCAAAGCTTATACACGGCCCCCACACATCACACCACAAGTCACAGCCAAATCACTGCCCCATCATCAGACCAGGTAGATTTTATATTAGCAATTATTCAATTAGTCTTAAAGATGCCCATTGTCAGTACAATATTATCCTGCATAGTGCCCATATAATAGTATCCTGCATGGTGCCCATATAATAGTATCCTGCATAGTGCCCATATAATAGTATCCTCTCTACACCTAGAGGAGAGGCAATTCTACCATCACCATAGACAAAGGGCATCCTCTACACCTAAAGAAGAGGCCTTGCTACCATCACTATAGACAGGGATTCTTTACTGTAAGAATAGTAAGCCTACGGAATTCTCTGCAGCAGGAAGTTTCTATGGTGGACTCTATGTACACATTTAAGAGACCTGAATGCCTTTATGGATAAAAAAATATCACCTGTTTAGGAGTAAAAAAAATTAGTTACTCCTACAAGATGGCATTGATAAACGTGATTCCCCCCTCCCCCCAACTTTATCTAGTATGAGGCTATGATACAAATCAGATCTGTTGTTGTTCACTTTTTGACCGATAATCGGATCACAGATTCTGAGTCAGAATGTTTTTGTTCATTTTATACATTTCTGCTCCTGCTGAAATAAAAACCATATAAAGCCTATCAGCCCATCCACGCAGAAGAAGTAAGGCATTATCCATAGTTTATTCTGAGAACATTATATACACAAAATTCTCCCTATTCATCTGGTGAAAAGTAATATAAATGATTTTTTGTCATTATTATAGTAGCACTTTCTTCTGGTTGGTTATTGTGCTGTAGGAGAAAATGGGATGATGTGCAGATTTTAACAGCTGGAATATGTACCGAAACTCTGACTGTAAAGCACAAAGCACATATACAGGTAGATGTAGACAATGTCAAATTTCTCAGATCACTGCCTGAGCAGTTATAAAGTACTTTCCTAGGGCATGTGTCATTTTTTTTTCTATGTTTGTTGAGATTTTCCATGACAGCTAGAATCCATAGTAACAATACACACAGATGCTGTTGAATAAAGATTTCAGTAAACTATAAAATATACTGTAGTTACATAACCAAGCATACTTAAAAATGCGAAGAGCAACTGCATGCATCATAATAGACTAAAATAGAAAGCTATATACAATACATCACAAGCGAAATAAACCCAAATTAATGAGAAAACTATAATCTTTTGCACATAAACAGAGAGAAGGAATTAAGAAATAGGAATAGTGGGAACAGTAGAAAAAAACTATTTAATGTACTTTATAAAAACTTAAAGGGATTTTCTACTTTGTCTACTTTTCTACAAATAATGGATAATATTTGTGGAATGAAAAGTTATACAATTTTCCGACATACTTTCTGTATCAGTTTCTCATGGTTTTCAAGATCTCTGCTTTCTGTCCTTCTATAGGAAGCTTCAATATTTACTTCCTTTTAGATAAACACTAGAGATGAGCGAGCACTAAAATGCTCGGGTACTCGTTATTCGAGACGAACTTTTCCCGATGCTCGAGTGCTCGTCTTGAATAACGAGCCCCATTGAAGTCAATGGGAGACTCGAGCATTTTTCAAGGGGACCAAGGATCTGCACAGGGAAGCTTGGCCAAGCACCTGGGAACCTCAGAAAAGGATGGAAACACCACGGAAATGGACAGGAAACAGCAGGGGCAGCATGCATGGATGCCTGTGAGGCTGCTTAATCGCACCATTATGCCAAAATTATGGGCAACAGCATAGCAATGACAGAGTGACCGAATGAGGCTAGATAGCATCTAAAACATGCAATAATTGACCCTGACACTATAGGGGACGGCATGCAGAGGCAGCGGCAGCAGCTGCAGGCTAGAGAGTGGCATGGCGACATACCCTAAATGGACTCAGGCTTCAAACCAATTGGTGGCAGAGAGGAACCAAAGGAGGTGAGCAAGAAGCGCTGAAATGATTTCCTATGTGAACAAAAGGTTGACGGTATATTTAGTTGATAACACAGCATGGTGTCGACATAGTGACCAAGTTCCATAACGTATCTGGTGAAACACCCGAAAAATGAGCCTGACACAGCTCTTTTGATAAGGGAACGACATGTGGAGGCAGCCATGGAGACGACAGTATGGGGCATTCATATTGCGCTGCTATGATTGGAACTTCAGGTCTCCAGCATGGCGGCGACAGATGGGCCGAGTTCCACTATGTATCTGGTGAAACACCTGAAAATTCTGCCTGACACAGCTCGTTTGATAAGGGGATGATGTGCTGCATATCATCTCATGCTCCAGCGTCTGGGGTATAGAGAGTTGAAATGAGACATTGGTGGACGCTGTGGAGGATCGTGGAGGCAAAATGGACAGGAAACAGCAGGAGCAGCATGCATGGATGCATCTGAGGCTGCCTAATCTTGGGATGGAGCTGGCGGTCTGCTGCCAGGCGAGCTTTCGCCTGTCCAGCCCCTGTCTCTCGGCTCCTCCCCACCCAAAATGGCCTGGGGGCCAGAAGCGTTTACTTTGAAAAAATTATAATTTTCAAAGCAGGCCGGGTCGTTTGAATATTTCACCTAGGAATAATGGAATAGCATAGTGGTTCTATTTTTAATTGTTTTTACGGAAATGGTTCCATGATTAAGAGCGACAGTATGGGGCATCCATATTGCACTGCTATGATTGCAACTTCAGGTCTCCAGCATGGCGGCGACAGATGGGCCGAGTTCCACTATGTATCTGGTGAAACACCTGAAAATTCTGCCTGACACAGCTCGTTTGATAAGGGGACGATGTATGGAGGCAGTGAACTAGTAGTAGATTAAAGGTGCTGCAGTTAAAACTATGTTAGTTGGATCTTGAGACGGAGCTGGCGCTCTGCTGCCAGGCGAGCTTTCACCAATCCAAGCCCCTGTCTCTAGGCTACTCCCCAAACAACACTTCTAAGAAACTTTTGTATAAGATCAAGTGTAGTAGCGTTCTTATAAGTTTGGGTTATGGCGGGATGAGGGGAATGTAAACAGATGCGCAAGAAGCCCTGAAATAATATTGGTAAATGATAAAAGTTTGCCAGTATATTTTGTGGATTACACAGCAGGGTGGCAACAAAGTAAACAAGTTTGATGTGGAAGCCATGAAAACAACCCAAAATTCTGCCTGACACAGCTCGTTTGATAAGGAGACCATGTATGGAGGTAGCTATATGGACGACTTTTGGAGGCAGCTATGGCGATGACGTGTGGAGGTAGCAATGGAGACAACGTGTGGAGCCAGCTAAAAAGACAACATGTGGAGGCTGCTATGGAGACAATTTCATTTGGATAGTGCCTGTATGTGGCAGTCCAAAAAAGTTTTCAAACCAGAGGAGCAGGTAGGTGGTCCTCCAGAAAAATTAAATAGATTGAGTGCCTGTATGTGGCAGTCCAAAAAAGTTTTCAAACAAGAGGAGCAGGTAGGTGGTCCTCCAGAAAAATTACATAGATTGAGTGCCTGTATGTGGCACTCCCAAAAATTGTTTAAAACAGAGGACCGGGTAGGTGGCCCTCCAGAAAAAATAAATACATAGAGTACTATAGCCAGAGACAGTTGGCCCTGGCAAAAATAGCCAGTTTCCTCTGCTTTAGTGTACAAAGAGGAGAAGGAGGACAATGAGGAGGAGGAGTGCATACATTATTCAGGTTCAGCTTCTTTCACCTGGTGGAGAATGAAAATCCGGAGAAATCCAGGCTTTATTCATCTTGATAAGCGTCAGCGCTGTCAGTCGACAGGCGTGTACGCTTATCGGTGATGATGCCACCAGCTGCACTGAAAACCCACTCGGACAACACGCTAGCGGCAGGGCAGGCAAGAACCTCCAAGGCGTACAGCGCCAGTTCGTGCCACATGTCCAGCTTTGAAACCCAGTAGTTGTAGGGAGCTGTGTGATAATTTAGGACGATGGTATGGTCAGCTACGTACTCCCTCACCATCTTTCTGTAAAGATCAGCCCTACTCTGCCGAGACTGGGGACAGGTGACAGTGTCTTGCTGGGGTGACATAAAACTGGCAAAGGCCTTGTAAAGCGTACCCCTGCCAGTGCTGGACAAGCTGCCTGCTCGCCTACTCTCCCTCCCTACTTGTCCCGCAGAAGTACGCCCTCTGCCGCTAGCGCTGTCAGAAGGGAAATACTGTTTCAGCTTGTGCACCAGGGCCTGCTGGTATTCATGCATTCTCACACTCCTTTCCTCTGCAGGGATGAGAGTGGAAAGATTTTGCTTGTACCGTGGGTCCAGGAGAGTGAATACCCAGTAATGCTGGGTATGCTGGAATAAATTCTTTGAACGCGATAGTCACGGGATAGGCAGCTTAGCAGGAAATCTGCCATATGCGCCAGAGTCCCAACGTGCAAGAATTCACTCCCCTCACTGGCCTGACTGTCCATTTCCTCCTCCTCCAACTCCTGCAACTCCTCTTCTTCTGCCCATACACGCTGAACAGTGAAGGACTGAACAATGGTCCCCTCTTCTGTCTCGCCAACATTCTCCTCCTCTTCCTCCTCATCCTCCTCCACCTCCTCCGATATGCGCTGAGAAACAGACCTACAAATAATGGATAATATTTGTGGAATGAAAAGTTATACAATTTTCCAATATACTTTCTGTATCAGTTTCTCATGGTTTTCAAGAGCTCTGCTTTCTGTCCTGATATAGGATACTTCAGTATTTACTTCCTTTGGATAAACACCGTTCCATATATTGTTACACATCCCATCGATATGTATGACATCCCAGTAATCAGAACTGTGTGTTAAAATGAGCCGTACACTTGTTAATAGTACAGGGGGTCCCCTACTTAAGAACACCCGACTTACAGACGACCACTAGTTACAAACGACCTCTGGATTTTGGTAATTTACTGCACTTTAGCCCTAAGCTACAGTAAACAGCTATAACAGTTATCACAGGTGTCTCTAATTAAGCTATATAATTTATCCTGGTTCTTTTGACAATGCAACATTTGTAAAATCCAATTATCACAGAGACCAAAAATAATTTGGCTTGGGTTGTAGTTATAAAATATACACTTCCAACTTACATACAAATTCAACTTAAAAACAAACCTACAGGACCTATCTTGTACGTAACCTGGGGACTGCCTGTACTGGACTCATCAGAAGAGAAACCTTATGGGCCATTTATACATGCTCACATTACAATACTAGTTGTAACAACATTTCTGGAATATTTAAGGGAGAATTTTCTGAGGATTTTTCTATGTGCTTTTATTTCATTGTGGCAATTAAAGGGGTTTTTCACTTTGAGTAAATTATCAATTTTGTTTATATAATGAAAAGTTGTCTAATTTCCTAATATACTTCCTGTATCAATTTCTCACAGTTTCCAAAAAACAGAAAGGTTTATCGTTTACTTCCTGTGGAAAAAAAGATGGTCCATGGTCAGATGCAAAGCTCATTAAATTACGACAGTCATCAGCTATGTGTTATAATGAGCCATTCACCTACGTGACATCACATGACCATGGACTGTTTTTTATTCACAGGAAGTAAACAATGAAGCTTCCTGTCTTGTCTAGCTTCCAGAAATCTATACAAAATTAGAAAGCATAAAGTGGAAAATTTTCGGAACGCAAATAATATTCATTATTTATTCAAAGTGGACAACTCCTTTAAGATAGAGTATCTCCTCCGTAAGTTCATACATCTTTAGAAGTAGTAATGGTTTATTCTACACAGAAAATGCTAAGTTAAGAGGAATGGTAAATAAGGACACACCTGCAGATTCTCATCCAGATGAATACACATGTGATTGTATTACCTTCTATAGGAACAGCTCATAACTTGACTATAAGCAATGGATCTGGTTATTTTGTTAAAGGACTTGGATGATAGGATTGAAGCCATAGCAATTTTTAAGATGGTCGAAAAGTATTTCTTAGTGTGAGTAGACCATCATATATTGGAAAGTTCCTTCGTATTTGTATTTCAAGATTGACAACCTCTTCTTATGGGATCACTATCTAATTTTTTATATACCGTAATGTCATTCAACATTTAAATAAAGAAGAAAGCCTTTTAAACTAGCCTGGAGTGCCGATCTCTACCCTTTCCTGTTCCACTATCTTGATAAACTCCCTTTAATAAACCATATAAGTTATACAAATTAAAATGCCAACACTGTATTCAGGTTTATGTATTGAAAAGTTAGAATTTGATGTTAAATTCAAGGTTTTTAGGCCATATTTCCTCTGGACTTACTAGACTGCGTAGATATGTATATGGCATCTGATAGTAACAGGAGACATGAAACCCAAGATAATAACTCTCCAATAAATCTCCACTTTATCAATAGACATTAACTTTCTGGAACTGTTGGCTCTTTCTGGACAATAAATTATACATTTCTATAGGGATATCTTTAACATAAGGGAAATAATGGTTAGTCAATATTGAGTAGAACAGATTTATAATTAAAAGCAATCTATCATTAGGATCAGATTAATCAAGGCACATAGCTTTCTCTCCAACTAATGTATTGGACTTTATGTATGTGCCTTATTGAGTCTTTTATATACTAGACATTATTCCTTCAGCTTTTAAAAAATAATAATTATAGCGCAAAAAATGCACATCTATCGGTGTCATTATATATTTTTTTCTTTTCTTATACAAAAACTGTTGCAAATAGTAAGACATGAGCTATTGGAAAGGGATTCTCCATAATCCCTACACTTTTCATTACTATTAATAGGAAAAGTGTCTGCTAACTGGAAATCCAACCACTGGAAACGTCGAAGACTACAATTGTCAAGACATTAGTAGATGGTTTTGGTCTTGTTCTTGGTGATTCATCTTTAGGTGGTCACGCTGGTCAGTCTTTACAGTAACACAACTTTGATTCTGCGTTACCTATGAAGAGCCCAACTTGGGCTTCAAACATATTTAAAATAACAGAAGAAGATTTTTCCATAAGTTATAAAGTTTGAGCCTGATGTTACCAGCATGGCTACCAAAAGATTGCCGAAACCTCCACATCTCTGATCCTCCAAGACACAGCTACCACATATATAATTTACAATTGTTTTACCTAGTTGTGCTGTTCAGCACAACTTCAAAAGGTGAGCACTTTTAACCATTTGACTTTATATATCAAAACACCAAAGAATTACACTTTTTGTCTCCTATTTATTTCATATGGTCCAAGAACCTTAAATGATACCTTAAGAACAGCTCCATTCACTTGATTGGAACTGCTGGAGATTGTAATCCATAAAAAACATTTGAAGAAAATAGGAGTGCTGGTTGGGAATATAAACGAAGACTTTATTTTCCATTTACTGGAAGTTCTCGTGTTATATGTTTAAATATAGAACTTAAAGGGGATGTCCAGGATATGAACTTTTTATGGGCCCTAGGCTCTGTTTTTTGTTCATTTTATGCCACTTGGGTCCCAGGAAAATTCACATCTTGAATCAACTAAGGATGGGTCCCAGGAAAATTCACATCTTGGATCATCTAAGGATGGGCCCCAGGAAAATTCACATCTTCGATCAACTAAGGATAGGTCCCAGGAAAATTCACATCTTCGATCAACTAAGGATGAGCAGTCACAATAAGATTTGGCAAAAACTCAGCCATATACGGTAACAACTGCAATCGGCGATAGCATCAATCGCATGTGTTATCCCTCAAATGCCTCTGACAAAGCCACCAGCAGCATTTAAATACCATCTCCTTTAGGATCATTGATCCTGTGATGTCATCAGGGAGCAATGATCCTAGGCAAAATGGCTATGTGCATGCAATTTTGGCATCTCAATAGCAGCACAGGTAAAATTCAATGCTGCTGGGAGCTTTGCTGTTGGGATTTAAACAGTTAACACCTGTGACCAGCACAGATTGGGGGTGTTACCAGCCGGGAGTTATCCAAAACACTGAACCCGACTCCGCAGTGTTTGAAGTCACCCAAACATTGTGGTTGTGGGTCCACTCACCCTTACGGACAACCCCTTCAAAGTTATAGAATAAAGATGATATGCGGTACCAATAATTTCCAAAGAGTCTATTAATCATATGGACAAAAGTCTAAATTAGTATATTTGGCAAAGGAGAAATGGTGTCTGTAGTTGGAGCAGGAGGGACCTCCAGATAAATGCAATATTATATATTCAAATATCTTAATGTTGAATTATCAAAATAGTAAAAAGTAAGGGGATATTACTGAAAATTCGATCACAGCTCCGTCATCTGTTAATGGTGACCGATTTGAAGTTTGGCATGTTTTCTCCCAATCAAAGGGTTAAAATCTAACAGAACAAAAATGATGGCAATATATTGAAAAGATACTGGATATTACATTTGCTTGCTCCAGAGGCAATGATAATTGAAGGAGAATTTTTTTAAGCTTATTTAGTTAAGGAAATGGGAAATGGATGGTCTGTAATGATCCACAGAAGGACAATAACTTGGATAGTTACTTCCAGGCGTTCACAGCGCATAAAACAATTAACTTCACTGGAAACTTTATATTTAGGAAAGTTTTTATGGTTTACTGGGAACCCACAGAGAGATACTCAAATAAAAATGTAAAAACATCCAAGGAAGTGTTACATAGCAACATTATCATTACTCATTGCAAAAGTTACAGGGAAAGTAAGAGTATTAAAAGTCAGGTCTATAGAAAGTTACCCTTCATGGTAAATACTAAATAGAGATAAATGTTAAAATGAATACTACAATGTATGTTAATTGTCACTAAAGAATCTCAGAAAAAAATAGTCATGAATTATTGACATTAAAGAATTGACCAAATTTGACAGAGGCATTTACTCTACCATTGCATGGGTCCAATATAGACACAAAAGATTGACAACTCTATTCACCTTTTAATTGCTGTATTACCAAGCCACAATTTGCTCTACACATATTATATGTTAATTTACAGGGTTGACTATATGAAGCCCGTAAATTGGTTTTGGCGTTGGTTCTAAATATCGATCTGTATAATATTGGTTTGGTGCACTCAGTTTATTGGCCATGCACGACAATTATGTCTTTCGACATAAATGTGGCGCCCGGTGCGAATGGGTATCAGAAAGCCCCTTTAAGAGTAGAGTTTTGTGTTGTGACGGACGCAGTGCTGCCAAGACACAAATCTGGCACAAAAACATCTTAAATACATGCGCAAACTCCCCGACTTGGCACATTTAATATCAACAGTGCAAACTGCACTAAATGCGGTTTGCCTGTGTAGTGAGCAGGGTGCGCCAGATTCAGGATTACCGTATTTTCTGGACTATAAGACGCACTTTTTAGCAAGAAAAAATCTTGCTAAAAAGTGGCTGCGTCTTATAGTCCAGAGGTCAGGAGGATCCAGCACTGCCAGACCCTCCTGACCGCTGTAATGGAGATCGGGTGATGCCAAATACAGCTGCACCCGATCTTCCAGAGAGGAGAGGCTCCGTACTACTCTTACCTCTCCCCGATGTTCTATAAGTCATGCCGCCCTGGGACAGGGTAAGAAGAAGGGAAATGGGGGAAGTGTGTGTATGTATATGTGTGTGTGGTTCTGTGTGAGTGTGTATAGGTGAGTTGAGTGTGTATAGGTGATGCAGTGTTGAGTGTGTATAGGTGATGCAAAGTTGAGTGTGTATAGGTGAGCTGAGTGTGTATGTGGATGATGCAGAGTTGAATGTGTATGTGGATGGATGATGCAGTGTTGAATGTGTATGTGGATGGATGATTGCAGTGTTGGTGAATTGTATTGGGGATGGATGATGCCGTGTTGAATGTGTGATGGGGATGTGATGATGCAGGGTTGAATGTGTATGGGATGGATGATGCAGTGTGAATGTGTAATGGGGATGGATGATGATGCAGGGTTGAATGTGTATGGGGATGGATGATGCAGGGTTGAATGTGTATATGGATGGATGATGAGGTTGAATGTGTATGTGGAGGATGATGCAGTGTTGAATGTGTATGTGGATGGATGATGCAGTGTTGAATGTGTATGGGGATGGATGATGCAGTGTTGAATGTGTATGGGGATGGATGATGCAGTGTTTAATGTGTATGGGGATGGATGATGCAGGGTTGAGTGTGTAAATGTATGTCTGTGTGTGCTGTGCTTTAGTGCGACCAACAGGGATATTTTAATTAAAAATATATTTTTCCTTTTTTTGGAAGCCTATATCTGGGGTGCGTCCTATAGTAAGAAGCGTCTTATAGTCCGAAAAATAATTCATAAAAAAAAATCTATTCATTGTAATATAGGGGTTTAAACTGCACCACACCCATCATTATTCAACTCTGCTCCAGTTCATCAACAGTTAACCTTACTGTGACTGACAGAGCTCTGCTCCAATCATTCACTCTGGCTTTACATAAATCATCAACTCACAGGTCATTGCTTACTATAGTCTTGGATACAGTAAGATCTTTGTATGTAGACATAAGTGCACCACTCCACCATGACCACCTCTATCACAAGTGCACCACTCCACCATGACCACCTTCACAAGTGCACCACTCCACCATGACTACATTCACAAGTGCACCACTCCACCATGACCACCTCTATCACAAGTGCACCACTCACCATGACCACATTCAACGCAAGTGCACCACTCCACCATGACCACCTTCATCGCAATAAAGTCATCATCTCCACAGTAATATTATATCATCAGAATTAACACGATTTTAGCACACTCTAAGGCTACATTCACAGTAACGTATGCACAGGGCGGGCATACGGGAGGTGCGCTGGAGACAAGGAAACTGTCCTACTTGGTAATCTTCATGTCGCGCTTGCTAGATTTGCAAGAACAGTTGCTAATTTGGGAAGGCATTCTGGAATTTATAGATCTAAATTGCATTCCATCTTGATGAGGGTTTCCTTCCGATAGGAGACTAAAGCGAAGATTCAATAGGAAGGAAACCCTCAACAAGAGGGTATCCCATTGGATCTATAAATTACATAGTTTATCATCTATTGGTCTAAATGAGGCACTATAATCAGTTTAACCCTAGTATATGGTTTTTATTTACTCATATCTTTGTGTTTTATTTTATTTTTTTTGCTGTCAAATATGTGGTTTTTAATATTGATCTCCAATCTATAGGAGTTTCCATATTGTTTATATTTCTGAGTACTTTGTCCCTTATTCATTATTTTATTATAGCTATTGCATATTATAGATTTGTTTTATTTGATCAGTACTGTTGTTTCTAGAAGATCTTCGAACAAGACTATTTTATTTACCATAATTCACGACTGTCTTTTCTTTGGATCCTGCTGATGAGGTTGTCCTTTTGATCCACTGCGGCCTCCTCAGTGCAAGACATATGAAAGTTCCATACAGTTTGCAAAAACACATGAAGGACTCCCAAACCATAAGAAATACAATTCTCTGGTCTGATGAGATGAAGATTGAACTTTTTGGTGTTAATTTTACGTGTGGAGAAAACCAGGCTCTGCTCATCTGCTAAATACAATCAGTGACACATGATGGTGACAGCATCATGCTATGGGGGAAGGGACAGGACCACCGGTTGTTATTGAAGGAACGTTGAATGCGGCCAAGTACAGACATATCCTGGATGAAAACCTGTTCCAGAGAGCTGAATGTTTACCTTCCAACAAGACCATGATCCTAACCACAAAGCTAAAATAAAAAATCAGTGGCTGCAGAACAACTCTGTGACCATTCTTAACTGGCTCAGCCAAAGCCCTGACCTAAACTCAATTAAGCATCTTTGGAGATACTTGAAAATGTCTTCCACCAACATTCACCATCCGACCTGCGGGAACTGGAGAGGATCTGTAGGGAAGAAGCAGAGGATCCCCAAATCTAGATTTTCCTTGGCACACTTGTATAGCACATATTTTATGAAGGAACTCGGCACAGAGGTTGTTCCAAACCTCTTGTAGAACTACACACATATCTTCTCACACAAATCCCACCTTTTCTACTAGTACTCCGAGACAGACTGGCTGTAGAGATCAGAGCTCTGTGGGGCTATATCATTACGTTCATACTAGTCACACCAAATGCTGATCCCTTTATGTACATTCACTTCATATTTTGGTAAAAATTAACACTTAACTTTGAGCACTTTCTTATCTGGATGAACTATAAATCTGCATTATTTCTGTTTGTCAAATACACAGTACTGTATGAACTATATATTAAGCTTCAAGGCTGACACAAGGCGTATAATACAAAAAATAATGCGTAACTGTAACACAGTAAAATGGACGCATTCATGGACAACATCAATGTTATGCTGCTGATGTCTGAAGGTTGGCAAGGCGCATGTATCCAGCCACTGTTTATGTGCTTCAAAGAGCGTCTACAGCAAAGAGCGTGTCATTCATTCGGCCAAGGTTTGATCATTATTTATTAACCTGAAGCTTTGTTCTCTATGAACACGACATGTTTTGAAGACGCATATGTTATATTACAAAGCATTATCTCAGCCAGTGATTAGTCCACTCTCCAGCCCATAGGAATATGCCACAGGAGTCTTACACTGATCATCATGGCATAGCAAGTGATGTGTCCAGGACTCTATATCAGCCCCATCTACCTGTAGAGAAGTATAGGTGAAGTATAGGTTTTTATTGATTTCTAGCTCATATTTCTGAGTGTGTTCCACTAACCGAGTAATTGGGGCATTATGTTCCCTAGGAGAACAGTATCTTGCTGGGATTCCTTTGACTTTCATTGTTTCTAGAATTTTGCTACAAATCCCCAGTGAAAATTGCAGTGGGTTAATGTCATAATCTCTAAAAACACAGATAAAGGCCACAAAAATAGAGACTAAAAGAAATATTGCCAAGGAAAGTAAAAATAATCAAAATATTTTTAAATATAACAACAAGAAATTTAAAACGGAGAGTGTGGGCCCTCTGAGGAATAACCTGGGGGTCATGGTGGAGGGAGATGAGGAAAGACCCAATCTATTGAATTTCACCTTCTCAACTGTCTCTACCCAGAAAAATCCTATAATATAAAGACACAATATGGGATAATGTAAATTCTCTTCTGAATGTCAACAACTTAACCCAGGAAGAAGTGCAGTGCCGCCTCCAAACCACTAAAATAGACAAATCAATGGAAGCAGATGGCATACACCCCCGGGTACTGCATGAGTCCCAGTTTTGCTTTGGTTTGGATGCACTTGACTTGCCTGTGCTGCTCAATCACTCCTCAGCTCTCCGCCCCCACCTTTCTGCTGCTGTTTAACAGCTTCCTCCCGCTCCTTCACTCACACAGGGACAGAGCTCACCGAGCAGTGAGCTGCCATCAGCGGGGGAGGGAGCAGTTGGGGCTGAAAACTGAGGAGTTGTTGAGCAGCTTATCACAACCAGAGCAAACCCTGGGACTCACCACAGGATTCTGGAAGGAGGCCATGTAAGTTGAAAAAAAACAATTATTTTGTATGGAAAATGCTTAGAGAAGGCACAATGACATATTTGCAGTGCAGGTGTAATGGACTTTTGCAATCTGTCTTTAGTAAAAATAATGTCCTGGGTAAAATGTTCCCTTTAACTTCTGTTGTGGGGAAAATGGGGCAGATTTACTTACCCGTCCCATTGACGCCGCCGATCCGGAATGTCCGATGAGGAGTCTGAGCTGCCATGATTCACTAAGATCGTGAGTCCAATCTCCTGCATGTGTCGCTTCCGCCGGAGTTCACCTTTTTCTTCCCGGTGCTTGCAAGTGCTGATCTTGCAACACAATTTCCTTTTTAAATTCAATTTGCGTTGCATGCAAACCGGCGCCGATGCGCCACAATCTGATTCCGTGCGCCAAAAACCTGGGACAATTCAGTGCAAAATGAAAAAAATCGGGAAAGCCGTCAGAAATGCATCCGACGGACCCTTAGTATGCTTGAACATTGCGATCTGCTCATCACTACTGGGAATCATAAGGTTGTTCCAGTCCTGCTGCTGTTCCTGAGGCCAGGTGTCAAATTGTACAAATTTCTGTTGGTGAAATTGTCTGATTTTGATTTAAGTTTGATCAGATTTTAGTCTTATCATCCTACTATAAGATAATTTTTGCATCCAATTTTCAGAACTGAGCTACTTGCCTGAAACTTGTGCTTCAAATCCTGACTGCACTAGGATTGCCTCCTTCTCACATCAAAGTAGCACATGATCCAATTTTCTAGGCTAGAGAAAATAACTGATATGTGCATAGACCAATATACTATCAATGAGTCAGAGTAATGATTCCTGCACACAAATATTTTCTTTTCACAGGCCATAAGCAATGGGTCGTAGCTTGTTGTTTGTGGCCCGTGTGTCATCAATATGTGAGGTACATTCACATACTGGGCAGTATAAGCCACAGATCAGCACATGGGAGACATGCAGATGGATGCTAGATCTTGAAATAATATTATTATACATTTGTGACCAGGAGGCCTTTTGTCCTACTTGTGTCCAATGTTGGGAAAGTGACTTAAGGATAATGCAGCTGTCCTGAGGTTCTCAATTTGTTATTGATCCATGGTGTTCTGAAGCTATTGGTATTACTGGGGACTTTCATTGAGAATACTCAGGTGATTCTGCAGATATCACAGTTGGTGACATTTAAAAATGTAGTTTGTTGGAGCTAAAGCCAAGTGGAGAGCAGACCTGTGACTGCTTATGGACTCCCAATGGGATTGAGTTGGACACCACTACTCTACCTTAATGAGGCAAGATAGTTTTCCTAATTCTTCATAGATCTTAAAAGACTATCATCATGGCTAAATTAGGAGCTTGGTCTTCCTCCTGCTGTCCCCGATTCTGTCCCTGATGCCCACCGGATGTACATGTGTTGGGAGTGTCTCAAATTGGATTGTTTTGGAAAAAGTTGTTGGACTTTATGTCCCAGGTGATTTTTTCATATATGGCTTGGTTTGAGGTCTCCATGTGGATCTGTGTATTGGGTTTCCTGGAGGATGAGTTGTCATCTACCCATTGAACTTCAAGCCCGCTAACTTGCAGCCCAGTGCGTAAAGCTCTCCCTGCCTGCGGAGCAGGAGTTATGTCACTGGATTATTGATGTTATTAGGTAAGAGAAAGGAGTATATAAAAATAGGGGTATATTTGCCAAATTTGAAAACGTATGGCTACAATGGAGTAGGGAGAGATTAACCTCCAGATGATTATATGCAAATTATCACATAATAGAGAAGGGAGTGGTAAATTTTTATTCTCTTTGAGGGCGTGTCTCTGTATGTTGTATGAAAATAAAATGATACCACCCCCTTGGCCATAATAACCTCATTTGTATAACTTTCAGCAACCATATTGTTTAAACTGGTGAAAGGAATTAAGGAGTCAACACCCAGTAGATCAGCGGCAAAGTGATACTGAAATGAGACTTGCCACTCAGTATTTTGCACTTGGTGACAGGTTCCCTTTAAGGCTGACATTAGCATTCTATGTGTGGTAGCTGGTTCCATGTTCAGGACACACATAGAGAAAATCATCTCAGGTTCTTAAGCAAGAAAATGCGGTTTATTTCCCATTGCTTCTTCTACTACTGGAATGATATTCATTTGGGATGAAATGAGAAAGAATTTACTTGTACTTCAGGAGCCGCCATCTATAGGAGCGAGGAATTATAATCTATAATAATATTCCCAATATAACAGCGCAACACTGAAACCTAATATGAAGGGAACCATCATGCATTCATGTCATGTAACCTGCTTTACAAAACACCAAGGTCACATACAAGTGCACAGATGCTTCAATATTCTACATTGCATTAGATTTCTATGATATTGTACTATAGAATCATGTAGGAGTATTCATGTATTTTGCTGTCAAAGAATTACATTTTATCTCACATGGGAGGAAAAAAAACGAAGTAAAAAGTATAAAACTGATATTTATTACTGGATGAACTCTGATTCAGATTCATGTGGTACAGAGCAGGAGCCAAAATGTCAAAAGTCGATTCAAAGCCACTGCTATGAAAACACACTCCACTACTGGTTACAGAATCTAAACCAAATATAAAAAAAATAGCTTGGAGCTTCTCTTTTGCAGAAGTCCAATGTTATTAACACAGGGACAATTAAATTACAGAACCCCCTTATGGAACATGTCCATGGATGGTGGCTTGGACCGACCCACAGCGGAGTAGAATCTCACAACATGGGGAGATAATGTACCAAGGTTTATGATTTTAATAGGGTTATCCTATTAAAATCAACATTGAAGTGAGATGT
Source organism: Engystomops pustulosus (assembly GCA_019512145.1). Lineage (NCBI taxonomy): Eukaryota > Metazoa > Chordata > Amphibia > Anura > Leptodactylidae > Engystomops > Engystomops pustulosus. The sequence goes on along the minus strand of CM033643.1, from coordinate 25,804,262 downwards.
AAATTGATTGTATAAAATCACGGAAGGGGGGAGTTCAGTACTGAAGTCAAGCTCTCCTTGTCTCAGAATGCACATTTTGCTTTAATTGATGGATTTGTGTCTTGTGAAATAAATAACTAGCTCTCCTGAAGTCTGGATAATGATGTCAATCTCAGCCGAAGGAATACAACAGAGTGGGAAAAATAGGAACTGGCAAACATAGGCCAGACCTATAGGCGCTGAAAGCAGGAAATCTCAGCAGAAGGGACATTCTTAGAAGGGGAGAGCTTGACTTAAGTGCTGAACTCTCCACCTCCATGACTCTATACAGCCAATTTACATTTCATTTCAAAGTCGATTTTCTAGGTGATTACACCACACTGGGCCATGATCAGGAAGTTGTTATTCTTCTTGATAAGGATACTGGTAGTGGTGTAATAGGTTAATTTCTGCTGACATTCTCCTTTAAACTTTTTCCTAAAATGTGGGATTGCTTTTAAAACGTGCCCATCCGTTGACTCATCAGTTATCCTTTGTGATTCCAGGCGGCATGTTAGATAGAAATATCTGTGTAATTTACTATGTACTTACCTGCTATGTGCTCCCCTGGTACACGACAGTGGTTCCATTTAATAAAATAATAATGCAATATTTTACCTACAGCATGTGTAAGCTTTCCCGACGTTACAATAAACAACAGTATCTTACAAGACGAGCAGCAGCTCGGACGGGAAACTGTTGTCTGCTTTTTATTGCACTGCTATATTAAAAAAAAAAAAAGAAGATGAAACTTATCCCATAACTCCATTTAATTCCGGCTCTGCTGGGGAATTGGACTGTATCCGTCAGGTCTTTGGAGAGAAGACGTAAACACGGTGGAGATGTGCGAGTGCCCGGATGATGGGAAACAATACAGGAATGGCTATTGGAGTATAAGAATATTGCAGGTCATTCTGAATGTGTATTAGTACATCTCTGAGGATGTAAATCATTGGAATTCAAGAATCTGCAAAGACTGCAATGATTTCATGTGGCTGTTTTTAAGGATAGTGACACACCAGCAATATCCAGCTGTGAAGTTGTCTATAAAATCACAGCAGGGAGAATGCCATAAATAATGTATATATCTGGAAATAGGTTACACGTTACAAAACAGATATTCTGTTTTTACGGATGAAATATACCATAGCAACTGCTAATCTCAAGGGAATGTCTAGTTTAGGGCACTGTTATTAAACCTATAGTAAGTCCTCCTTGCTGGGTGACATTTCTGGACATGATTGAACAGTCTAGGACGAAGAGTTTAAAATCTGCTAGTATGCTTACTGTGATTAAGGATGTGGGTCCTCCTTGTAATTTAAAGGGGTCTCCGGATTCGCTCACTAATTTTCACACACAGATATGCAACTGTCATCAATTATTTAGATAGCTACAAAGAGCAACTCTATTTATGGAGGACATAGTCTTTCTTTGAGTTGAAAGGCATTCAATCAGTTTGGTGGTAAATGTGTAATGCCATCTTTCACCTGTGGCGTCACTGCTGGATAAGTGAACACTTACCTCTCTGATCATTTGATATATTAGATATAAATACAAGTCAAATTTGTTTTATGGTACCATAAATTAATAAATGGGGATTAACAGAAGAAAGGGCTGCTGAAAAAGATCATTGATTGCTCCTTCTTGATGTAACAAACAACTGGTTATAGACTCACTTGGGGACATTCACTATGGGGTTTCCACCTTTTTTGTGGTGCTCCCACTGCCTTTAATCTTTTCCGACCCATTGACTGCTCCCATGGTTTTTGTGGTGTGGAAACTCCAATGCAATTAATATGTGCCTTTTTCACTTTTTTGTTGCTGGAAAGTGACGGGAGTAGACCAAAAGAAAATAGTCTTGTAGAATAGAAACTCTTGCACTTGGAGTCACAGCCTGGTTAACATTATTGGTGCCGTCCTCTGGCTATTATTATAGTGGTCATTGCCGCAGTTCTTTGTCATAAGAAATTCTCTGATTACCGCATACATTTGTGGCACTTGTGGCATAAAAAGGTCCCAGGTACAGAACTATAATCTGTCAAGTTCCCAAAAAGTGTACCTTATTACCAACAGCTAGATGGAAACCAAAGCCACAGAGGTAACAACACTTTATATAAATGTCCCCTACTTTGCTATTGAACTGGTTTGACTTGCTATTGGGTGCCCCAGTGGGCACAGAGGCATCGGTGCGTGACACAGAGCGACCAAGCTAGTGATTAGTGAGGAACAGTCTGTAGTCAGGACAGGCAACAAAGTAATAGAACAAGGTAAAAAGAAGAAGGTGGAGGTTGAAGTAAGGCTTTCAAAAAGTAAAAGGGTTTCAAAAAGTCAAAACACTGGAAATTCAAAACACAGTAACCCGCAAACCTTCACTTGGAATATGCAGAAACCTTAATACTGAAACACTTCCTGTTAGGCACAGATTAGCAAGGAGCAAAGTACCAGGTAGCTCGGAAGGAGTCTCTGGCTTGCAGCAGCAGATGACATTCAACCAAGATGATGCAAATAAAAGGATGATGAAGCAGCAGTAAAACGGCACCCATTCCTGCTAAAGCAGAAGATACATTGTTACACTTGACACAATGGCACAAATTTATTATATGCTGGTGCTAAATGCAGATATGGTGCCCCAGCTGCCACAACACCCAATGGGTACCTGGGTGGCAGCACTTCTATGTGGGGCGGCAGCACTTCCACGTCAGGTCTGAACAGATGCAGTATATAACCAGTAAGAAGGTGCGGGGCCAGTCTACTTATCAACCAGACGCTTGGTGTGGAATTGGCCTAAGGGCCGAGCAATATCTGTCCTGATAAACTTGCCCCCAAGCGCATACAATTATGTGGAAATGTAGAGCATGGAGGGAAATTGTCAATACATGCAGTGGTTTTTTAGCTTTCTTCACAACATCTTGAAGAAATACACTGGACAAATAGTTTATGAGCTTATGAGTTTTAATACTGATAGGAATGTTTACATGCCACCCCATGCAACATAATATCACAACCTGATAACAATATTTCAATTTCAATATAACAATGAAATTTACATATTTCACCACACTGACAACACAAGAGGTATAGTTAAATGTAGTATAGTTACAAAGTACTTTGTAATGACATCTTATTGCTTTGAGTAATTTACATGTCCAGCTTAGGTGATGGGTAAGAAGGGACACATCCATTTGCTTTGTACTCCCAAGCGGAAAACCTATGCCAAAAAGTTATCCTTGAACTTCATTTCAGACCATAGTGGGTTATGAAAATCACATCCCAGATCCAAACATATTACCAAGCTACAGGAAAAGCCAGCCAGTAGACACTTGTGCTTCCACTGTTTTGACAGGGCTTGCTCACCAGTCTTCCAGAGCATTCTCCAGTGGACTCAAGCTCTAACCCAATACTGGGCCTCAGTAATCTAGCAGAAGACAACCCAATCTAAAGGCTTCTAGGACCATGTCCTATGGCTTGATGGAGGGCTTTAGAATAATTTTATCCAGTGGGATTCCCATGTCTTACAATGACCATGAATGGAAGAACTACCTTGGTAGTAGATAGATTTTTTTTTTCAGTTTGATGTAAAGTATTTCTTTAAATGAAGCACATATGAGTTTCCTGTTGATACGCTGCCTCTTAGCAGCCTTATATCTCGAGCAGATAAGTTATTCACACCATATTTTATGTGGGTTTAGCTGCTAAAACAAACCCTGCGAGTGTTTACCTGTAAAGAGAAATTGTTGTGATTGCCGACTACATAGAAAATTCATTTACTTTTTATTATTGTTTGCAAACTGCCAAATGGCTAGCTCTACAATTTGCGGCCAAGACACATCTACTTCCTTAAGCACTTTCCACTTGACCTGTTCTTTTCTCTGCTGAGAAAATTGAGGTCATTGGGCCGTTGATACAAGACTCTGGGGAAAAGAGGAGTGAGAACGGATACAGAAAAAAGGGATCCGAGATGAAAACACAGTGGCGTGAGCAGCGAAGAAGAGAGCAAATGTAAAATGTGTCAAGAAAGTTCTGATTAGTTGGAACTATAAAAGTTATTGCGATGTTAACAGCCAGAGAAATGAATAAATGTTTCCCAATCAACCTCCATGTTCCTCTTGATAGGATTTCACACGCTAGGACATCAGTTTGTCCATAGATACAGTTATGGGGGAAAATCTGGCCAAATTTTTGGAACTTGTCATAGGGCAGATTCATCATTGTAGCTCCAAAATTATGATGTGTTTAGATCACTTTTGGTGTATTTTGTACATCAGATTCACTGTGGCTATATAGAGAATTTGGTCAATGTGATTTTAATTGCACACATCGAAAAGCATCTTTTCCAGTTCTTAAGGGTGTCTTTCAACACTAAGACATTTTCGAGCATTTGTTTCCAAATGCGCAACTTTTTCAAACGTTTCTTAAAAAGGTCTTCCTCCTCCTTCTAAGATCAACTTTTAAGGTTATGCTAATGAGCCAGAAAGGCTATGGGGGTGTTACCAAAGCTGCTTCGTGCTTTGGCTGCATAAGATGTTATAATGTGCAGGAGTACATCTCCTCCTACAACCTGCTCCATCTGCGCTTCCCCCTTACTTCTACCCACTGTATTCTCAAATTGTGGGGGGGGGGGGGAGGGGGTGTAACAGCCTGTAAAGCACAGACAGGCTCTGGTAACAGCTCTTCTGGCACAATAGCATAATTTAAAAAAATTGGTTTCAGAAGGAAGGAGGTTATGGATAACAACTCTAAAAAAAGATTAATACAGTCAGGGATCTATGGGTATGGGTAAGTGTCTCTGGTTTATCATGCTTGACATTGATGGTAGATTTCCTTTAAAGAGATCCTGTCAATAGGTTGGGGTCTTCTAAAGTGTGAAGCTGTATGCAGCTAGGATTTAGGATCCCAAAGTCTTTCCTTTACCTTTGTTGGTGGCTGTATGTCCCACTGAAGCTGAGGGCAGTAGACCTTGCCCACAGGTCTACTTGCCCTCACTGTGCATGTGCTTGATGTTTAAAGTATGCAAGATACCGGGGCGCATTTACTTACCTGTCCTAATGCATTCCCTGAAAGTGCATAGTCAACCGCAATTCACTAAGATAATGCACCCGATATCCTGCATGTGTCGCTTCCCCTCTCAGGTCCGCCGGAGTTCACCTTCTTCTTTCAGGTGCACGTAAGTGCTTGATCTTGCGACACAATTTGTAAATCACCAAATCCGTCGGATTGTCCAACGACACGCCCCCCAATTTCTGTCACATGAAAGCCAGCACAGCTGCACCACAATCCGATTGTACGATACAATCCCCAGTTAAATACCTGTCATAGTGGTGCAAATCCCGTAAAACGTCGGAAAATCTGACGAAAGTGCGATCCGTGGACCCATAGTAAATAAGCCCCACAGTCTTGTGTATGATCCCCATAAGGTAATATTTACCTTTCCTCTTACCTGCACATGCCCAGTTATGTGTTTCACGCAATGATCAGCTTTTCAAGACAATATGGTTAAATATGTGACAAAGTGATATATAGACTGTAATACACATCTCTGCTCCAAATGACAAGTGCAATGAGTCTACTATATATTTAATCTCTTGCAGCCACAGCCCTTTCTATTTTCTTTCCTTCTCCCAAATGGCAAACTTTTTTTATTTTTCCAATCACAGAGCCGTAAATGGGTTTGATTTCTGTTGGACAAATTACACTGTCTAGTGACACCATTTTCCATTCAATGCAGGGTGGACTGGGGTACCTGGGGTCCACAAGTGAAATTGATTCTGGGGCCCACCCTACTGCTACATAAAAATGTAACTTATACTGTGAAAGTCCAGGAATTTCGTAGCACAGACAGGGAAATGTGCCCAATACTGTCCAATCAGCAGAGAAGCTACGTGGTAGTACACATTGGGGAACATTTACTTAACCGGTTCCATGAGTTCCCGAAAGTGCATTGTCCATCCGGGATGCACTCTGCCGTGATTCACTAAGATCATGCGTCCGACTTCCTGCATGTGTCGCTTCCCCGCTCAGGTCCGCCTGAGTTCACCTTCTTCCTCTCGGTGCATATAAGTGCTTGGCTTGCGATACAATTTTGAAGTTAAATACTGCAGTTTGTCCGAATACGTTGGATCGTCGGATGGGACCCCCCCCCCCCCCAATTTGTGTTGCATGAAAGCTGGCGCGATTGCGCCAAAATCAGATCGAGTGCGCCAAAAATTTCTTTTAAATCCCTGTCCCAGCACCGCAAATCAGAAATCGTTGGGATGTCCGTTGAAAGTGCAGTCCGCGGGGCCCTTAGTAAATGAGCCCTATTGTCCCAGAATCTGGGAAGCAGCCCCCCCCACTATGATATGTTAATATCCACATGTATGAGGTGATGACACGTTTCCTGTCCCAGCATGTGACACAACGCTGGGACGTAGTTACCCTGCCCATCCAGGCTAATACATTTTTAAAACAGTCGAACAACCCCTTTAAAGTGAACCTGTCACCAGGAATGCCATTTTTAGCTGATGACAGGTTGCAATGGCCTCTGCTATGCTGATTTTAGTACTTTATAAAACTTTATTTCAGGTTCGCTTTAAGTCACAGTTTCGGGAATCCATTCTCTCTGTTTAGACAGTGTAACAGCCAGTGAAGATACAGCACAGTGGGGCTCTGGTAGCAACCCCTAGAGCCCTTCAGGTTCATAAGCATAATTTTAAAAGTTGCTTTTAGAAAGAAGGAGGTCATGAATAACATATATAAAAAGATTATCATAGTTATGGATTTTGATGGTAGATTTCCTTTAACAAAGTAGATATTCTAGTTTTAAAGTTTTCAAAACAAAAAAATATGATTCAAATATTGTGAATACATTTTGCAAACAATTTAACAGAAATATAAAAACTTTCATTTCATGCTGTATAAGCTGGTGAATAGCTCTGCTGGTTGTAAGCTGGATAGGAGCAGTCGCCAGTAAGGATGATCTGTAGATAATCTGGAGTGTAACTTCCACATTATATCCCCATAGGTGACCGGCTCCGTCCCACATGGTGCAATTATTTATCGTATAAGCCTCTGGCTCTCACTCCATCTGGATCTAAGTCTGACCATTGGAATTAATCAGTGATGCTTAAGGTCAGCGAGATGGAACTAGAATCCCCAGGGGGGTGGATCAGAAGTGAAAACCTCAGCAAATCTCATTTTGGGAAGTCGTAATGTGATAAGGAAAGCAAAGTTACTATGCAGAAATATTGGACATTTACAGGAAATTTGTTACAAATAATAGAATATTTTTAGGAATTGTGTGCAAAGCTTGTATGTATTTTTGGAGCTTTTCGTATGTCAGATTTAGTTTGATAAATGTGCCACATGAAACATTAGTGTCTGCACTAGATGAGAGATTTGGGTGAGAAGTCGCAAAAAAGTTGCCAATTTTTGCTCAACTAATTTCCTACGCCCAGAGGGGACTGGGCTGAATTTACAACAAATTATGCCTTTTGTGTAAAATTTGCAATTTTGCTACACGTCTGTCACATGTAGACTTACCAATCTAAATGTGAAAATTGGAGTAGGTTGGTAAATTTTGCAAAACAGTAGATTTTGGCAGTTGAGACAATTGGGAGACATTTCTTTATGGTAGCATCACGTGCTGTTACAATGAGCATAGCATGTTCTGCTCATTGTAACAGCACATGAAGCTACAGCACTGGTAAAAAAAACAGAGCCCTACAGAATCATTAGCATAATTTTAAAAGTTGATTTTAGAAGGAAGGAGGCTATAGATATCAAATATAATCACAGTCACAGTGCCTGGCTCTATGAGTAAGTGTCTCTGGTTTATCATGATGGATTTTGATGGTAGTTTTCCTTTAACTACAGATTGAATCTTTCTAAAATATTTCAAGACAGAACTGCTTCGTGTGCTTTAATGAATGATTTAATATTGTGTGTTGTCAATGGGAATGAAATATTCAGGAATGGAGAGGATAAACCTGCCCGTGGAGCTATAGGAAAACAGAATCGGTCTGATTCCCTGGCAATGGAAGGGTTCCTGTTCCTCTGTATTACAGCGATGTCTCTTGTATTCTGCCCATAACACATTCACAAAGAGACTGGCACTCAGTGATTTTAGGGGAGTGACAGCAGGTTCCCATTCCCTTCCTATGGAGTGATCACTGCTTTTCTTGCTGTAACGAGAAGTTATTAAAAAGAAATCTGTGTTAAGTCTCGCTGCAAAGACTCTTGGGTTTTGCTCGGTAATTGAAGCTTTCGCCTCAATTTTTCCGTTTCATCCTGTGTTATATTTCCCCGGTGACAGCAGCTGAGGATCCCCAGCTTTTCCTACCCTATGGCAGGTACCGGAAGGCTGCCTTTTGTATTACATGAGGTGGTCAGTATGGAGAAAGTGCTCCGGAGCAGCGCTCCCTATAATCACACCTTGTGCTCTTTAACTGTTTGTAAAGTGCTTTCTGTGTGAGAGAAGGTTTCATTGATTAAATGGATGTACAACATCAGATCATTACCGAAGGTTCTGGGCATCATGGGAATGTGTGCGGCACACACTGTTCAGCCTTTCCTAGGCTACTGGGCAGAACCGCTCGGCGTTCAAGGAAAAAACAATTCTTGTAGAAAATCTCTAATGTGCTTTTACATGAAATGGAATGATATTACGGAGCGGTACCGGGGGCTGGAGGGAGCAAGGACATTGATTGTAACCATAGGTGTAATATTTCTTTCTGATAGGCGAATCATTTTTATTTTTGATTTAAGGACAAATAATTTTAGATTCATAAACTCTCTGTTTAGCTTTTCCTCCATGTATTGATAGGAACACACATAGCTTATTTACAATATCCCTATTAATCATGGGGGCCGGAGTAACAATTACGCCAGTTATACTCTTACTCAATATCTCTATACAAAGAAATGCAGAATCATTCAAAAAATGTGGTTTCATTGATATATTAGTAAAAAAACATTATAAATCTCTCTGCTTATGCACACACTGGGGCAGATTTACTTACCGGGTCCTGTCGCGATCCCCGTGGTGCGTTGTCCAACGAGGATTCGGCTATGTCGCGATTCACTAAGGCGGTGCGTCCAATTTCCTTCATGTGTTGCTTCTCCGCTGAGGTCCGCCAGAGTTCACCTTCTTCTTCCTGGTGCATGTAAGTGCTTGATCTTGCGACAGAATTTTGTTTTTAAATTCAGCGGTTCGTCCGAATTCGTCGGGTTGTCCGACGGCAAGCCCCCCCATTTCTGTCACATGCAAGCCGGTGCCGTTGCGCCACAATGCGATTGCGTGCACCAAAAACCCAGGGCAATTCATCACAAAAAAGAAATATTAGGGAAACCCGAAGGAAGCGCGGTCTGCGGACCCTTGGTAAATGAGCCTTACTATGTCGTCATGAAGCGGCTACACCTCTGTGTTATAGAGTGTGCGTGGGTAGAGAGCACGGACTGAGGAATCCCGGGGAACGCCAGAAAGTGGGTAATGGGTTAATTTTTTATGTGCTGGGACAGTGTGCATATGCTGGTGCCCCCACCTGTTCCACCGTGGTGGTGCCCTGGGTGGTTGCCTGTCCCGTCCTGTGGAAGAAACGACCATGCTTAAGAAAAGCACAAACTTATCTGGTGAGCATCTTATATGCACATTTATTATGCCTTCACCTGAATGACTTTTCCCCTCTTCTGTGCTCTGTAATAATGTACAGACAAGTCCCTTATTGTAAGTCTAAGAATATGAGCAACCATTGCATGACATTACAAACCAGTGGGTATACACTGATGGAGCTGGATAGTCACCCTCCCTGATGTGTGTTTCAGATTCTCTAGTCTTCTTCTGGAGTAGGAGGAAGGATGAAAATGTAAAGACTTAGGTATCATATGTGTATTTGTATGATAGATGTCCCCTCTTTTAAGATAGTGGCTGTTCAGCAGCAACAAAGCATCAGGGTTAGTGATAAGAAAGAACTATTTTTCCTTTAAAGGAAACCTACCACTTAAAAGTGGTAGGTTTATACACATATACATGGCACCAGCTCAGTGTGAGCTGGTGCCAGAGCATATTTTTGTTAAGGGAACAAAGCCCCTATGTTAGAATTATAAGTTATATTAATTTATAGATCAAAAAAACTAGAGAAAGGGGAAATGAATGAAGACTAAGATACCATTGAGTAGTGAAAAAAAGTGCAAACATTTATTGGTTACATTGGGGCAAATTTACTTACCCGGCCCATTCGCGATCCAGCGGCGCGTTCTCTGCTCTGGATTCGGGTCCGGCCGGGATTCATGAAGGTAGTTCCTCCGCCGTCCACCAGGTGGCGCTGCTGCGCTGAAAATCATCTCCACGCGCCGGAATGCACCACCTCGGACCAGGTGAAGGTAAGCGGTCACCAAGCGACACTTTTTCGGGTTTTAAATGCGGCGGTTTTTCCGAATACGTCGGGTTTTCGTTCGGCCACGCCCCCCGATTTCCGTCGCGCGCATGCCGGCGCCGATGCGCCACAATCCGATCGCGTGCGACACAATCCCGGGGCAATTCAGGTACAATCGGCGCAAATCGGAAATATTCGGGTAACACGTCGGGAAAACGCGATTCGGGCCCTTAGTAAATGACCCCCATTGTGTTTGATAAAAACATGTATAAAAAACAAAAGGAAAACTGGCTGCAGGAGACAGAAGTTCATATAGACCAGGAACTTGAAATACAGACAATAAGTGCTACAAGATAAGAAGCATGCTAATAACAAAATTCAGTAAATACGTTATAGCAGTATATATGCCCAAATGGTTAACAGCAGTGAAATGATATTAGCATATACATCATCAGGTGACTAGACTAGTCATTAGCCCTATACATTTAACACAGCTGAAAGTATCAAGTCTGTACTCATAGTTACCTGGTCACTAGAGATACTAGGGATAGAGTATACCTTCCTGGTGTATCTTTTATACAGGCATAGGTGCGTTTTTTCAACTTATCAATACACTTTTACCACTTGTATTGTAAGCTGTGCCGTGCTAAGTTGCGCAGGCGCGCGTGTGCCGGAGAGCTCGGTGACGTCACCGGCTCTCCTGCACTTCACAATCCGGCGCACGCACGGGTGCGCGCATGGTGCGCCGAGCCCAAGTGCGGTGCGCCGAGTTATAAGTTAATATAACTTATAATTCTAACATAGGGGCTTTGTTCCATTAACAAAAATATGCTCTGGCAGCAGCTCACACTGAGCTGGTGCCATGTATATGTGTATAAACCTACCACTTTTAAGTGGTAGGTTTCCTTTAACCCATGGATACTGTGGACAATGAAATCTTAGCACTTAGAGTGATAGTCCAGGAAAGGTTACTAGGAACCCTTTCTTTACAGGCTGATCTTGAATTTTGCTTGTACTGTAATACTGTAATTTCCCCATAGACTGTAATACAAGATTGTTGTAGTCTGTGGAATAAGAATCTGAGGATACCAGCTCATGAATGTGTGCAAACAAAGAAAAGCAGAAGGCCTGCTGCCTTGGGGTCATGCTGGACACCAACCTCTACTTTAGACTACATATTCAATCTCTTGCTCTCTTTCTGCACACATCTCAGAAACATCTCCAGAATCTATCCATTTTTTTTACAATTTCAACTTCTAAAATGCTAATTTTCACTCTGATTCTCTGATTCACTCTCTGTAATGGTAACTCCCTACTAATTGGCCTCTTTCCTCTACAATCTATTCTTAATGTAGCAGCCAGACTTGCCATACAGACCAGACGCTACACGGATGCCTCCCGTCTGTACCAGTCACTGCACTGGTTGCCCAATTTCTTCCGAATACCTTTTAAAATAATAACCCTCATCCACAAAGCTCTGAATAACACTGCAACTCCCTACCTCTCTTCTCTCATCTGAGTCTATTGCACAACCTGTGCTCTTAGATCTACCAATGATATTAGATTAATCACTACCTTAATTCAAACCTCTCATACATGTCTCTAGGACTTTTCCTAAACGGCACCTATACTAGGTAATACCCTGACAAGGACTATCAGACCAATACCCACCCCCAAAGATTCAAACGCGCTTTTAAAACCCATCTCTTTAGGCAGATTTATCAAACTCGCTAACTACATAAAGCTCCAGGCTTCTCTGCAGTCCCATTGACTTTGTATATAAGATGGCGGCTGATGACTGGCTCAAGAAGCTGCATTTTATTTTTTAAATTATTCTATTCTTTTCCCTTATAAAAAAAGGCTGGACCATTATACAAGTTCTTATAGCTCTTGTTTCACCCCCTCATCATCATAAAATGTAAGCTCTTTGTCACCCCCTCATCCTCATAGACTGTAAGAACTTGTGTCATCCCCTCATCCTCATAGACTGTAAGGTCTTGTGTCACTCCTCATCCTCATAGACTGTAAGCTCTTGTGTTATCCCCTCATCCTCATAGACTGTAAGCTTTTGTGTCACCCCCTCATCCTCATAGACTGTAAGCTCTTGTGTCACCCCTCATCCTCATAGACTGTAAGCTTTTTGTCACCCCCTCATCCTCAGACTGTAAGCTCTTGTGTCACCCCCTCATCCTCATAGACTGTAAGCTCTTGCGTCACTCCTCATCCTCATAGACTGTAAGGTCTTGTGTCATCCCCTCATCCTCATAGACTGTAAGCTCTTGTGTCACCTCCTCATAGACTGTAAGCTCTTATGTCACCTCCTCATCATCATAGACTGTAAGCTCTTGTGTCAGCCCTCATCATCATAGACTGTAAGCTCTTGTGTCACCCCTCATCCTCACAGACTGTAAGGTCCTGTGTCACCCCCTCATCCTCATAGACTGTAAGCTCTTGTGTCACCCCCTCATCCTCATATACTGTAAGCTCTTGTGTCACCCCCTCATCCTCATAGACTGTAAGCTCTTGTGTCACCCCCTCATCCTCATAGACTGTAAGCTCTTGTGTCACCCCTTCATCCTCATAGACTGTAAGCTCTTGTGTCACTCCTTCATCCTCATAGACTGCAAGCTCTTGTGTCACCCCCCTCATCCTCATAGTCTATAAGCTCTTGAGAGAAGGGCCCCTACTCCTAATGTTTCATATGACTGTTTGTAATGTAATATTTTTTATGTATATCATTTGTAAAGTGCTATGCAATATGATGGCGCTATATAAATAAAGATTATTATTATTTTTATTATTTGTTGTCCATTTTTGCAGTCTGTATGTCTACAATGTCTAATCAGATGAATAGCCGTATGGCTGCAAAATCATCCCACTTGCTTGTCACAGCCCCTTTAAGGGTCACATGATTGTGATTGAAAAGCAATAAATCTACAATTACAACATGGAGATGAGACCTGTGTGTCGTCCGTGTATTCTTCACGTTTCCACAGACTTCTATAGGAAGGCACAGGCCACAAACATGGGCAGGAATAGGGCCAGCTCCATAATTTGGCGATCAGTAAAACTTCTCATGCATAGTATGTGAGCTAGCAATAGAAAAAAGTGGCTAGCACATGTTCAAAAACAACAACCGTATGCTTTTAGTCTGATGCATGCGCCAACTGTTCCATTTCCCATATCATTGGTTGGAGGGGCATGTGGAGGGCTTGGCGCCAGCACCAGACAGACCCTGGCAAGAGCCGGGGGCTTAGAGCTGCTGGGAGGGTCTATATGGTCGAATCTCAGTCCCCAGCAGCCTGGCAGCATCTGGTGAGGGGGGCTGTAAATAATAGAACCTTAATTAAACTATGAGGTGACTATATAAAGTTAAACTATGATGGGGCTGTATATAAAATATATATGACAGGGCTACTTGGGAATGATAAACTATGGACTACAGGCGGTCCCCTACTTAAGAACACCCGACTTACAGAGAACCCCTAGTTACAAACGGACCTCTGGATTTTGGCAATTCACTGTACTTTAGTCCTAGGCTACTGTAAGTTATAAATGATGTCTGCAATGAAGTTTTAGTGTTAATCCTGGTTTTTATGACAACCCAACATTTTTAAAATACAATTGTGACAGAGACCCAAAATATTCTGGCTGGGGCTACAGTTATAAAGTATACATTTCCGACTTACATATAAATTCAACTTAAGAACAAACCTACAGAACCTATCCTGTATGTAACCCGGGGACTGCCTGTATTTTAGTTAGTTTATAATTTTTTAATGCAGTTCACTGAAAAAGGGCCCGTTGAGGCTCTGTTGCCCAGGGGCCTACTGAAAACTGAAGCCAGCCCTGGGCATGTGGATGTCTTTGGAATGCCCCTACCACCAATAATATGGGATTGGTTATGGTGAGGGTGTGTATACAGTGATGTCTGCACAGCCCCTTTTACCCACCGGAAGCCATCAGTACATGGGGGAAAGAGGAGAATTTATCATAGGTGTCTGAAAGTCGAATTATTTTTATAGCCCATGGCAACCAATCAGAGATCAGATTCTTTGATAAAGAAAAGCTGAGCACTGATTGGTTGCCATGGGCAACTTGAACATATCTGCTCTTAGACAATTCTGATAAACCTCCCTTCTGCTTTATCACTCACGGCTACTAGAGACAAACATCAAACTTTAAAGGGGTTGTCCACTTCAAGCAAATAATTTATGTTGTCCATGTTAAGTTAAGTTATACAATTTTCCCATATGCTTTTTGTTTCAATTATTTGCTGAAAGCGGACAACCCAAGGTAAGTATAACATGTGTGATAATGATGGTCTTATACTTATGCTTTTTTTCTAGTAGTTTTTCTAGTAGTTGTTTTCTATACCTGACTTACGCATTTAAGTGCTTTTAGGGGATTTCCAGGTTTGAAAAAAATTAGTTCATTAGTATGAGATAGGTGGGCGTTCAACTGTCAGGATCCCCAACAATCTTGGGAAACAAAGAAGAATGTCAGGCAACAGGAGTAGGGCACCCACTGTACCACCGCGGATAATTATGTAAACCGACACCTGGGACTGGAGTCTAAGTGGTACTTGGTTTTCACCAGCGCCTGCTGCAAAGCGGGTTGAACTGTTTGTGGCGTGGGACCACAAGGTCGTTCCACAGGTGCAACTTTGTCCGCAATGGCAGCTAAGGCATAGTACAGAGTCGTAAGGCAAAACCGTGGTCAGGGACAGGCAGGAGGTCGGGGATGTAGCAGTAGGTTAGGCAGAACAGGAGCGAAGTCAGGAATGGAATCGAGGTCACAACCGGAATTCAGAATAATGGCAAAGGACATGGAAGACAGCTTTTTCTCAGGCATAGAAGCACAAAGATCCGGCAGCGGTCACAGGAAGGAGCCGGACATTTAACAAAAAAGGAGGCCGGCCAGCACCATTTAGAAGGAGGGGATGCGCATGCTGGGCCACCGGAGCCAGAACTGGAATGCAAGGTAAGGAGGGTGGCGGGGATCCCAGGCAGCAGAAAGGGGCACAGGAGCACTTGTGACAAAGAATAGATATTGGTGATAAAAAAAAAGAATAAGCTAGGGGTGTGGGTATAAGGTATTTTGTTGAAAAAAATCTGCTTTATTTATACAGCACAACCAAAATCTTGGATCAGAGCAAAAGAAATAATAAATCAAAAAGTGCAAGACTAATACATTTTATTTTACACAAAATTAATGGCAAAACAACAGAGACAAAACATTTAAAAACAGTGTGTGCCATATAATCAAAGAAGCATTAACCAATTTTGAAAGCAGGTATGGTACAAAGAGTACAGTACAGGTCAAAACATGAGTAGAACCTCATAGACATAGGGAAAACACATAGGCAGTGAGGAGCTGACCCTATAATAATGTTACCATACATAGGCACACGCGTTTCGCTAGTAGCTTTCTCAAGGGGAGTGTCTAGTGTTACACTGGATAGGAATATATATGGATGTCCACCAATGATAGGATAGTATAAATTAAGGGAGAATTAGATACTTATGTGTAGAGGCAAGCCACGGAGAGTGCTTCCGACATGGAGAGGTAGCGATGTGGTGCAGGGATCGCGAGATCTCGTGATATCTCGGCCGCATCAGCACAGATAGGCTACTCATGCGCAGTAGGCAAGAGGGACGGCGCACCTTGCAAAATCAAGCGCAGCCGCAGTACATAGAAGAGAACACCTGATAAGTATGTAAACAATAGGTGTTAAAAAGTAACAGAGAACAACGCCTACACCAGGGAGAGCATCAACTTATTATTGGCCAGTGAAAAGGAACCACTTATAATGACCCAACTGTAAACATGAGTGTTACATATTACATACCCTGTTTCCCTGAAAGTAGGACACCCTCTGAAAATAAGACCTAGTACAATTTTTTTCAAGCTCAGAAATATAAGGCTTCCCCTGAAAATAAGACCTAGCAGCAGCATTGCTACAGCTCCCACCACGCCATACAATAGCAGTAAAAGGTCCTGCAAAAGGTTGTTACACTGACTGTTGCGTTGCAAATGCTACAAGCAGGTGCCTGAACAACAAGTGGTCAATGAAGGAAAGTGCTAAACATGAGAGTTTGCGGCCAATGATTCAAATAGAAATGGAATCACAAGAAATTTGGCATGAAATTCAGAGTTCGGACAGTTATTAGGATGTTAGAGAAGTTTTTGACATTATGGTTAAATTAAAAAAAATCTTTTTGTGCATAAATACCAGGATTGAAAATGTACCAAAGATTTTTGTACACTGGCAGAGAGTAACAAGACTTTCTTGGTGGAATTCATAATTATATGCTGATGTATGTGATGGCAGGACTACAGGATATTAATACCTTATATACTCGAGTATAAGCCTAGTTTTTCAGCACAAAAAATGTGCTGAAAAACCCAAACTCGGCTTATACTCGAGTCAAAAAAAATAAATATATCTAAACTCACCTTTCCGGTGACCCCTGTATATCTTCTGTGCGATCTGTCCGGCACCGGCGGCAGGCTATATACACTGGGGCAGGGTCTGGCAGGCTATATACACTGGGGCAGGGTCTGGCAGGATATATACACGGGGCAGGGGCTGGCAGGCTATATACACTGGGGCAGAGCCTGGCTGGCTATATACTGGTGAGGCTGTGCCCAATGTATTTCCCACCCTCGGCTTATACTCGAGTCAATAGGTTTTCCCAGTATTTTGTGGTAAAATTAGGGGCCTCGGCTTATACTCGGGTCGGCTTATACTCGAGTATATACTGTAAATGTTGAATCGTAAATTCTTGTTCATGGAAAAATAAGACGTCCCTTGAAAATAAGACCTAGTGCCTATTAAGGAGCAAAAATTAATATAAGACACTGTCTTATTTTCGGGGAAACAGGGTATCATATATGCAAGAAACAGAAGAGCAGCATAACATAGTAAAGTGACAAGTGCAAAAATATATAGTAGATATAATAATCTTGACTAGACCTATATACAATAAATGAAAAATTATAAAATGACATAAATATATAATAAATATAATAATCATAGATTGGACATATATGCGATGAGCATGAGATATAAAGTGACATAGTACAAAATATGCATATATATAATATAGAAATACAAGAAGTGTGAAAAACAAAGTGCTAAAGTGCAAAGTGCAACCCTGTGACATGCTGTGAGAAAAAGTGCAAAGTGAAATTATGAGGAACAGGGAAAAAATATGGGATAAAGGACAACCAAGGTTAATATAGGATGATGCCCAGATCCAAGAGTAGCGCAGATCCATCAGAGCTCTCTCTAAAATCGGATATCTTAAAGGAAACCTACCACCACAAATCTACCTATAAAGGTAGATCGGGAGGTAGGTGAATCAATGGGACGTGAGGATAGCCCTTTTAAGGGCTAATCCTCGCGTCCCCGCACTTTTTTGGAAACTTTTATTACCCTATGTAAATTTTGTTATGCGGCTACTGGGGGGTGGCTAAGTTGTGATCCTTCGCAATGGTGATGTTCCTTGAATTGGCGTGTTATTGTTTTCAAATTGCCCAGATCTTGTTCGTCTTTTGCTGCCTCTATACCGAGAACATGTTCCCGAACCCTTTTATCCGGGTTGTTTCCCTTTGCACTTTTTCTCACAGCATGTCACGGGGTTGCACTTTGCACTTTAGCACTTTAAACTTTTTGTATTTCTATATTATATATATATGCATAGTTTGTACTATGTCACTTTATATCTCATGCTCATCGCATATATGTTGTCAGGCTTGCAGGTGTGGATCCTCTGGACCTCTGCAGATGATGACACAAGCCACTACCTGGGACCAGAGTCTAAGTGGTACCAGGTTTTCACCAGAGCCCGCCGCAAAGCGGGTTAGACAAGCTGCGGCGTGGTACCACCAGGTCGTTCCTCAGGCGTGACATGTCAGCAGTGGTGGCCAAGGTCGAAATACAGAGACGGCAGACAGTCTCGAGGTCAAAGTCCAGGCACAGGGTCAGGGCAGGCGGCAGAGATGCAATGTCAGAGTCCGATCTGGGGTCAGCAACAGGAGGTCCAAGCAGAAGGGTATGGGAACACGGCACACAGGACAGCAGCACGGAGGAACACTGGTACACAGGAACACAGAGGAGCTCAGGTAACACAGGAGACACAGGAGGCACAGGAACGCAGGAGACACTGGAACGCAGGAGACACAGGAACGCAGGAGACACAGGAACGCAGGTAAATTGCTGGAGACACTGGAACACAGATAAGTCGCAGAAGAGCTTTCTCTCAGGCTGTTAGGTACAAAGATCCGGCAAGGGTGTAAGGAAGGTGCTGGGTTTTTAAAGGGGAAGTGATCAGCCAGTGCACCAATTAGCGGTGCACTGGCCCTTTAAATTTCCTGAAGGTCCTAGGAGAAGGGGACGCGCGCAGACTGAACTTGGCAGGGATTTTCACTGGCCAATAATAAGTTGATGCTCTCCCTGGTGTAAGCATTGTTCTCTGTTACTTTTTAACACAAAACCATCCCCGCTCCAATGTCACCAGTATCCACCTATTGTTTACATACTTATCAGGTGTTCTCTTCTATGTACTGCGGCTGCGCTTGATTTTGCATGGTTCGTCGTCCCTCTTGCCTACTGCACATGAGTAGCCTATCTCTGCTGATGCGGCCGAGATATCGCAAGATCTCGGGCCTCTGTGAGATGTCCCGAGATCTCGCGATCCCTCTCCATGTCGGAAGCACTCTCCGTGGCTTGCCTATACACATAAGTATCTAATTCTCCCTTAATTTATACTATCCTATCATTAGTGATCAGCCAGTGCACCAATTAGCGGTGCACTGGCCCTTTAAATTTCCTGAAGGTCCTAGGAGAAGGGGACGCGCGCAGACTGAACTTGGCAGGGATTTTCACTGGCCAATAATAAGTTGATGCTCTCCCTGGTGTAAGCATTGTTCTCTGTTACTTTTTAACACAAAACCATCCCCGCTCCAATGTCACCAGTATCCACCTATTGTTTACATACTTATCAGGTGTTCTCTTCTATGTACTGCGGCTGCGCTTGATTTTGCATGGTCCGTCGTCCCTCTTGCCTACTGCACATGAGTAGCCTATCTCTGCTGATGCGGCCGAGATATCGCAAGATCTCGGGCCTCTGTGAGATGTCCCGAGATCTCGCGATCCCTCTCCATGTCGGAAGCACTCTCCGTGGCTTGCCTATACACATAAGTATCTAATTCTCCCTTAATTTATACTATCCTATCATTGGTGGACATCCATATATATTCCTATCCAGTGTAACACTAGACACTCCCCTTGAGAAAGCTACTAGCAAAACACGTGTTGGGGTCGCACAACGTGTGCCTGTTTCATTGGTATGGTAACTATATTATAGGGTCAGCTCCTCACTGCCTATGTGTTTTCCCTATGTCTATGAGGTTCTACTCAAGTTTTGACCTGTACTATACTCTTTGTACCATACCTGCTTTCAAAATTGGTTGATGCTTCTTTGATTATATGGCACCCACTGTTTTTAAATATTTTGTTGTTTTACCATTAATTTTGTGTAAAATACAATTTATTAGTCTTGCACTTGATTTATTATTTCTTTTGCTCTGATCCAAGATTTTGGTTGTAAAGAATAGATATTGTAGCTTATATGTAGCTTCTTTTAATATAGAAACATCTTATTGGTGGGGTTGCTAAATGTCGTATTAATGACCTAGTCTTTGGATGATCATGTTGACTGATTTGAAAAGCCCTTAGTGAGCAGTGCTTAAGCCTGCTGATGTATGTAAACATTGACGTGGATCATGATTCATTCTATACACGGCCGCCATGACCACGTAGCCCCTGAGGGTATTTAGAAAGGGTTCTGTTGTCATCGCAATCTCTGAGATTTCATTTGCTATAAGTACAGTAGAACAATTCCAACAGTAATGAAGTGAATCATCCATCAAACACAATAGTCATCTTCAGAGATGACTCTCAAAGTCACTAAATTCATAAAAATCTGATGCAAGAACATTGTCACCTGTTCTTCTGGGGACAACCTTTAAAGAAACCTGATTATTAGAAGAGGTTTAGCACAGGAATAGGAAATACAGAACAGCACCGCTATACTGTACACAGAACAGCACCACTATACTGTACCCACAGAGAATAAGTAGTTAATCTGTGAAAATAATGTGAGGTTCCAGTAAGGTGAACACAGCCCTTCTCATCTCATTTGCAACCTCCTCACATCTATTTCCTGCGGAGTGAGCAGTAAATAATTGTTAGAATGCAAAGTGTTTAGTAGACATAGGGATAGTCACCCATTAAAGTGAATGAAGTCTGCAAATGGGTAGTTTGGCTGTAAATGAGTGTTCTAGATATGAAAGCGGCCGAGGTCATCGTTATTAACTTGTGAGCGTAAAACGGAATGATGGGGTAATGAAAATATATGGTCCTGTACACAGTAAGTGAGGATGATCTCAGAGGACAAAGATCCTATAGACGTTGCAGCATTCTGGTTCTTATAGACGCCATAAAAGTGTCTGTCCCTCCCAGGACTAAGGTGACCCAAGGAGGTACTTAACAGGCTTCATTTTGCTTTCAGCAGATAAACATTGCTGAGTCTTCCTGTAAGATATTCTCAGTTATTTCAAGAATCATAAATGTTTATTCTTCCGAAGATAAAACCACCTTCTTTCAGGGAAATGAATGCGTTTTGGAATGTTTTTTTATTGAACAGTGACAAAATCTATGATCATTAACGGTAATGCTTACTCCAAAACCCCTCCATAGACGATGGCCTCTTATTATCCCCACTCAATGTTTTATTTGATATAAAAGTTGAATTTCAAGGCAAATGATACAACTATATTCACACTATTGGTATTAGTAGTCATTGTTCCAGAGTAGCTCTTCTTGTGTGTAATTGGGCCAAGGGCACTTCTGTAAGACATGGGAGTCTATCTTCCATATCTTCTATTCAAATGTACATTCTCAGATATGCTCACAACCTATTTATAAATATAACTATATTATAAATGAATAAAATCCCTACAACAGACCCATAACTTAAGTATTAACCAGAAAATCGGTAATAATGGCTGGTCACATTTACATGAGTATTACCTCTAGAGGTCCAACAATGTACAAGCAATAAACCTAGTATTATCTTTGCAATCCCACAATCCCACTCCCCTGCAGGGCAGCTCATCAACGTTGGTCTTTTTGTACAGAGTTTGTGCAACCTGAACTCCTGCTATAGCCAGAACTTTCAGGCGCACGGCTATAGTTTCCTCTTCCCCGCATGTTGCTGTTTTCAGAAACCATTAGTGAGGGCAAGTGCTGTGACTGAATGGGAGTGCTGGAGGGGGTGACTATAAGGGGTTTATTTACGCCATTCCAGAGTCGTATACAACATTTTTTAAATTGCCCCTTTAATTTGTCAAAAATCATGGTCAATCCTCATAATTCACGTTTGGAACCATTGACAGATGAAATATGAAGATATTGTTGGCTTTTTAGATTCTTTTTAGAGCCAATGTATTAGGGCACATCCGGGTGTTTGACATGTGAGACAAACTAAGAGGTTCTGACCACTTTAGTTATAAATTGCTCCAGTTTTTTGGCTGGATATAAGTTTGGCAATTGATGCTTTGTTGCTTTACCATTCCTCTCTGCTTTGATTATGCTTTGATGTAATCTGCATAACTTATGTATGTGTATGAGTTACGGAACTTCCTTAATTCTGCCCTCTACCCCCTGTAATGTAATCTTTTGCCTCCCCCCAGTATCTTACTCCCTCCATTTCTCTTACTAAATTGTGGGATTATAGGATTTACAGTTCTATTTAAACAGAATTTGGGCAGTATCCACTTTCCAGGGGTTGTTCTCCCTAAGAACTAATTGTTCAGAGTTAGGATGGTAATGTGGAGGTTTGTCACTAAGCCATTTCCACTCGGGAAACTGCCCTGTCATGTATCGATTTCAAATTTTAAAAAACTCACATGTCCCCCATATCTCCTCCCTCTTGGCTTCCCCCCTCAGGATGTCATACATGTCTGCCCTACTCAACATTGGCCACTCTCATGAGACTAGGGACACAGCTTTGCATAGGGACCAGCTGCCTGGTGTGATTTTATTAGAACATCATACGAAACATCCAAAGTTGCAAAATCTTAAAAGTCTATGCGTTTCAGCCCTTACTCATGACTCGGCTGAGGACAGCTTGAAACGCGTGGAAAGAGCTTGAATGAGTTTGCAACTTTGGATGTTTTGTATGATCTAATAAAATCACACCAGACACCTCCAGGCTGGAAAACACTTCTTTGAAATTACACAGCTCTGTAAACTTTGATCTAACTTATCTTTTTTTTTTTTATATATAAAAACTTTCTGGCAATGTGTAGACTATTCTCTATGGGGCATGGGTGAGCCAACAATAGGGCTCCTGGTGACAGGTTCTCTTTAATTAAAGTGGTTTTTCAGGTTAAGAAAATTGATAATTGATTGACAGTCAGTATCAGATCAGTGTGAATCTGATACTCAGCGCTGGAATAACAACAAAGAATGGACCCTCCATTCTCCTCTCAATTCACCTAACCATTTTTCTTGGCACAACAAGAGAATAAATCTAGATCTTTGGATGCATTCTTTGTCATTAATCTAGAGCCCCCACTGATCTGATAACAATAACCTTCCTATGGGTAGATCATCAATTTCAATGGAAAATACATTCAAGTCAATTTTGCCTCTCCCATCCACCAATTTAAGGGATTAGCCAACGTTTTTGATGTCTGCATTAGTGAGATATAGATGAGAATCCTGAAATAGGGGACCACCTTGTACTAACTCTGTACTGCCTTATATGGCAATTGCATTCATCAAAGCGATAAAGATATAAAATCTTATCTATGTATCTAGCTACAAAGAAGAAAACCAAGGGCTACATGTATCACTCGTTTTTTCTGTTATTTTTGCGCCTTTTCATACTGGCGAACTGTTTTTGCGCCATTTTTGCGATTAACAGCCAAACTAGTCGCGCAGCAAAAATAACCAGGTTTCCTTCATCTACCTTACCAATCCAGATGTTTTGCTGCGCCTAATGATATTCATCACTTGCAACTTTTTCACTTAGGTGCAAAAACGGGTGCAAAAACACTCCAGCCCGAAGGTGGTGTAAACTGAGAAGTAAGCACTGAGCCCCTTTGCAGAACAGCTTATTTCTAGCAGCAAAGTTCAGCCAGACACTAGAACAGTGATGGCAAACCTTTTAGGCGCTGAGTGCCCAAACTACAACCAAAACTCACATATTTTTCGTAAAGTGCCAAAGCGACAATTTAAGCAGTAACTTATTACTGCCTGCTCTTTCACAGGTTTAAAATGTATAGGCCCCCAAGGACACCAATGCAGTAGAAGAAAGATAGAGAAGAAGTTTGGATTATCATTGTAGCTTCGTTCTGGGGTCCTGGGCTACCTGGGACTCCAAGAGGCCTTGAGTCCAGTCTGGCAAACTCTACCCTGTGGTGATGGCAAGGGTGCCCATAAAGAGGGCTCTGAGTGCCACCTCTGGCACCAGTGCCATAGCTTTGCCACCACTGCACTAGAATATATAATACAGACATTAGATACACTGCAGACAGGAGCTGCAGCCTATATTTACAGTTCATCACCTTCTATTTACAAAACATTCTGCAAAATCCTGAGCTCAAAGCAAAAGTTGAGAACTTTGCAGAATGTTGCAGATATTACAGACAAGTGTCCCCCATGTAATTCTGCACAGTATCACCAGTGTCTGAGGAGGATGCTGTGCAGAATTACAGGTGTGCAGCAGGAGACCAGCACTGGGGGGTCCCCTCCAGGAGAAGTCACTGCTGAGGAGGTCACTGGGTGCAGGGTGTCACACACCTGGGTGCTGCTGTGAGTGTTATCTTCATGCTGGGATGTGGGAGAAGCAGAGAGGAGCCTGTAGCAGGATTACATGTAAGTGCCCGAATCTAACATTGCGCCTAAACTGCGCCAAAATTGCAACTACTACACTTAGGCGCACAAAAGTGATAAATGTGGCCCCAAGTCCGCACAGTGGAGAGAAACCTCAATAGAGGGAGTGCAAAGCCTCAATGGATCCTGGCAAGATCCTTCAGTAGTAAAGTTAAAGAGAGTTTAGGCAGCACTCCAAAATTCCAAATCTGTCTGTCTGTCTGTCCTTTTTATTCCATGATAAGTGACAGTAGCCATGGAATAGGGAATAATCATGGAATAAAAAGGGCCACATTTTTGTTTACCAATACAACTGGAGTTCTGCTCATTTTCTTGTATTTATTACCAGAGGACTTGAGTGCTGTGATGCCTGCACCCACCTGGACAATATGCTAAGTGTGCTGCTTGGACTTTCCTATTGTATCTATCTACTATCTAGTTATTTATTAATCATTCTATCTATATATCTATCTATCTATCTGCATCTCACACATGTCATATTTATCTACTGTTAAGGCAAGACAGATAGAAGAGATAAGAATTCCACAGAGTCTTTGCTTTTCTGTTATAAGAGTATCTGTCTTAAAAATTCTATTTTTCAATGTGTTTGCACAAATCCCCCTAGAATGAAATAATA
Source organism: Engystomops pustulosus (assembly GCA_019512145.1). Taxonomy (NCBI): domain Eukaryota; kingdom Metazoa; phylum Chordata; class Amphibia; order Anura; family Leptodactylidae; genus Engystomops; species Engystomops pustulosus. The sequence continues at coordinate 25,779,307 of CM033643.1, read as the reverse complement.
AATGTATTTTTTACTATGTCAGATTGATTTTCTTACCATAACTGACAATCTTATATCTCCAATAATGTTATTTTTGTGTTAACCCTTCAGGGAAAAAAGAAAATTTGTTCTGTATTCTATTTACCTGTTGAGAATGTTGAAGCCACAATTGGACCAGATGTATCACTTGATTTTGTTGTTGTTCTAGAGACTTTTTATATTGTTGCATTACTTTTGCACCAGTCTTGTGAGTAAATATCTAACTATCAAAAATATCCATGTTTTCCACAATTATCCTATCAATCCAGATGTTTTGCTACAACTACTAATGATTTATAATTAGCAACTTTTTGATTTTGGCGCAAAAAACAGTCCAGCCCAAAGGTGACATAGACTGAGAAGCAAGACCTGCGGTCTTCTGCAGAGCAGTGTATCACATGTTAATTACAGCAGCAGAGCTCAGCCAGTGTTTACACTACATGCAGCCTCTGTTTATAGTTCAGGAGCTTCTGTTTACAAATAATCTGCAAAAGAAGCAGCTCAGAGCAGGAAAAGTGTGTGGGGGAGAGACAGTACAGAGAAGTGTCCCTGTGTAGTAGTGTCTGAGGAGGAATACTGACCAGAATAACAAGAGGTCAGCACTGGAGGGTCCTCTCCAGAAGATGATAGAATCCACTGCCATGGAGGATCAGCTGAGTGTATCTTGTCACACACCTGGGCTCTGCTGTGAGTGTCATTTTCATGCTTGGGTTTGGGAGAGAATCAGCGTGAAGCTTGTACAAGGCTCACATCTAAGTGCCCAAATCAAAGATTGTACCTATATTGTGCCAAAAATAAAGGACAGTCGCAAAATCATGCTGAGATTCACAAGTGATTAATAGGAGGCTTGTACTCAACTCATCATAGATTGTTGCGGCTTGTAATAATTCAGGCGCTACAATGCACCTCATTTAGGCGCAAAAACAGAACTAGTGTGCCAAAACTGTGATACATCTGTCCCTATGATGTACCGAGAAGTGACATTCCTCAAATAAAATATTAGGATTAAAGAGTTTTGTTCAAAAAGCAATTATAAAGCTGTCAAAAACAAACATAAAATTAACATAATCATAGTCAAATCTGGGAAAAGTATCACATTAAAAGTAGCGGAAACTTAACTTGTGAGATGCTTGTACATTGATGTGTCAACCAATCCCTCCTCTCAGGAAGAAAATTTGGAATTTGAGGAAGAACTAGAATCTCAGCGTGTTGAGTTATTTTCTAGGTAATAGTTTCTGGGGTTATGCAAATAAATCCAGCCAGATACATACTAATGAGACAAGAGATATTCCAGCTCCTCATTAATAATTCATAATGACTAGCAAATTATTTTAATTACCACAGTTCAATTTGTTATTACACACAGATTCAAAGAGAATTGTTAATGTTGAGGCAAGATGGCTCGGAGGAGGAAAATAAACAAACGCTTTCATTGGTTTGAAGAATTTTGTGATGTTGAGGACAATGATATTGTGATCTAACAAAACATTGATTTATAAAATGCCACAATTATCCACTTCAGAAATGTGTACGTCCGCTAATAACGCAAATACTTTCATTGTGAATTTACATGTTTTATCACGGAACTTACGGCAGAAAAGTCGCTTTTACTAAGGCTATTTTTACACGGCAGATTTTGACTTAGATTTGGACTTTTGCAAAAGTAGATTAAGGTTTTACAGGAGGTGTCACTGCTGCCATCCTAAAAATGTAAAGAATGGGGACTCTATGTACCAGTATGTGAAAGTTGAAGTGGTCAATCCAGGACACTACAACCTCTTTCATTTCTGTGGGCCTGCGAAAAATAGCCAGAAGCTGTTAGCTTGTTATTATACAGAAGTCTCAGAGAAATTTATGGCGTGGCAGTGAGGGGGCTGCCATTGGGTGTTTCTTTCCACCTGTGGGCTGCCTATAGTTTGTGCCTGTTAATTCACAGGTTAGGGTGCAAATCTATGCCCGGTCAGACCTGATGTAGAAGTGCCCCACCAGTGCAGCACATTGCTGCTGCCCAACAGGATTTATCAGGGGGCTGAAGACTCCTAATAGATTTGGCAGGGGTTTGGGGGTATGTAGCGCCATAATATGATAACTGTGTCCCACAGTGCTCTTAAAGCCAAGTATTGTACATCTTGTCTTATAGTGAATGTGCAAATGTAGGAGGCACATTGTGGGGCAGGGTGGCATTGGAAATGTGCTATATTTTTCATTGTGATTTAAGTTTGTGGCGCAAAGGATTAATGATTTGGAGCATTAACAAAAAGCTTAAGAATTGTCTCTACATTCATGAAGGTGAAATAGAAATCCCTAGACAGGCTTTCCGCTGCTCTAGTTGTGAGCCAAAAATTGTACCACAAGGCCAGTCGAAAATATAGAAGTGCCGGAAAACTGTTGGATGCAAAAGTCCTGAGTGTCGAAAAAAAACACCAAAATTGTGGTGCCGAAGCTTCATAAATAAGGTGCAAGAGGCACAGCAAGTGAAAAATAAATTCTGCCACTTTTCTATTTAAAAAGGCAATTGTAAATGACCCCCATTGTCTGTGTGTTTTAATAATACAATGGGGGGATTTACTAATTGTGGCGCACGGACGACTGTCGGCATCGGAGATCAGTCTCCGGAAAGCACAGCCCGATGTATTGAAGTGGTGCATGGCTGTTAGTGATTACTGGGTAGACGGAACTAATCAGTAGTGCGCCAGAAAAATGGCGACAGTAATGAAGTGTGCGCCCAAATCTTACATGCACTGCACCTTAATTTTGCTCTCTGACCATTTTTCCTGGTCTATTGTGTGCCAAAAATTGTGTCTAAAAATGGGAGATACAATGAGGGAGATGTAACAATGTGGCACAGATTTATCACTGTGATGTTAAATTCTGGTGCAAATTAAAACTGTTGTGTTCTACTTTACACCTTCATAGAGCTGTCCAAAACTGCAAAAGTCTTGCTACATTTGGCGAACGGGCTATTTTTTTTACCCAGGCACGCCCCCCTTGGTTGAACACGCCCCTTTCCACAGACCACGCCCCTTTAGTCAAACAAGTCAAAAAAATGTTGAAAACAGGTCTTAAAGTTCTGATAAATGTGGTGGAAAACATTTTCTGGCACAAATTACAGCACAAAATTGGCTTTATACAACATTACATTAATAAGTGGGGTTATTGTTGCCTTGATTGTCGAGAATTGAGTAAAGCTGCAAAAGTACAAGCAATGTTTATTACAGTAGATTCACATTTGTTGTTTGATACCACAGAACAATACCAGGTCATCACTTGTGCCCATGGGGTTGGATTTTGATGTACAGTTTTGTCCTCTGGGTTGTGTCAGTTTTGAGAGGTGATATGGGAGCCCCTGTTCCTGGCATACAGTAAACACAACAAAATAGAGAAGGCAATAATTACAATAGCCTAAAAAAATGTATATTTTCCCAAGGACCTTTTCTTTAGAAATAAAATTACTTTACATATGATCTACTGGGAATACATGTCAACTGAAGTCTAGAGACTCCGCAATATGTTATACTGGAGTATACATTTGGTCAATGAACCTTCCTGTATGAACTTGACCTACACATTCATGCACAAGTTAGTAGCGGAAGAAAAGTTAAAGAAAGTCATAAATGCTCAATTTCCTTTAAGTGTATGAAGCCACTCTTACCTGCAGAGTTCCAAATCACAAGCTCAGACTAAATTCCCCAGTTCTTAGACTCGTAGTAAATTTATTGGGTCATTTATCTGTCATTGTCACCGTTTAAATGACTTCTGAATTGATTTTCTAATAATTAACAAAAACAACAGATCTGCTTCAATCTACAAAAACCTCATAAAAGTGTTCAGCAATCTCATTCAATTGAGCACTTGCAGAGAACTAGAACCCTTGGCGTTATGTATGATGCTTAGTGCTGGAAAATCTGAAGCTTGAATTCGCTTAGAAAACAGTTGGTAAATAAGGGAATATTTAAGTGTCTTAAAAACTAGATAGACAGATTTATACTATGAGCAATATAAGATAAATCTAGCATAGTTTAAAACGGACCGGGACAAAAAACTATGCCCAAAAATTGGAGGTGTAAACGTAGGACAAAAATATTTTGGAGGCCAACTCCCTTTATCTCTAATTTTTTCTACAGTTTTTGTCATAAATTATAACAGATGACACGGTAAATATATGGATTTTTAAAGGATATATTTGATAATAGGTGCTATTGACTAATATATATATATATATATAGAGAGAGAGAGAGAGAAGTGGTAGCAGATCCTGGTAGAGATTGACCTGGTGTTGCCAGAGTGGGTAAGACAAAGCCATGCATGTGCAGTGAGGTAGTGGAGGCCCCGGAGCACTCAGGCGCTCACTGCGCATGACAGCCACATGCTGCTTATGCACATGCACGAGAATTCGGCAAGACGACCAAGGGAGATATTGGAAAGAGGAGTGGAAAGAGGACTAACCGATGGTGCTAGACTCAAGCGTACACACCCAGTCCGACTCTCTGGGTTCCCTGCCTGGTTACCAGGCAGAGAATCAAAGTTCATTTTCTCCACTTGTGACCGTCGGACCTATGGGAACCTGTCTAATGCCCGTTTTTATCAAACAGCAGTGACAGGTTCCCTTTAAAGCTGCACACCGCAAAAAATGATGTGTTGGACTTAAAGTAAACCTGTTAAAAGGAAAGTCCTTTTTAGCTGGTTCCAATAGTCTATGCTATAATGCCTCCACTTTTGATCTCTGCCTTGACTCCATTAGAATTTTACTAGCAAAACTCTTGACAAACTTCTGTTTGACCACCTGATGCTTCAGCGCAGCATCTTTTGACCTTCCTGGGTCAGCTTACACTTATACTAGGGCCACTTAGTGAGGTAGAAATTAAGTGAAGTCTAGACCTCTGTATAGAAGGGGTAAAATCAAACCTAATCACTTAAGTGTAGCCCAAAATCGGTTACATCACATCTTGGTTCCAAAACCTGCTGCTTTCTTCTAGACCAAGGGCAAAGTTATTTCAATTATGTCTCACAAATTGGATTTTTTTCTTAATTAATTAGGGTTTATCTAGATGTAAAATTTGTCACATCACTTGATACATTGAGGGAATTATTATATGCTGTCCATGATGCTGTTGATACCATGCGCATGGTGTAAACTACACTCCCTAAATGCACCGGATATATCTAAAGGCTCTATTTCAATGCCAAGTGCTGCCTGGCCTAAAATTGTGCTACAACCTGTGGCAGTTCTACTGTACATGGCCCTCTTCATGCCCCTACAAAGTCGTTTGGCATGGAGATGCTGTATCGGGAGTAAAGAGTTGCAATTCTTGACCGTGCGCTAGAAATTGTGTCAAATTCAGGGTTTGTATACCAGAAAACGACTTTACAAGCTCTTATACATTCACCACATTGTGTATAGAGAACATATTATTTACTAAGGGTCCTGTGGCCGCATTTCCGTCAGGTTCTCTGACGTTTGCGGGGATTATGCCGCTGGGAGAGGGATTTAGAAGGGGATTGTGTAGCACGCTATCAGATTATGGCGCACCAGCGACGGCTTTCATGCGACAGAAATCGGGATGCGGGATCTGACTAATTCGGACTGATCTTGCGATTTAACTTACAACTTGTGTCACAAGATCAAGAACTTACATGCACCAGGAAGAAGATGGTGAACTCCGGCGGACCTAATCGGGGAAGCGACACATGCGGGAAATTGGGCACACAATCTTCTTGAATCATGGCAGATGTGCATTCCGGTCGGACAATACACTTTCGGGGAATCGGCAGGACAGGTAAGTAAATGTGCCCACTTTCATTTGGAGAAGGTGGAGAAATTTGGACAAGCCGTTTTAAATTGCTACAGGATAAGTATGTTAGCGTAGTACATATTTATTGTAAAAATAACAAAAAAATTGTGCTATTGGCGACATTCTACAGAAATACAGCCTATAAGTAGAAAATATCAGTATTTTCTCCTCCAGTAAATTGTGTTGGGCTGGAGAGCACATTACTCTGCATGATATACGAGGGACGCAGCTACTCCTGATTGATTCCTCTCTAATTTGATCATTTCACACTCTTTTCTCTATTGATGTTTGATTATCTACACAACAAATAGAAGTGGGGGTGTTTCTCCAATGTGAAAGAATTAGGAAAAATGACCTGATCATATTGCCTGCTGAGTTATTAATTCACGGGACATCACTGCGCTCTATGTTTTATTTATTGATGTACATTTATTTTCGTTATACATAGGGATTGGATTTACAGAGAAATGAAGAAAACTATCCAGAGAAAATGCTTTTTTAGTTTTCTTGATTTATCAAATAATGCACTTTAGCTGCCTGGGCTTCTTCATCCATTCTCCATTCCTTCTGGACACCATTAGATGTATGCATCAGTCGCATGCAAACATCTCAGGGCTTGTACTGAATGCTTTTAAGGATATTAGAGAAGAGGCGTCAGTTCTTCTTACAGATCTGTTATAGTAAATAATTGCTTCGACGTGTGATAAAACTTCTTTATGAATTAATTGAATAACTAGATGTTGCCAGAAGAAGGTGCATGACTGAATAATTTTACATCATCCAATAAGTTCTGACAGTGCTAAACAGTATAGAAACACACCACGCCCAGTTGTCAATTTATTCATAAACAGGTAACCATCACCTAGGCCATTATACAGAAAAAAATAATGACTGCTACTAAGAAAAGTTAATCAATACCTAAAGGAAACCTACCATGAGGAATCTACCATCAGAAGTAGATGTGATGGTTGATTTCTCCTGCCTCTGCCCTGATCTGTAATGTAATAATCCTGGAACCTATCCTAATTTGTTAAAAAAAAAATATTTTAGTAATATGTAAATAAACTGGAGAGACTAATGAGGTGTGTACTAGCCTGGCCGGGCACTGGGAGCTAAGGCTACTTCAAACCCCAATAAAGTTTCAGGATTGTTATTTTACAGATTAGGGCAGAGGCAGGAGGAGGAATCTACCATCAGATCTACTTTTGATGGTAGATTTTCATGGTAGGTAACCTTTAAGTCTGGAAAATTTGTTTAAAGGGAACCTGTCACCTACTTTTACCCCATCAAACTATTAGTCCCCACAGGTATAGAAAGAAATGTCCTTTCTAGAATTTCCTCTTTTAAGTGAAGTCACAACAATTTACTTATAAAAAAATCCTCCAAAGTGATAGGAAAATTAGCAGAAAATGGTTTTCTTTTTACCAGGGATGATTATAATAGTTCTGGTACTATATTAAAGAAAATAATTATATCTTTCAAAACCACTGCACAACTACAGATAAGGGGGAAATGTATTAATGTGCCAGTTTTTAGACTAGTGCAGGGTAGAACAAGACAGATTCCTGCTGCACCAGATTGATCCCTTTTCCTGATGCTGGATGATAGATCTGCTGCAGCATAAGATTGGGGAGTCCTACTTTACACCTCTTTATTATTGCACCACAATAATGAAATTTTTGGCACATGGGCTATTTTCTCTTTGGTTGCATCCCCTTATTATCAAGGCCCTTTTTCATACGAGTTTGGAATCTGCCTAAAAATTTTCTAAAACCTTCTTAAGGGTGGCACATGGCATTTCGGGAGCAGAATATGACTTGCATGCCAGAGAGCTGGAAAGCAAAGCTTGAAAAAAAAAATTGTGTTCTTCTGATCTAGTCCCCCTTCTTGACAAAAAATCTAGAAACAACCCTTTTGAACCCAACTGTTGCTCCGAAACGTGGTGCTGGTAGGTTTCGTCATCTCAAAATGCAGATCAGTGCCACATGTGTCAGAAGGCGCCTTGAGCCTTATAGAAACTCCTGGGCCTGTTGTGAGGCCTGATCTGTAACAGTTTGCCAGATCAACTATATATTCTGAATGCTACAATACAGTAGTGTTGCAGTTAAAGTACCCTAGGAGGCCTCAAATAGTAATAGTAAAAGAAAAATTCAAATAAATAAATTAGTTATCCCTACATCCCACAATGTCGGATCCATCAAAATTTCAAAACTACTATCCCATGCCATGAAAGTTGTAATGACAATACTGCCCAAATGTCTGAATCTCCACTTTTTTGCAATTTTTCCATCCAGAAATATTTAATATAAATTGCTCAAAAGGTCACTTAGGTCAAAACATATATAAATGAAAACAATGGCTCGTCCGGCAAAAAATAAATGACGCCTTTCACAGGTCTGTACGCTAAAGTATGAAAAAGTTATGAAAAGTCAGAAAATGTCAAAACTGCATCTTTTTTGTTCAAAAGATTTTATTTTTTCAAAAAAATCTATTAAAACCTAATAAAACCTCTAAAAACTTCTGTGATCATATTGACCCAAACAATGACGCGGAGTTGTCATTGCAGAGTACCGTGAAAGCCATAAAAATGAGGCAGCAGGATAATGTCACAAATCCTTTATTTAATTTTTTTTAATTTCACCTCATTTGGAAATTTTTTCCAACTTTCAAGTACAATCAATACAAAGTTAAAAGTACAATGTGTCCTTCAGATTTAAATAGAATAATAAAAAAGTTATAGTTTTTGGAAGGACGGGAGTAAAGAAAAGATATGGAAAAAGGTCCTGTAAGGGTTAAATTAAATCTACCATCAAAATCAAGCATGATAAACCAGGGACGCTTATTCATAGAACCAGGAACCAAGACTGTGGAAATCACCTTATAATTGTTATCCATGGCCTCCTTCATTTAAAATAAACTGTTAAAATTATGCTAATGAGTCTAAGGGGCTCCTAAGTCTCTCTATTCTGTTACTTCACAGGCTGTTACACTGCACTTTACAGTATACAGAGGAAGGGGGGAAATTAGGAGAGGGTAAGAAAGTGTAACTGCCTGTGAATCTGCAGCACAGATGTAGTTGTAACACATCTCCAAGAGCCCTTCAACCTTCATTATCATAATTTTAAAAGATGAATTTAGAAGGAATGAGGCCATGGATAAAACATATAAGAAGATTACCACAATCATGGTGCCTGGATCTATGAGTAAGTGTCTATGGTTTATCATTAGTGCATGAAGTTCCCATCGTAATACAATATATAAACCTGCAGTGTTGTCCATAATATCTTGGTGCCATTAGTGCTATCAGTCGATGGGGGGAGGATAGAGAGGATGGGAACATTTTTCTAGAACTGGGGGCACATTAAACCTAATTCACATATTGTAAAATGAATGTTTTATATAATAAAGATGTCCGTTGTGGTCTTAAAGCTGCATATCAACTAGAGATGACCGGTCCTACCGGTTTGGGTTTGGCCGAGTTGGGTCACACTTAATAATCAATGCGAGCCTCAAAATTTTATTAAATTATAGCAGTAGAATTAATAAATAACTAGAGGTGCTCCAATATCAGCAGCTTGATGTCCGTATTCATCATTTCCTATGTTACATATTTCTTTCCGTAAACCAGGCATCATTTTTATTATGAATACTCAATTTTGTATTTTTTACATATCCCTGGAAACTGTATTAAACTCAGCAGTTTGTGAGATTACCTATTGATCCGGAGATGCTGATGAGCTGTATGATACCATTCATTATTCATCTGTGTTCTCTCATCTGAATATATCATGGAAACAACAATAATCAGAGATATAATATTTCTAATGCAGAACATAACAGGATTTTTTTGTTTGTTGTAATGTCTATAACAAATTATTTTTTGCATTGAACACTCACAAGCCTCTTTCCTTATGGTCTATGTGTTACAGTATATCATAATTCACTAAAATTACCATCTCAGTGGAATGACCTCCACACGATCGGGCGCTATGTACATTTATCAGCCAATAGGGCAGGTCACTGGATGCTTTCATCTACCATTAGAGCTACAACGCGCTCCCATCATTTAGCCTCCATCATCATGAAAGTGAGAGAAGACAGGAACACGAGAAGGGATGGATCTGTGGTGTCCTGGAAAAATCTTGATTTAATTTTTTTAAAATAGATATTTTGTGTTTGGCTACTTCTTGGCTATTCATTTGCATAATTCATTTTCAGCATTTTTACTTTTTATCTTTCTATTTTCTAGCATAACCTAAAAACTTAAAGTTTTTGTTTTATTAAGAAGAATTATATGTCAGTGCTAGTGATGGGTGCGGGTACATCGAAGCAATAGGTTACAATAGATGATGAATTTAAAAGGAAAGGTGAATGGAGTGACCGCCATTGGAATGGAGTGACCACCATTTTGGGGGACTTGGGAGTCTCATTCAGCTGATCTCAATCTTAAAGACCTGTATTACTGATTTTTTTTTTTTTTAATGAAAATTTTTAATTTGATTTTAAAAGGGAACCTGTCACACATTTTTTTACAAATACAGATAGTGGCAGGTTCCCACAGAGCCATAGTCACTAACTGACAACATTATTTTAGCTAAAAATGGGTTTCCTCAGATTCCCATATAATCAACTTTATCATTTTATCTAGTATTCAGGGATATCTATAGCAAGTCAAAGGGGGGCGTGGCCTCATTGAGCTATCATCATCACAGGTCCTTTAGCCTCTTAACATTAGCAAACTATACTCCATGCATATATCTGATCAATGAAATCTCAGCATGGCTGTATGGAGGTGCAACACCCCTGCCAATACATAGGCAGGCTAGTAGTTGCGAATAGTACCCTCTCCATGTCAGGAGCTGTTAGGGGGAGTCGTGAACCCTCTATGAAGGTTCTAGAACCTGATCATTCTGTAATAACAGCTGTAGATTCTGCCTAGATAGGCAATAGTTAAATGGGTATAATATGTTATCCAATTATGTGGCTGTATTGTGAACTGGAGTGTGATTGGAGAGGTGCTACCACATGACCAGGGGGACCATATATATGCATGGTGTACAGTTTGCTAATGTTAAGAGGCTAAATGACCTATGATGTCACTCTGGTCACATGACATTATTGCTGAATGCTGAGAAAGGGATGAGCTGCTGGATTCAGCCTGAGGAGGTTAAATGACCTGTGATTATGTCAGCCCGAGGAGGCCACGCCTACCTTGACTAGCTATAGTTAACCCTGGTAATATTATAGAGTTGATTATATAGGGATCTGAGGGAAACATATTTCACTAAAAGAATTGGGTCAGTTAGTTTTTAGGGCTCTGTGGGAACCTGCCACTAGCTGTATTTGTGAAAAATGTGATAGGTTCACTTTAAACAAAAAACATTCTAATGCTTTGGAAGATCTTCCTGCAGAAGATTTAGTGTTAGTTAAAAAAAAAAATGTCTTTAACTATATATTTCTCATTTGGGTTGATATACAGGTTGCACTACACTTCGTGGGATCCAGGAAGCTATGGGTGTTTAATTTAATTGAATCCATTCAGCAATAAATTTTCCACCCTGAGATTTTCCCAAGTTCAAAGAATGTGGACTGACAGCAGAACAGACATTTAATGAGATCCACCAGGGTGTATTCTGTCTTGGGCTGGTGACACTCCTATCAATTCCCTTTCATGAGTTATTCATCTACATTATCCGCTACTCTCTAAAGTAAAGATTCTCTCCATAAGTCTTTCTATTCTTCCCCTCAATCGTCCAATGTTTTCTTCAAAAATCGATACCTGCTGTACATATTCATATTTCATGCAAAGGTGCAATAGGAGCATAAATACATTTATAAAGGAAGAAAAGTTGGCAGAACTATAAGATTCATTATTAATAGGAAGTATATAAAAAGAAATGTGGAATAGAATCTAAAACATAAAAAAAAATCCAACAATATCTAAAAAACAATTTGCTAGTTAAAAGCAATTGTCCCAGTTTTGAAGCACAAAACGTGTATTTCACTTAGCACCGTTTATTGGTTATTAGTTATTAGATGTTGTCATGGTAACCACGATTCTGACAATAAAACTGCGCAGTGGAGGCCATTTTACATTTCCACGGAGATCATTTTTTTGCCAAGTTACATTCCTGAAACTCGTAAAACATGGATATGAGGGAAATTATGATTTTTGCAATAAAAAGTAGAATAAAGTATTTTTTTTTCCCTCTTATTGCTCCTTAGCTATTTATAAAACAAGTCGCTTGATAAACCTCATAGGCAGAAAGCTCAAGAGTCGGTAGATTTCCAAGTATTCAGTGTTTGGACTCGGAGTTAATGTGATAGATGGGCTCTAGGATTAGCCCGTCGTCTTGCTGCACCGTAACTGATTTAGTTAATTAGATGAGATGATGCATGGATAGAAGCAGAAATACAGATTGATTTCTAGAAGAAAAGCTTGAAATTAAAAGGCTCGAGCGAATGGCCAGCTGGTGGAGCATGAAGACGCTGGAAATGATAGTTGGACAGTGAGCACACAAGAAGGTGGATAGAGTCTTACAGTCTCTTGTGTATTAAAAGAAAGAGGAGGTTGTAGTGTAATCAGCCTTCTGCTACAACCCGTCTATATCACATATAGGTATTTTATACATTTGTCTTGTAAGGAAAGTATATGTTACAGAACTGTATCTCATTGTTGTGTATATGAAGCAAGGAACAAAATCCTTATATAACTTAAAGGGTAAACCAGGGACACTTATTCATAGATCCAGGCACAGTAACTTTGGTTACCCAAGGCTTGCTTTTAAAAATAAACTTTAAAAATTAAGCTAATGAACCAGAAGGGCTCTGGGGATCGTTACAAGAGCCCCTGCTGGCTGCAGCAAGCATCTCCACTTCCCCCTGCTCCCTCAGCGCTTCCCCTCTCTTTCTGCCTGATTTAATCTCACTGCAGCAGAGGAAGTTTTGACACAGGAAGTGAGAGGGAGAGTGGTCCTTTGTATCATTTTTAAACCCATTTTTTTCATAAAAACAAGTTTAAAGAAGAGCTTGGTTAGTGTGCTTGGTTTACAATTTTTCATCCTGGTGATAGATGTTGTTTAATACCAAAAGGTTCAATCTTCATATCGTCAGAACAGAGAATCTTATTTCTCATAGTGTTGTTTCTTTGCAAACTGTATGAGGCTTTCATATGTCTTGCACTGAGGAGGGGCTTCCTTCGGCACACTCATATAGTCCGACCGGTGGAGACAGCAGTGAAAGGTGACGTTAGTTTAGTCTAGTTTAACTTTCTCCCATCTCCCTACTGCATCTCTGCAGCTCAGCCTCAGTGATGTATGGGTTCTTCTTTACCTCTCTCACTAAGGCTCTTCTCACATGATTGCTTAGTTTGGTCGAGGAAGAGTCGAGGTTGAGGAAGAGTTGTGGTCGTCCCAAACTTTTCCATTTAAGGATTGTGGAGACCACTGTCAAGATGGGATATAGAATGTACATTAATGTGCAAAAATACTTTTTCTTGTTACTAATGGGCTGCAATGAAACAACAATGTAACGGGGTCTGAATACTTTCCATACCCATGTGTGATTGGTGGAGTGGGGTGTATTTGCTTGGTTATGAAAGATAGCGGAGAGGTGTGTGTGATTGTTTCGATGAGACGTAGCAGAGGTGTGTGTGACTGATGAGGTGTGAGTTGTGCTGTAATGTGGTGTTTATATACTATGATTTTTACTGTTAGTATTTGGGGCACTTTGACATGGTGAATTTTTTTCTTTAGTGAGCTTAGAGGTAAATTAGAAGTTCTGATGTCCGTTATGAAATTGCTTTTGTAGCTGAATTATACAGGTAACTATTTAGGTACTAACCCAGGATACTCCAGATATGATGTCTATGTGATATCTCTCTCTTTCTCATTTCTATCTCATCTCTAATTTACATATTTCTCATTAGCAATCTTATATTAATCTCCTGACTGATTTATCTGATATCTCTTTTTCTATGTGTCAAACATTATTAGTAGAAATAGAAACCTAAATGAAAGCTCACGTGCAGGAAGGATCAGGAATTGCTCTGCACCATGTGACCACTCAGCTAGTGCCTGCCCACAGAGCTGAATGGGATAGGAACAAAAGAAAAAAGGAAAAAACTCAGGAAACTTGCAAAGTAAGTGTTTAAAAGTTAAGATTTGGAGACTTTCACCTTAAACCCCATGAAGGGTTAATATTAGCATGTTACAATATTGAGGCAAATTTACTAAGCTCTATGCATCAGTTTCTTTTCGGACTTTGTACATATTTTCAAGTGCAAACTGCTTGCACAGGCATTTAAGAAGTGTCCGAGTTACATTTGTGATGCACGGAACCTTTTTGTGGTGTGGCTCCACTAGGCATCAGGCAACAAAAATTAGGGGGCGTTCTGGTGTTCAGTTGGACCGTGCACCAGATTTATCATGCAAAGTCTGGCAGAAGCGTGTTGCATGCCACATATTAAATGTGCACCAGGGAAGCGCCAGATTCATGAAAAACAGGTGCCACAATTCATAAATCTGGCGCCCCCTGCACACTACAAAGGCCAACTGCATTTAGTACAGTTTGCACTGTTATTAGTAAATGTGCCCCATTATGTTTATTTGATTTCATAAGTAATTGGAATTCCAAATCCTTTCTTTGTTTTCTGAAGGTACTGTCCATGGTGCTGAAAACTATGACAGTGAGGGGTACTGGGCCATGTGTGTTCCTTGTGAATGTGCTACTTATTAGAAAATGACCTAGGTCCAATGGGCTTTACCTAAAGATGAAATTCTTAGTAAAAAAATGCATAGATGTACCATAATCTGCACCTGGTCAGTGTGAGTAGCATGTATAGAATGCTGTTTTTTACAACCTCTACAATATTTTTTGGTTATTCGTAAACAAAGCTAAGTAAATTTACTCATTTGTTTCAAGATTCTATACAAATCTGGAATTTTTTCAGGCAGTAAAATAAATCTGAATATTTCAGACAAATCTCTTAAAATGGAGGCTAGATACAGCTATTATCCCATGGCCTAGGGAGGGGGATGGACTAGGGCAGTGGTGGTGAACCTGTGGCATGGGTGCTTTCTGTGGGCACCCAGGCCATCACCCCTGGACAGAATTCACCAGACAGGACTCAAAGAATCTTCCTCCAGTCCCAGGCAACTTAAGAGATCCCGCTCTAAGTGCTATTTTAAAGTGACATATCCTTTTTGGGACTGCCAAAAGAGTGAGTTGGTGTGAACAGAGCTGCATTATCTTTGTAGATCCTCCTGCTGATGAGTCATAACTTTGCCGTAAAAGCTCCTCTTATCAGAGCTCAAAGATGTAAAGAAAGAATCATTAAGGGTCTGCACACAGTAAAAAACTAATAGCAGGACTGCTTAGTCACTTCATGAACATTAAGGAATTATCTACAAGGCAGTAAAAGCACATGGGTAACTTATGTAAAAGAGTGGCCCCCCCTTCAAATAAAGGGAAAAGGTCATTGAAAGTATGAAAGTGTTTTTCCTTAATAGGTTATATCAGAGCTACTCTAATTGATGTAAATATTGGTTTTCCCTATATCCTTTTAAAATCCCTCATATTTTTGTATAAAAAATATATGGCCTGACAACCTGTACCTGTAGCCCATCCTATAGTTTTATAAAGTTTCCATTAGATCTGTACATTCATTTCATGCAGTATACCAGTTATTCAACACATGTTTTACCCAATACCCAACCCCCAAAGCTTCAAAAGTGCTCTTAAAACACATTTATTAGGTAGGCCTATCACACTCGCTAACTATATGCAAATTTAACTCTTTATTAATCACTTCTGGGTAGTCCCCCTGTCTGTTATCCGGAAAATGCTTCTTTGCAGTCCCAATAACTTTGGACATTGTATATAAGATGCCGCTGATAACTGGTCCATCCAGCAGCATTTTTATTTATGAAATAATTTTATTCTGTTGCCTTACAAAGAAAGGACCATTCTGGGCCATTATACACGATCTTATACCTTTTGTGCCCCCCTATTTATCCTCATAGCCCTTGTGTCACCCTCTCATTCTCATAGACTGTAAGCTCTTGTCTTCTCCCCTCATCCTCATAGACTTTAAGCTCTTGTGTCACCCCCTAATCCTCATAGATTGTAAGCTCTTGTGTCATCCCCTCATAGACTGTAAGCTCTTGTGTCTCCCCCTCATCCTCAAAGACTGTAAGCTCTTGTGTCCCCCCTTCATCCTCATAGACTGTAAGCTCTTGTGTCCCCCCTCATCCTCATAGACTGTAAGCTCTTGTGTGATCCCTTTATCCTCATAGACTGTAAGGTCTTGTGTCAACCCCTCATCCTCATAGACTGTAAGCTCTGGTCCCACATCATCCTATAGACTGTAACTCTTATGTCACCCCCTAATAGACTGTAAGCTCTTGTGTCACACCCTCATCCTCCTAGATTGTATTATTATTATTATTAATATGGTTCTAGTTTTCCGAATGTACCCCTGAAATCTTCCATCAAATACCATCCAGTATATTTGAACTTGCTCATTGAAATGCAAATCTCATTATCAGTAAATTGGTAATTTATGCATTTTCAGAAAAAGTTCTTGCCTCTTTTTTCTGCTTCTAACTTGTCATAAAATAAGTACCATTCTATTGTGGGTATTTAGTTTTCTAACCATTTCTTCTAGCCATCTCTTAGCTGCTAATACAATAATCAGGGGATTCATCAATTGTGGTTCAGGGTCCATTTTTTTGGACAAACTCTGATGTTAGATTTTAGCACAAGGAGTTAATCAATTGATGCACTACCGAAAATGAACTGCCTCAACATTCATGAAGACGAAATAGAACTTGGTAGACAAGCTTTGACCTTGTATATTTGTGCACCAAAAATTGCACAAAAAATGTGTTGGGAAAATAGAAGCGCAGGAAAAGTGTTGGGATTACCAAGTTGCACCCAAATTGAGTGACCCAAAAAAAGGAGCAATATTGAGCCGTGGACAATTCATAAATAGGGCGCACAAAACACTGCAAGGAAAAAAATATCCGCCAAAAAACTTTCAGAAAGCCAATAGTGAATTCCCCCCAAAATGTATTAAAGGAGGACGGAGGTGCTACAGTTTCCCATTGACCATGTCCATCAGGTTGATCTGACTGGGACAATGGTGCTAGTGAGTGAAATATTAGAAGAGGGACTGACGAGTGTGTAACTTTTTTTTGTTATCTTCTTTTGTAATCCTATTTGTCATCATTCACATTCATCATTAATCTGGCGCCCCCTGCACGTCTGTGGTTAACTCAGTTTTTTTTTGTTTTTTTTTGGTGCACTTTGTTCCTGCTGCAGAATTGTGACGAACGTCGGACAGAATGATTTTATCAGAAATATTACATTTATATATTTACAAGACCAATAACTTTTACATCAATACATTTACAGAATTGTGGTGCACAGTATGACTAAGCACTAATAAGCCACTTTAAGTGCACATTTTTCTATCTTGTTGGATACAGTGTAGCCGCCACACAAAACTGGCACAGACACTTTATAAATGTCACGGGTGCCCCTGCGACCCATATCCCGGGTCGCAGGCACACCCGTGAACCTCCGTGTGCCCCAGCCTTTAACTCACCTGTCCCAGCTCCAGCTGCGGTCCGTGCGGTCCTCCAGTGTGCATGCTCCCGTGTCCTCAGTAAAATTTAAAGGGCCACTGCACTGATAATTGGAGCTGGCCAGCTGCCTGCCCTGATAAATTTGAGCCCCTTCCTATGTCCCCTGCCGGATCTTTGTGCTTCCATGCCTGAGAGAAAGCTGTATTCCAAGCCCTCTGCAACTATCCTGATTTACTGTTGTGCCCTCAATTCTATTCCTGACTCCGATTCCGTGCTGCCTGTCTCCACCTACCACTACGTCCCCGACTCTGATGCTGTGCTGCCTGGCACAACCTCCTGCCTGTCCCCGACCACGAGTTTGCCTTATGTTTCTGTACTACACCTTGGCCGCCAGCGCAGATGAAGTCGCTCCTGTGAAATGACCTGGTTTTACCATGCTGCAACAATTCTAACCTGCTTTGAGGCGGGCACTGTTCAAAACCGGGTGCCACTTAGACTCCGGTCCCAGGTATCGGCTTACGTCATCTTCCTCAGTGGTAGAGAGGATCCACTACCAACGATCCTGACACTAAATACATGTAGTTTGTACGTTCTTTCAAGTGCAAAGTCAGACAGAAAACGGGTGCAAACACTTTAATAAATGTGGGCCATTGCCTTTAAGATGGACATTTACTATCAGGAAACATTTTTGGCGCAATAGTCTGAGCAATTATTGATGTGCCAAAGTTCTTACCTTGATAAACAGCCAGAGCGATCTTAACATTCGCTGATGTCATGAGTCAGTGTTTTTCTAGAAGTCAAAATAGATGCGAATGTATCATTTTGCATTGATCTTTCAGTAGTTGACATGAAAGTGAGCCCTGGATACATTCTGAATGCACAGCCCTCTCCTGCAATCCTGTGTATTACAATAGTGATAGTGTTTGATAAGACCTCAATATAAAGTGGCTGCACCCACTCGGAGCAGACCTGCCACTTGCCATCTCCGTCCAGCTGAAAGGCAATGATATTACAAGCTTCTTTTGTGCTTCTCTTGCAAAGCGAATTTCCATTTAAATGCATATTCTGACCTTCCTTTCAGGCAGAATAAATAAGCAATAAATTATTCATTGGAAGTGTTTAGCATAGGTGAAAATTAATACTTTAGCCAAGCGGGGAACATTTTGACTTAAAAAAAAAGTCCAATTATGTTCTATCGGACCAAGGTGGTAACAGAACATGATCATTGCTGCGTCTTCAGCTGCATTCTTCTATTTATCAAGGTTTCATTCATCTGTTTAATACCTGGACCCCCTTCATCTGATGAAATTACAATAATGTGACCTGATCGTGTCCTATGGGGGAAGAGATTAAGGTCCCAGATCGCTAAACTATGTTCTCTCAACTGTAACAGATGACTAGGATGTCATTCAAATGAACAGAACATTACCTAATTGTGCAGAAATTGCTACTATGCAAACACTGCTTGGGAAGAAGGTTCGGGGCATTGTGTAGCTGTCAATCAAGTGTTTTTCTCATGGCTGTGCTTTAAATAGAGCGCGGCCTGTCCATTATAACAATTTTCTGTTTGCCTCAGAAAGGTCCTCTACCATTTTTGACTATTACTAAGACCTGAATAGTGAGTGCCAATTTTCTAAAAGCTTCCTAGTTCTTCTTTGGTGTTACCATGTAAATTATTGAAATTTCTTGGGACGCACGAATACAATTGCAGCTCTCACAAATTCTAAGAAAATGAAGGAGATGTTGACCTCTTCTCTACTACTAAATTGCACAACGTTTTTTTTTTGAGATTTCTAAGTAAATATTATAAACTTTAGTCATAAAAGAAACTTTAACCTGTTAAGATCATGGAATATTTTGGCTTGTAATCAATAATGTATGAAGAACACCAACTATTTCAACAAATCTTTTATAAGGCCTAATGTGCACTATTGTGTGTATTTTGTGGACTGCAAGCAATGGCTGTGTGTCGTTACTTGCACAATACTGGCGCACTTCATAAATACACTTCATAAATAGATATGCAACCAGTTTAAACATGTATTTACATAGTTGCATAGTTTATACGGTTGAAAAAAGACACGTCCTTCATTTAAACCAAGGAAGGGAAGAAATTGGATGAGGAAGCGATTTAGGGGAAACAATTCTATATAACATAACCATCAATGTTATTTGGGTGTACAAAGGCATCTAGACCCTTATTGAAGCTCTCTGTTGTGCCTGCTGTGACCAGCACCTGAGACAGGTTATACCATGGGTTCACGGGCTAAGTCTTCTCCATAGCAGGTAAGTCTTTGCGGACGTTAACCCGTCCAATGCTGCTGTCGGCTTAAAACAAATGGTGGCGCATTGGCCCTTGACGAAGATCTTCGTTCCCCGTGATGTCATCGGGGGCTGCGATCCTCACCACGACAGCCTCAGGTCTTCCGAACACCCGAGGCTGTCTTGTTTTAACCCATTCATTACAATGTGAAATTAGCTCTTCGCTGGTGGGTGGCCACTAGCTTCTATGATGTCTCCCAAATTCCGTGCATAGAAATTAAATTTGTCCATTGGGGTTTTAACTGTCATTACTAAAATAAATAAAAAAACAGTTTTTCAATATAAACTATGAGAAGTTATGAAAAACACAATGGTACCAAGAAAAGATGTTTCACAATTTTAGCTCATTAGGAATACACATTTTTAATGACCAATATAAGTCAAGACTTCTTCAGAGGTGATAGGTTATCCTTAATTGATAACTATCGATCATGTATTCACAATACTGCCTGTATAATATATGTATATTATGTTGTGTCATGAAAAATATACATTCTAATGTTATTGATTGTACTTTCAGTAGAATGAAGTCTGGTTTCAAGCAAGACAATTATATACATTGTGCCCTCATACAAGTAATACACTCAATAGATTGATTTCTTCATTCCAATACTAAAGGGGATATTAAAAATTTAAATCAAACTGTAACAAGATGAGGACATCAAGAAAATTGTTTTAGGTTGCAGTATTGGACACTAAGTTTTACCTTTAGGGTCTGTAATTATGAGTTTGATTATAAAATTATTTTTGTTTTGAGAGATTTATACTAAAATAGTTATGGGGCAACTCAGTGGGGGGGGGGGGTGTTTACTAATTCTGGCGCAAGCACGACTTTCGGCATCGGAGATCAGTCTCCGGAAAGCACAGCCCGATGTTTTAAAGTGACGCACGGCTGTAAGTAAATAATGGGTAGATGGTAATAATCAGTCGTGCGCCATAAAATCAACGAGATGTGCGCCAAAATCTTACATGTTCTGCGCCTCAATTTTGCTCTCTGACCAATTTTTTCCTGGTCTATTGTGTGCCAAAATTTGCACAAAAAAACCCTGACAAAATAAACATAAATGTGACGGATAATGTGGAAAAGTTAGGCCACGCCCACTTGATTAAAAAAAAAAAACCCGGAGGAGTCGGGATAGTCAGAAACATCTGTTCTTTCTGACTCAAACTCACTATAAATGATCCACAACAATTCTGAACCAAAAAAAAAGTAAAATCCTTTATTTGGCGCAGATATGATAATACATGTCCCCCAGTGTCTCAGTGTAAGCATTGTAAAAATACATCAAAACTGTTATAACTGTTATACTGTTATATGTTGGAAATAGAGCCAGAGCCTAAACCCCATTCCCAGTTGTCCTTGCCTAATTGCCCTACCTACCCTAGGAGTTGATGTTCCCTTCCACAAAAGTGCAAAACACAGTGACAAAGACAAGACAATACAAACTGAGAGGGAGAGACAAATATGTGTCAGAACCAGGAACCAGTACAAAATCTCTACAGACACAAGATGAGGCAGTGCAATTATTGCATGTTGCAATTCTAAATAGATGGGTTCTCTGGTTACGTTTGGAAGGTGGAGAACAATCTGGAAAAGTCCAATAAACAGAGGTGAAATGCGAAAGACTTGCTCCAGAAAGAGATTGGATCAGTTCTCTGACATCAGACAGGGCAGCTATAAAAAGTGAAAATGTTGTCAATTACAGTGGACTAACTATTGATGAACCAGAGCAGAGTTTTCAGGAGACAGATGGGAGTGGTGAAAATCACTCAAGGCTGTTAGGAAAAGAAATACCACTGTTAAGACTAGTAAAAGAAATGAAACAAATATATTCTTAGCCCTGCACAGCCGTATCTTACAGAAAGAGAATGATTGCGGCACACATATAACAACATTGTAGGACAGAAACCTTCTCCCCCACCTCCACAAGTAGTGAGGTATTTTATAGAAACCAGAACACTGTTTCTATTTTGATGTAAAGCTGAATTTGTAAAGCTATGTTGCTCATCATCATGAATTTGTGTAATGGAGGACTCCAGTATCCTCCTCCAACCCTCTGCTACTAGATTAAAATCAGTGGTCTTCAATATAGAAAAGTGATATCTTTGAAGAATTTCATGAGTAACATAAAATTAAGCAATATAGAGCCTGCTGCATCTCCTTTGTAACTTCTTGCTTTGAATTTGCATGTTGGGATAAAGGGCACCAAGGACTCTTATTAAAGTGGTTACTTGGCGCTCCCTGTGCATTTACTCAATTAGATATCATACAAAAGGGGTTGTTCCCTGTGTTCACTGATACTACAGACTAAATCATGTATGGTTGGTGGGTTAAGCCATGATAAATAGTGCTAGCTGGTTGGTAATTGCAGGGGCTCCCCTCTTCCCATTAAATACCTATCCTGTCTATGTTTTACAGCAGAATGAAACTCACTCTTTTTTGTGTTCAAGGAATGTTTTCCATTTACAGCAGAATCACCAGTTATGAAAGTTCAGGAGACCTTAATAAGGTCCTAGCTTATGCAGCCTCCTCTAACTTACTACATTTTGCTTCCCTAAGGCCAAAGACTCAACTAGCCTCACGGTAGATGCAGGTAATGGTCCCTGCTATGTTACATTCAGACGTGAATATTGCAAATCTTAGCTTAGTGAGATTAAATAAAGAAAAGCCTCCAAAACCAGAAACATATTCATTTTTCTCAAGGTTACCCTGAAAAACACTTTGAGCTGTTTATCTTTTCCATAAAGTAAATCAGTTTTTTTTTCTAATTCTATGGCTTAAGAATGTAATGGCCTTGTTCCTAATGTACTGTAGTAGAATTAGATGTAAAACATCTCAACCGGGGAGATTTATTTATCTGTCCATGACAGAATTGTTGTCATTTGCACAAAAGTTTTTAAACAGTTTTCTGGATCTCCTATGACTAGCTTGACAAAAGGGTGTGATCTAACAAAAGGGGCATGGCCTCGCAACCAAAATAATGCTGACTTGACAGAGTTTTGTCGCAGTTTTGGTGTAAAGTAAATCTGCCCTGCTATGTTCTCTTATTCTTGCAATAATAAAGTCCAGAGTTAGGATCACAAAAAATAGGTTTGAGATTTAAATAATAAATTGAATAAGGAATAGATTTTCCAAGGTTTTTGTTTGTGAAGAAAGTATTACTGGGTTTATCCACCTTTCAAAACCTTTAATGGAATGAATGGGCAGTTAATGCACAGAAGAATCCACAAACCACTTAGTAAAATTTGATGTTAATCTATGTAGAGTAAAACATTTACTGTATTCTAACATATGTGCCAGAATCATCCACTGTCCAGAAAGTACAGCTGAGGATGCACTGAAGGTATCATTGTGTTTCACTCTGACACTGCTAGTGTGAACACTGGTTTATTCTTGTTGACTAGCTTGATTGATTTTGCACCACATCCTTCAGTCTCCTACAGCATCAATCTGGTTCTTCAGTATTTTACCTGCATTGATTAAAAGTATTTCTCTCCAATCACCTTCCGGACAGAGACCTTGCGACACAATTACTTACCCGGTCCATGGAGTTCCCCGAAAGTGCATTGTCCGACGATAATGCACTGTGCCGTGAGTCACTAAGGTCGTGCGCCTGATATCCTGCATGTGACGCTTCCCCTCTCAGATCCGATGGAGTTCACCTTCTTCTTCCTGGTGCATGTAAGTGCATTGTCTTGCGACACAATTTGAAAGTTAAATCCTGCGTTCAGTCCGAATCAGTTGGATTGTCCGACGGCACGCCCCCCGATTTCTGTCGAATGAAAGCCAGTGCAGCTGCGCCAAAATCCGATTGCGTGCAACACAATCCCAGCACCGACACCTGTTAAATTCCTGTCAAAGCCGTGCAATCCTCGAAACTGTCGGAAAGTCTGACGAAATTGTGATCCGACCCTTAGTAAATAATCCCCGATATTTCTATTATAAGATCTGAGTACTTTGTGCATGCTATAGACTTCTGCTGGAAAACACTTGGTATCTTGGTATCCAAGATATGGTATTTTTACCCTCTGCGTGTCTTCTTGTTTTTTTCCTGGATCAGGAGACTATTCTTCTGTGTTTGTATTGTCTTGTTTTAGTCTGTGTATTTTGCACTTTAGTGGAGGAAAGGAACTTGGACTAGTTGTCCCACATGACCTATGATAAGTGCAGAAATAGGCAGGGACAGCTTGGAACGAGTTTAGTCTCTGTGTCACCTGTTTAATCTGAGAGCCTGTATATGCTTTCAAGATTTAGAAATATAAACATCTATTATAACCTTTATTTTTATTATTGCACTTACATACCCAAGCATTTTTCTGTAAGAAGTAGAATGATAAAATAAATGCATTTTCTCCAAAAGTAACCTTTAGCAAAAAAAAATGTTTCTTAAAAAAAATGATTTCAGGTTTTGAACCAATAAATTCTTTCAGTGAACATAAATCTCTTTGGTAATAAATTTAAACTCTTCATATTCAGAGGGAGTATATTCAGCCCCAGAAGTACAGACTATTCAGAATTTTAATTTCTGTTCAGTTGTAGTATTGCATAGGTGTGAAGATGCAAAACGGAGGGAAAACAACACAAAATAGGACTAAATATAATAAAAAAACTCTTAAAAGTGTCTGAGAGTAAAACTGTTCCAGTTGCTCATGGCAACCAACCAATCAGACCTCAGCTTTTATTGTCTTACAGCAGTTTATAAAATTAAAGCTGAGTTCTGATTGGTTGCCACAAGCAACTAGAACAGCCTTGCTCTCTTTTGATAAATCTCCTCCCTTAGGCTCATGTCTTAAATTTGGGAGAGAAGCCTGATTTAACATAAAAATTCATCATTTTGATTATTTCTTGGATATAAACTGAAAAAGATTGAGACAGAAATGAAAGGACAAAAGAGAAAACTAATTGTGCTTCCAGGGGTGAGAAAAGAAAAAAACAAACTTACAGAGTCTAAAAAAGTTTTATTAAGCTTGTTTGCAAACCTTCAAATGTAACCTAAAAAAACCGACCTGTTCAGGATCACCTGCAACACTCATTAACTGCTCTGCTCCCGCACCTCATGTCTCCATCTACTCTCCCATATAAATTGTGAGCCCTCACGGCAGGGTTCTCCTCCCACTTGTTCCAGATCTCTGTAGGTTGTGTATTTGTACATGTACTTGTCTTTATGTATGTGAATCCATTATTGATTGTACAGAACCATAATATTAATGGTGCTCTATAAATAAATAATAATATTATTTCATGGGTAGCCTAGGTGGGAGAGAAGATGTTTTTTTAAACTATTGAGAGCTGTTAATAGGCGGACACATACTAAAACGTTCTGGTTCATTAGAAGTCTGGGTTTGGGTCTGGGTCTGACTCAAACCCCCTTCCAGTAAAGCCTGTAAACAGTGATGGCAACAATCACAGGTGATTTTGTTATTTCATTTCCATTTTTCACTCCCCTTGGATTTTATGGCTTTCACTGTGCATCCCAAATGACATGTCTACTTTATTCTTTGGTCACTGCGATCATGGGGATACCAAATTTGTATAGGTTTTTTAATGTTTTTATACATTTAAAAAAATGAAGACCTCCTGTACAATTTTTTTTTTTTAATTTTACCATCTTCTGGTGCTAAATACTTTTTCATACTTTGGTGTATGGAGCTGTGGTTGGTGTCATTGTTTGCGACTTTTGATGGCGTTTTCATTGTTAGAATTTTTAGGACTGTGCGACCTTTTGATCACTTTTAAAGTGATAAACCGTTATCGTAGATCGGGCATTTTCGGATGCTGCAATACCTAATGTGTTTATGATTTTTACGGTTTATTAAGACCCCTGGCTGTCATAGCGACAGATCGCCGCGCCCTGATGACGTCACAGGGAGCGAAGATTCACAGCAAGATTGCGGGGCCATCGTTTTCAAGCCGCCGGCAATGTTGCCGGAAAACACCCGCGATCGGTGCTAGCATCGGGAGGGGGTTGAAGGGGTATTCCAGGAATCAGCATAGGGGTATTCCAGGAATTCATATACAAATGGGTCCTTAAAATATAAGTTAACATGTATTTAGTTTTTATTTAAAATTTTGCTCCCGTTAGCAGAAAAATGCTGATGACATGCACTGTAATGAACAATTAAAATGCTACTGGCCCTTTCATCAGTCCGTTAATTTCCTTCGCGCAGTCCATTGTGGAGCAGACACAGGATAGAAGATGGCCGCTGGTCACATGTCCACATCACCTGGGCAAGTCATGTGATCACCACTATTGAGCTGTAGTTGGTTGGTTGCACCAGTATGGCCAGTGTTTTGGTGATGGCAGTTACACATCATTACTATGATAACAGAGCAAGAAAACATGGTAGATCAACACTGGGAGCAGAGCATAAGAGGGAGGAGGAGTTACTGAGAACTAAAGGATCTTGGGACTTGTAGTTTCCAGTGTCAGCCATCTTGGTGATAACTCTGCATACTTTAGTGAGGCCATAAAATTTTATGAATCATAAAATCAAACTATTTAAGCTCCATTTTTGTGACTAATGACACTAAGTTTTGTTACATTCATTTATTTATAGCATTATGGGTTTTTGTATTAGACGTTCATATTCCCAGAATACCCCTTTAATGAACTTGGTGCAAGCAGGGTCAATGTCAAAGTGACTAAGTCCTATGTTCTTTTGGTGCAATGCAAAGTCACAAAACGGTAATTGCTCCCCAACTGCGCCAAAACATAGACACATAGACAAAACAGAAACCGATAAATCAACCCCAATACATTTTATGGATCAAGCATCTTATTATTATTGGGAGGATTTATTCAGAATAATTCACCTTTTTTTTTCATTTTTAACTATTGCACTCCCAAATTGCTGATTTCACCCATTACAATAAAAAAATATTTCTAATTACATTCCAACCTGCAGCTTTTTCTGCATATTTGAGGCTTCTGTTCTTTTCTGGGTTCAGGATGTTAGCAGGGGAGATTTGTTTTACTTTCTTAAAAAGTTCAGCTTTTACGTTATGCTAATAAGTGTTCAATTTCAATGTTAGATTTCTTGTCTACAGAAATTCCAGCCCCACAGAGACACCTTGCAGGAAAAAATTCTGCAGCTCCCAATAATTGAAGAATTGACCCACTGGCATTAACAGACTAATGAGCCATCGCAATGTTTTGACCTTGTACCTCACAATTCTGGCAGATAAGGCAACAAGTAACTTCCCTTTGCTAGCACAAAAATGCCAAGTAATTGGGAACAGGTAGCTCCAAATGGCCACCATTCCCCTTATCTCCCAGCAGCACAGCGTTCCTTCAGACTGAACGACCTTCTATGTGCTTGGGATCCTCTGTTTTCTGAATGTGTATATATCATAAATTATTAATTCCATATTTCTGCACAGTGTGACATACCTACACCCCTCTTCTTTCTGGAGTTTGTTAACCTAACAGGTCATTATGTACTTTAGAAAAATATGCTTCATTGGTTAAATTATTTTCCTAGAACACATCACCGTATATATAACTGGAGCATAGTCACTATCTATTCCATATTATAAAGCTTTCTACCATATATAGAGCTCAAATAGATTATTTACTGTATATAAGCTGCCATTATAGGGGTACCTATTGAACATAGAGCAGACTTGCTGTATCTAAACAGTTAGTGTACATGTAAAAGTTGCAAGATGAGTCCAAGCCCAAGTGTCCATTAGTCATAAAGGGGTTGTCTGGAGGTTAAATAACATTATTGCTTCCAAAAACAGCACTACCCCGGACCATGGTATTGCAACTAAGATGCATTCTCTATATGATTGGGTTGCAACGCCAGTACAAACCATGTTCAGTTTTGACACTGTTTTTGGAAGAAAGCAACCATATTTTCCAACCTCCCTAAGTCCCTAAGTCAACCACTTAAAAAAATATCCAAGGATACTCACCTGTGCTCGTCATCATCTTGATCCCGGCAGTGTTCTTCAATAAGCTTCACACGTGGGGACCACGTATGGAAGCTTAGGGACAAGATTTCCGGCGCTCTGGGCTGCTAATCATGCATGCCGCTGCACCTCCATCTTCCATGCTGGAAGCATGGGAAAGCAAGGTGACATCACATGAGGGCAGTGACATCATGTGAACAGGTGAGGGGGTGTGCATAATTAGCAGCCCAGAGCATTGGACATCTTGTCCCTACACTCCATGCTGCTAATTATGAGTTTCTTTTCTAGTGTGTCAAGCTTAGCAAAGACAAGTTCCGGGATCAAGGTGAAGAGGAGTGGAGGTGAGAATCCTTAGATGTTTTTTTGGTTTTTTAAGTGGTTGATTTATGACACTAAAAAGCCTCCTTAGCACACTTGAATTTTTAGATATGTGCAAATTACATCATCATTTCTTTTAAACATAGAAACTTTTTTCAAGTTCAATTATGATCAACTCTACTGTTCATATAAATGTAATCAATCTGCTTATGAGTTCTGTTGAGTTCTATTTTTAACATACAGGACTATTTTCTTAGCCAGTATTGGTCTCACTTCAGTGTAAGTAAAGATGCATCTCATAAGTTAGGATCAGCAGACCTAACAAAGCTTGTAACTCTCGCAAAACACCTGTCATTGGTGCTGGCGCCAATCTGTTGTGTTAACTCTATAAATCAAGTAATGAAGGAACAGTAAACCAGATCTGTTTTACCTGGTCAAACATGAGCTGGCACTACCACTGGCTTTGCTTCATCCAAAGGCACAAATGGAAATCAATGGCAATCAGAATAATATTGGAAGAGAATTGGTGACGCTCAGCGAAAAGCAGAGCCATTAATATGTAAAAATTGAAGACACAATGCAAGCGACACTCATAGGACAGGGAGGTAAAAGCCTAAACAAATGGATAACAACCAGCTCCTCGGCACAATCCGGTGCTTTGTTTTGCCATACAACATGAAAAAAACGCGCAAGTAAGGCTGGGGGTGCAAGGGGTGCAAGAAACGACCCGCTGCCCTTAATTTGTGTTCAGTTTTTCCCTCCCTGTCCCATGACTATCTCTTCAATAAAGAAGATTAGCTCATTGAGTGCCACTTCCATTGTGTCTTCAATTGTTGCTAACCTCTATAAATGCAGCTAGGGGCGGCAACATTTAAATCAATGTAGGTGGGAAGATCGTTGGTGCCTGGGAGTGATGATCATGTTAGTGCCTGCCCTCAACATTGATTAAGATGCTGCCTTTGCCAGTGGCATTTAAATAGTGTTGTCACTGATCACAGGTGTTACCGGCAAGAATTGAGCTGTACCCAAACCCAAACTTCCGATGAAGGTCGGGATCAAGTCCATGCAAAATTTGAACTCAACACTTCTCAATAAATTAATTGCCAGAAAAGCTAATTTGAATTACCTAGGAAGTTGAGTGGACTTGATCTGTTATTTCCTATACAGACACACCCAGTAAACATCATGCTAGTCTCTATATCAAAAAACTCCCTCTTCTAATTTGGTCTACCGGTAGTAACTGGCAGGGTTTGCGCCCATATTCACTAAGAGGCCGGAACCTCTAAGGCTGTCATTCTAAATGACAGCCTTAAGGAATTACTCCCTAATTTTCTCTAAATGAGTTAAGTGCCTTGTCACTCCAGCAAATCGTAGGTTATGACCACTTTAGGCAATTCCAGTCCAAATCTCCCCCATGTGTCTTCATGTGGCCACTCATAGCTTAAGATGTTAATGTGGGCTTGTCATGGATTCTGCCATTATTGTATTATGAGAAAATGGAGTCATTGCCATTTACATTTAAGACATTTTAGAACCAACTACTAGATTTGCAAAGGATCATGGACTCAAGCTACAATGTATTCTACTAAATGTTGCTGCTAGAATAGTTCTGACCTGGCCACTTGACATGTAGATATCAGAATGAATCGCTCGATACTCATAATAATCTTTACTTTTTATTAGCAAATTAGCACAAGGATTGTAAGGACATTTATCTATCTATTCCAGAATTTTCTCTTAGGCAGGAAAGAATTGAAATCTAAACCAAGAAAATCAATATGACCATATCCTCTCTTTCTCTTTCCAAGATTCCCTTCTTCTCTCCCTCCCTCCGTCTTTCTGCATCTCCCCTGTCGGTTTTATCCATTTGAATGACAATTGCTTACACAACACCTCTCTGTTCTTCCAACCAACCTGCTGTCCAGAACTTCCCATCACTATCCCAGTGTATTGTGGGATTGTTTGTCCCTGTGAAATCTCGTGCCGTGAAACTGAAAGACAAACATGTAGACTGATGTGTCTGTTGTGACAGTAGATAGTCTCATACTGGGAGATGTTTACAGCTATGTTCCTCGGCTATACATTGCTATAGTCCTTGTTTATTGGCAATAAAATAACTATAACAACAATACTATAGTAAGAAGGGGCTAAAACTCAAGAATGCTAAAATATTTAGAATATGGGGACAAATTGAAGATCTTGTGTTTATGTGTATTAAAGGGGTTTTCCACTTGTACTTGATATTGTTTGTGCAATAAAAAGTTTCAGTGTTCAAATTTACTTTCTGTATCAATTCCTTATAGTCTTCTAGATTTGTGTTCTCTGTCTTTTGTAACGGTCCACAGACAACAGAACTAAAAGCCTCTATGGGAAGAGTCCGGAGGGAGGAGTCTGTGGACCAGTGAACCCTCTGGACCAGCGCAGGAGATGTAGAGGGTACTAGCCGACACCTGGGACCGGAGTCTAAGTGGTACCTGGTCTTCACCAGAGCCCACAGCAAAGCGGAATGGTCTTGCTGCGGCAGGCTGCCACCAGGTCGTTCCACGGGTGTGACTAGGCTCACAGTGGCAGCCAGGGTTGATTTAGATGTAGGACACAGTCCGAGCCTGGGTTGACAGCAGGAATGCGGCTCCAAAGGATGAGCTGGAACTCATGGCAGGCAAGCAGGCAGTAGCTGGCACAGGTCCCAGGCAGGCAGGAAAGGACATGTCCTTGGAGGAGAGATGGTGGCTTGGAGGTGTCTGGGAACGTTGGAACACAGGACCCACCCGGAGCGTCAGGGAACGCTGGGAGACAGGACACACTGAGGCATCTGGAAACGCTGGAGGAAAACAGGGAACACGGAGTCATCTGGAAACGCTGGAGACAGGAACACCAGGGAACACGGAGGCATCTGGAAATGCTGACGGACTTTCTTCTTCAGCAGGAACCGCTGTGAGAAGCGAGGTGTGGAAACCTTGGAAGTTTCTTGAAGAATGCTGAAGATCCAGCCAGGAAGGAAGGTAGGTGCCGGATTATAAGGGCGAGGCCGGAATAACGAGCTCCAATCAGTAGAGCGCTGGCCCTTTAAGTCCAGGTGAGCCGGCGAGCGTGCCCTAGGAGTGGGAGAATGCGGCCTAGACGATCGGGAAGCAGGCTCATGGAGAGGAGAAGTCCGGGCCAGGCGGGTGCCGCGCCACACCGAGGGACGCGAGTGTGCACGTGATCAGTACCGAGGATCGCGGGCATGGCCATGACATCATTCAATAGGAAACTTCCTTATTTACATCCTGTGGGTAGACACCGGTCCTGGTCATGTGATGTCACACAGAGTCACAGCTCGTTATATCCCTGGTCATGTGATGTCACACTGGTGCAGGGCTCTTTATTTCCCTGGTCATGTGATGTCACACAAGTGCGTGGCTTGTTACAGTGATCAGAGCCTGTGTGACATTGACTGAACATAGACCAGTTTCTGTCTACAGGAAGTAAACAATAAAAATTCTTATAGAATGATAACAAGCAGAGATCTAGAAAAGTTTGATGCTTTTATATGAAAGTATATTGGAAAATTGTGTCAATTTTACTTACACAGACACAAAACATCACATAATCATTTACTAAAAGAAGACAACCCCTTTAATACAGCTGTAAAATGTCTCAAATGCCTCACCAAGGGAAGACTAAAACAACTTATCATGTCTCAGTTTGGACTTGTACAGTGAGCAGGACGTGCTGCTGAGGGAGCAGGCGCTGTGGGTAAGACAGTTTAACAGATCACAGAGGGACTAGGGCACGGGTGTCAAACACAAGGCCCCTTGTGCCAGCTCGCGAAGATTTAAAAGGCCAGCGCACCACTGATTGGTGCTGGCCATCCCAGGATATAGTTAAAAACTGGCTCTCCAAGCATTCCCTGCCAGATCTTCTTGCTCTATGCTGTTGAGAAAGCTTGTGTCCCTGGCTTGTGCTTGTTTATCGATTTCCCATTATGACTCCGGTTCCATGTTTGACTTTGATCCTGTTCCTCCTGCCCTATTGCTTTGTCCCTGACTCTAATCCCATGCTGCCCGTCCCGGCCTCCTGTCTGTCCCCGACTACGATTCTTTCTGACGTCTGTATACCTCGCTTTGGCTGCCACTGCAGACAAAGTCGCACCCGTGGAATGGCCAGGTGGTAACATGCCGTAGCAAGTCCAACCCGCTGTGCGGCTAGCTCTGGTGAAAATCGTGTGTCACTTCTGGTCCCAGGTGTTGGCTTACGTCATCTTCCGTGGTTGTTTTTTGAGCCTGACAGTCACACAGGTACACGGTTTGTTAGAATCCCAGATACATGTGTTATAATGAGCTGTGCACTTGTGTGACATCACATGACCATGGATTTAACCACAATAAGGAAACAAGGAAGCTTCCTACAGAAGGACAGCAAGCAGAGATCTAGAAAACTGTGAGGAATTTATACTGAAAGTATAAAATGAAAAATTGTATAACTTTTCTTTACACAAACAATATCCATTATTTGCTGATAGTGGACAACCCCTATAATCAGTCCTTTCTACTGAATAGTTATCTTGGAAATCAGTTGGTGGTCTATCATCTGGATCACTGACAATGTTCACCAGTGAATAATGTTGAGTGGATTCAAACTTTCCCCAACTGCAGCATTTAGATTGCAGTAATACTTCCCTAGTGGTGGGGCAGTGGGTGTCTATTTTGGAGAGGATTTTCCCTTCCCAATACAGACATCTTAGTGCCAGCGCATAGAAACATAATGGGGCACATTTACAAAGGGGTCCAACGCCGCCCCAGGTTTTTGGCACACGCGATTGGATTGTGGCGCATCGGCGCTGGCTTCCATGCGACAGAAATCGGGGCATTATTTAAATGCCGCTGGTGACTTTGCCAGCTGCATTTAAACAGTTAACACCTGGTACCAGTTCATGTGTTACTGGTTAGGGTCAGGGGTTAGTATCCAAACTGAGACCTGAACAGATTTTTAAAATTCCTGAATTTTACTGGGTCCCCTCATCGCTACTTGTAAAACAGATCTTATGCAGATTTATGCTGTGAATCTTCTTTGATAAGTAATGACTTGTCCTCCGCATATGTGGCTGGTCTATTCCTTAAAATATGCGCTCATGCATTTTCTTTCTTTCGCTCTACAGTAAGCTGTCAGCTCCATTTTCACTCAAATTATGTTTGTATATTTTAATTAACCTTTGCTTTTTTTCCCTCTGCACAATGTGTTGGAAAGTATTCGGAGACATTAGAAATAATGGGAAAACTAGCAACATCAACCTTGCACCAAAGCGTCGGAGTCCCAATGGCTTTGTGTTTTAATAACACTTTCACCATTCACATGGTGATACTTTTTCAGTTTTTTTTTTAGTTTGAAGAAGACATTTAAAGTCATTTTCTCATAATGTGCAGATTTCAATGCTTTTCATCTGCTGCATTCAGCCCACGAGTGTGAGTTTTAACTCCGGGTCATCGATGAGAAACCTGAGAATCCATAATTAGTCCCAATGATATGACCTAAAATGCATATGTTCCCCGGTGTCTTCAGATGTATCATCAACTTTATAAAGACAGACCATTTCCAATCAGTGTTTCCCATTACGCCCGCCACCTGCAAAAGATGGATTTTATGTGAAACAAGTCCAGTCACACACACTAATTCTAAATTTCGCCCGTATATTATAGCAACAGACCATTTCTCTCTGTTGTGCTTAATGAATTTCTTTCCATTATGGAACGCCTAACATATCAGGGCTCGATGCAAGGCCGTTCAGCTCCAATTATTGACAAAGATATTGGCCTTTGGAGGGCGAGTTAATGGCCATTTTTCTTTCGGCTTCGATCTATAAAAAACCTCCTGGGAAAACGTACAATGGTTTGTTTGTCAGAGAATATTCTGTCTCTATAGTGTACTATGTTTGAGACTAATCTGATCCAATAGATGCAGCAATTACCCGATCAAATATCTCACCCCATAAATGAAGTGATGGCGATAGAGTGACTATTATTCATAGTAAGACTACCTTATAATGTCTGCAAAATACTGGACAGCCTTCTTAAAATAGAAGATATGTATTTATATTACAAGACATTGTTATGGCCAACGATTTACAATCAAATGAAGACAAAACATTGCCTTTAAAGGGATATTTCCATCTCAGCATTCACATTTCATTTTATTCATTAGCCATATATAAAAAATTTATTCAATTGCATGTTATTACAAAAAATTTATCTGTGTGAGGATAATGGGGCAGATTTACTTACCCGGTCCGTTCGCGATCCAGCGGCACGTTCTCTGCGGTGGATTCGGGTCCGGCCGGGATTCATCAAGGTAGTTCCTCCGCTGTCCACCAGGTGGCGCTGCTGCGCTGAAAAGCATCTGAACGCGCTGGAGTTCACCGGGCCGGACCAAGTGAAGGTAAGCGCGTCCCAAGCGACACATTTCTTTTTTTTAAATGCGGCGGTTTTTCCGAATCTGTCGGGTTTTCGCTCGGCCACGCCCCCCGATTTCCGTTGTGTGCATGCCGGCGCCGATGCGCCACAATCCGATTGCGTGCACCAAAATCACGGGGCAATACAGGGGAAATCGGCGCAAATCGGAAATATTCGGGTAACACGTCGGGAAAACGCGAATCGGGCCCTTAGTAAATGACCCCCAATGTCCCATAAATGTAGCCATGGTGTCCGTTAGAAACAAAATAGGTGTCCTTAGATACGACCAACCCCACACTGTGCGGGGTTTTCTCATAGAGTATTTTATTTTCAATTCTCCACAGGCAAAGCACTTAATGTATGTTCACTAGGGTTCTGATTATTGGGAACCCTACCAATCACTAAATCCTTGATTTCAAAGTACAATTTTTAAATGGTGCTTGACTTCTGTGGCAGGGTCGGTATCTCCAGGCATCAGTAGGCCCCTGGTCGACAAAGCCTCAGTAGGCCCCTCTGCAGTGAACTCATGTGGAAGCATAAAAATTTCAGAAACTAAAACAGTCTTCTGTTCCTTAGTTTCTCATATCAAATAGCCCCCTCATAATAAAGTTATATAAGCCCCCCTCACACACTACAGATTTCTTAAATACAGCCCACCCCCATGGTTTCCTTATGTACAGCCCCGTGTAAGCCCCCCAGCAGCTCTGGTATGCCCAGGTATGCCCAGTGTGCAGGAACTGTTCTATGGGCTCACTGCCCGAGAAACAAAGATAGAGCAGGGCCTTTTCCTTCCCTTGTTTGTGGCTTAGGCCGTCTTTTACATTTCTCCTTGGTGTATGAGTGGAACTCAACTGTGGATGACACGAGTGGACCACTGTTTGCTTCCCACAACATGTGTCGTGTGCAGTAAGTCTTAGACTAGACAGTCTTATGCTGAGCTACAGTTAGCAAAGTGTCTGAAAATAGAAAATGAATCTGGCTAAGTATAAGAATATCTAGAAGTACTTTGCACCTCCTATTGGTTGATTAGCATAACTTGTAGTGCACTGGGATTTTCCCATGAAACCCTGCCCCCTTTCCCTAGATCACGTCTTGTTGCATTAGTTGTTAAAGATTCTGAAAACGGTCTAAAACCCTTGATACATGTTGTGCAAATTATATCCTTATTGTGTCATCATCTTTTTATTTCTCCAATCCGATCAACCAACTATTCCAAATACCCTAAACAAAACTGTAAATGGGCCCCTTGTTTTTGAATAGCTCATTGTAGAGCAATTTAAACCCCCCCCCCAAGTCTGTCTAGAGACGAGAGACAAACAAATTGCTCCTTTATGCACCAGTGGCCCTTCATGCATTCAGAACTCATTGTATTATGTTACTTTTTTTAGAAAATCAGATGTATACACAGATCTTTTCTTCTCCTGTCTCGGTTTGTAGGCATTGTGTCAAGTTAGGAGTCGGAACAACAATGTCAGACAGGAGCAAAGGAAGATTGATGACCTCAGTGGAAAGAAAGTTTCTCTGGGTGTATTCAGGCATTTGTACAACCATGTCAACATTACTTGTATGGTCAACAACCGTTTTGCTTAATGGATTTTGACTCAGAGTCAGGTAATAGAAAAATTGGAGAAAGCACAATTTGTGTCTTTATATTTATTTATGTTTTCTGTTACATTGGGGGTCATTTACTAAGGGCCCGATTCACGTTTTCCCGATGTGTTACCCGAATATTTCAGATTTCTCCCTGAATTGCCCCGGGATTTTGGCGCATGCGATCGGATTGTGACGCATCGGCGCTGGCATGCATGCGACGGAAATCGGGGGGCGTGGCCGAACGAAAACCTGATGGATTTGGAAAAACCGCCGCATTTTTTTAAAAAAATCTGTCGCAGAGCTTGCAATTACCTTCACTCAGCCCGGCTCGGTGTATTCCAGTGCGTTCCAGAGAACTTCAGCACAGCAGCGCCACCTGGTGGATGTCGGAGGAACTACCTTAATAAATTCCGTCCGGACCCGAATCCAGCGCAGAGAACGCGCCGCTGGATCGCGAATGGACCGGGTAAGTAAATCTGCCCCAATGTTTTTGCTTTGAACCAAAAAGGGGACAGGGAACAGCCTCATGGCTCTAATACCAAACACTGTATGACTATGTCTTAGTATCTCAGTTTTAAGACTTAATGCACCCACATAAATAAGAACACCTTGATTTTATTCAAACTATCTTTTGCATGTGGTGTAGCCTTTCATTCAAACAGCGTTTTAAAGGGGACGTCCGTAGGTAAAGCTGTTAGATAAACATCCATCCAACAACTATTAGTAATTTATTATTATTAATTTAGTTGAATTTTAATTAAATTCACTGCCACAAAAAAAAAAAAAAAAATGCTCCAAATGAGGAATTCCTATAAATCGTCTGCTGCTTCTGATGCAAGTAAAAAATCTAGGGCGTAGTTCTGTTTGCACCACAGATTTCAATTGTTCTAGTTCATAGGTGGCTTACTGACGTCTGGTACATCCCTCAATGGACTGAAAGAGCACATTGATGTAAAAGATTTCCCCTACAGAAAATAGGTAATATGGATGGTTTAACTTCTAAAATAGCTTTGTAATCATTTTCACAATTTTACACCTTTAGGGCGTAATAAAACTGCCGTCCAAGAGAAACTGGAGTGCTTACAGTAAACGAGTGCTAGAGACTTCTCTTCCTACCTGTTCGGCTTAGTATTGGAGATCAATTCCAATCACTAGGGATATCAACCGAGATGATGAGACCATCCAGGTGATGACCGTACATAAGATGACAAGCCCAAGATGTGGTAAGGTTATAATACAACAGCTTCAATGGGCCATTGATAGAGATCGTAGAGATTGGACCTCTGCCAAGTTGATCACAAAGAATTGCTTATCAATATTTCAAACCCAACCATTGACATTAAAAATACAATGCTTTCATCCTACTCACAGCTGATCAATTATGTTTGCAGTACCCGGGTTAGGGGTGACCCCAATGCTACGCTGGGTCTGCCAGGCAACATCGAAGTGTCATCATGTGTTGCTATTCTCTGGAAGGGATGGTAAGTTGTGGTGCACTCCAATGGGAAATAAGTCCATAGAGTCACAGGCTGCAGTGAAGAGTTTTTTTTTTCTTCACTGAGGAATTCAGGTGCAAAACAATAGAAGCAAAGCATAGACCTGACTTCTCCAATCTCCTCCCTGGCAGAAGAAGGATTAATGCTGAGGAAAGGCCTGGGCTAGCTGTCCCTCTCTTTCTAAGAAGCCTGTTATCCTGGTTACAAGCTAGAAGTCCAGGGTTTATGGAAGAATATCCCTGTCTCATCTTCTTCTTCTTCTGGTTGCTCAGGTAGACTGGCAGTCTTCCTCTTCAAGTTTTGTTCCCTAACTACAGGCACTAAGGACTGGACTGTTCTCCTAATACACTTTCAACTAGGACAGGAGTGGTTACATTTTAGCACAAAACAATGGAAAAGATTTTTCAATAGATTTACATTAAGTCCCGAAAATACTTTAAGGTTCTAAAGTGTAAACAATTTTCCAGACACCACCTGTCATTCTAAAGGTCAAGCTGTCTGCTGTCTGCTAAACAAGTCTGTTTTTCTTCTGCAAAACATCTCCAGCTATAGCTGAAAAATGATTGACTTCTATGAGAGAGAATTTAGAAATGTCTTTCAATGCTCATTAACTCTTTCTACTAGTCTATACAGATACAGTAATAATAAACATAAAGAAGTCTATAACAAAACACTATGGAGCACATTTACTTACCCGGTCCTGCGCGTTTCCCGATCCGTAGTGTCCTACGAGAATGAAAGTAGATTGTGTGCCCGATTTCCTGGATGTGTCGTTTCCCCTATCAGGTCCGCCAGTGTTCAACTTCTTCTTCCCGGTGAATGTAAGTGCTTGATCTTAAAGTTAAATCCTGCTATTTGTCCGAACCAGTCGGCCGCCCCCCGATTTGTGTCACATGAAAGACGATTTGTGTCACACTGAAATCCGATCACATGCAACACAATACCCTTCTAAATCCCTGTCCCGGCTGTGCGATCCCTGAAAAATTGGAAAAACCCAACGGAAATGTGGCCGAGTGACCCTTAGTAAATAAGCCCCTATATATTAATGTAAGTTAACTCTTCATGTAAAAGAAAGTGCTGATTTCATATAGGGGAATAAAGTTCATACCTACATGTTGCATGTAAAACTGATGAAAAAGATTTCTGTATTTCCAGTTACCAGGACATTTTCAATCTTTTTTTTTTTTTTGCTTATATAGTTACATATGCATAGTTTGGGTTTCTTTGTATCATTTTTAATTTTTTTTTCTTGAAAAATAATGTTAATAATCCTGTAGACTATCACCTGTGAGGTTGTTTGTGGCTGACACTGATTGTAATAAATAGATCTGAAGCACTTCATTGATAATTGCATTTGTTCATTAAATGGACTGAGCTATCAGTATTAATCAATTCAAGTGCAATTAAAGTATACTGCAGATCTATTCATTAGCGCTACTGTCAATCTGCTTAAAGCTACATATGTCAGATACTAATTTATGATAGGTGCTTAAAGTGTGATAAGTGTGATCTATAATATATACATAAAATAACTATACATGGATGCCTATTTATAGATACAAAGTAAGAGATGATAGACAGATAGATAGATAGATAGATAGATAGATATGAGATAGATAGATAGATAGATATGAGATAGATAGATAGATAGATAGATAGATAGATAGAGAATAAAAACAAAATCTCCTAAGCAAATAAAGAAAAATGTTATCTGGCTCTATAGGGGCTCTGGACTGATAGGAGGAAAGCCATGATTGGGAATAAAAAGAGTCTGCCACATCCCCCAATTATTATAATAATCTTCTGGTAGCTTGTTGTAGAGAAATTCATTGTAATAAATGTGTTGTTTATGCCCATTACAACATCTCTGAGAACTTCCCATTTTAATCTGTATGCTAATGAGGAAGTTGGGACACCAAAGTTATGCCTTATCTCTCATAGCACTGATATTGCTCACTGGACCATTACCGTCTCGATTAGATAAACAGTGAGAAACATGGGATAACATTGGAAGAAGATGGAAATGATTCTGGTGGCAGTATCAGTGTCCCAGGTGCTGTGGACATAAAATTAGTGCACCAACTTCCTTATTAGCATATGGATTAAAATGGGAATATCTTGGAAATGTCATAATGGCCAGAAATAATAAGTTACTGTACATTGGTTTACAACATACAACCTTTAGATTATAATGTTTGGTGAAAGTGGTAAGCTGGAAACAAGGATCTTTATAAGAACTTATTCACATGCATCTAAGCACATGCGGCAAACTAAAAGAGTGTCTTTTTTGATTGAAAGGAAACTAAATCTTGAGAAGACAGAGGGCCGAGGAAAGAATTGAGGTGAGTCACCATGTTTAAAGGTGATGTGTATCCCCTTCATGGCTATGTAAATAGATGATGTTCTCATCTATTGATGTTCATAGCTACAAAGTGCTGGTAGCTCTGTCAGATACTGATAGGAGGGGTGCCAAGCTAAAGAATGATGATCTGTGCTTAAGACTAGGAATTGGAGAACCCTTCCAAGAACTGACCTAAAATACTCCGGAAAAGGAAGTAAGAAGCCTCATCTAGATGATTCTTGCAATATATAATTTAGGTACCTAATTTACACATTTAGGCTTCATTCACACAGCGGCATGGGGGACGTATATACGGCCGACGTATATACAGCCATTATACGTCCCCCACAGATGGCAATGGGTGCACGGCGCCCTACGGGAGCGGTACGGTGCAGCACACATGCGGCATCGTAATGCTCCGTACCCCGGGAAAAGATAGGACATGTCCATACATCCCTATGGAGAGGGGCGGTGGTGATCAGGGCTCCTCCTCCTCTCCCCGCACACTGCCGTGTGCCCACTACGGTGGGCAACGGCAGTGTGCATGTAGCCTAAGACTTAATAAATACAGTATAGAAGTTGGTAAAATGGTATACTGTAAAAATAACTGTTTCACTGATAATTTGGGATGTGGGGGATTTTTATATGTAGTCCATTTTCTGAAAGAGAAATTATTAACTACCAAAACAGACTGTGGTGGAGATTTATTATCTGTCTGTCAGTTTTCTGTTGACGAAAGCACATGAATATCCCTGTCCCCATCAGTTTTTGATCTTCTCCGACCCGCACACCACTTTTACACCACTTTTATACCACTTTTACACCACTTCTACATTTACTATAGTATCCGCCAGAAAAGTGGCGGAAGCTATAGAAAAAACCTCTACAGATCTACAGGTCTGAACCCGTGGTTTTTGCACCAGTATCCATAAAGAGGTTGGAGCCCTCTGTGTGTGTGGTAATGGTGGGGGATTCATTGTTGACAGGTTCCCTTTAACAGCATTTACATGCATCCTGCATACTTACATTTTTTTCCATTTTTGTTAGAAATCTGAGTGGACACCGTAAGGTTTCTTTATCTGAATTTACAATGGCATTTTGTTAAAGAAAATCTTTTGCAACACGAACGCTTTCAATATTTTCCAGCACTGAATAGGTTCATTCAATCAGCGGTGGTGTAATTTTCTCCCCAGGTTTTCTAATAAAGCTGCCTCAGACTTGTAATTCATTCAGTCCATGTCTAGATTATTCCATTCTTAGTACGGTCACTTATTGTCTTCTGCTCTAATTCAATTGGCCTCCGAAGAATTGCTATTTTCTTTTTAACCAAATCATCACATGTGCTTAGAAAGTTTAACAATCGATGAACAAATGTTCCCATCTATCCGGAGACATGAGCGCAAAATGCCAGAGGATGTTTCTACACAAGAAATCTTTTCCATTATATTGATGACGCTCAGTCTGCAAAAGCAAAACTATTATTATTTTCACAGTAAATCCGTCAGCAGTTTTGACCATGTAAAACAGCAAATCCGTCAGCAGTTTTGACCATGTAAAACTGCAGACAGTGGCCCAGATTTATTATTTGTGCAGTTTGCCTCACTCGTAAATAAAGACCGGAGTGTGGCCTTTATGAATCTGGTGCACCCTGCTGGCGCCTGAAGCCCATGAACTGAGTGCTCCAGTTTTTCTTTAAAAAATTTCTAAAAATTGTGCAGGGACGGGGCAGGTACGCCTCACTCCACCCGCAGCTGTGCCCCATCATGCCCATA
Organism: Engystomops pustulosus; assembly: GCA_019512145.1. Lineage (NCBI taxonomy): Eukaryota > Metazoa > Chordata > Amphibia > Anura > Leptodactylidae > Engystomops > Engystomops pustulosus. The sequence continues at coordinate 25,737,724 of CM033643.1, read as the reverse complement.
ACATTATTAATTATATCATTATTGAAAGATAGATGGACTTTCCTTGGCAATGCTCAGTCAGGGTGTTATAATAATGACATAATAATAAAATGAGTAAAGGTTAAGGCATAACATGAAGCTCATGGGCTCCAGCGCAAAGTCTGTGCCAGGTCAACGACTATAATGTATGGTTTATAGTACTAGTCTTCTCCTATGGGAAAGTGACACTTTATGGGCCCCCTAAGTCTCTTGGGCCCGATTGCGACCGCACCCCCTCAATTTACACCCCTCACCTACACAATATTAAGAGGAAACAAAAAATTTGACATTGAATACATTTTCTGCAACAAGGCATACATTTGTATTCTTTTTATTTTTGCATTTCCGTGATGTATTACCATAGAATTATCACTTTTTTTCAATGCATTTGCCATATGTTAGAATTGCCCTATCTATATATAGAGCTGGCGTTCTAGCTTTTCAGTAACACATCTCAATTTTTCTGAGAGTGGAATATTTACAAGGTTTTCCTAATTACAGCACAAAGTTTATCGAAGCTCATTTGCTCTCCCTGCACAGTCTCGAGTCTCTTGGAGGAGACGTATGATTGATACGCAGGTGGAAGAAGAGGAAGATCCTCTCAGTTAGTGCAGCACAAAAAAACTGAAAATTCTGCCTTTCATGTACAGAAAAGGGGGGAGAAATGAAAAGCACAGTTAATTCAAAGAGTATCTCCAGGATTCCCTTGAGGGAAGTGGGAGTACTTGCTCTTTTTATCTGCTTTGAAGTTGATGGAAGCAGCATATCGAAACAAGAAGAATCCTACTTCATCAGTAGAAACCTGTGGTTGGAGGGCTACGGAACTAAAAATCATTTAGGGGAGAATGTAATTGCCAACTAATATACTTGAGAAGTCAGGTTGTTACAAAAGCTGCTCCCTTGAACTATATTGTCTGAGTTTTTGTTTGTAAATAAGATCTCACACTATTATACATGTTCGGACACTTTCTGTCATACTAGATATCTTTACTCTGCAACACAGTAAAGTGTGACTAATGCATGAGAGCATGTCATGTAAGATATTCAATAAAAAGATGCACTGGTTGTTAATTAACATGGAATCTTAATCGGCTTCCAGTTATAACATCTCATGGCTTCTTCCTTTTGATTGTATCTAACAACTCCAAACTCAAACAACTAGTTAAAAAAAAGAATCACGCAGAGTTCAATACAGGCGGTCCCCTACTTAAGAACACTCGACTTACATACGACCCCTAGTTACAAACGGACCTCTGGATATTGGTAATTTATTGTGCTTTAGTCCTAGGCTACAATAAACAGCTGTAACAGATATCACAGGTGTCTGTAATGAAGCTTTATTGTTAATCCTGGTTCTTATGACAACCCAACATTTTTAAAATCCAATTGTCACAGAGACCAAAAAAGTTCTGGCTGGGATTACAATGATAAAATATACAGTTCCGACTTGCATACAAATTCAACTTAAGAACAAACCTACAGACCCTATCTTGTATGTAACCCAGGGACTGCCTGTATTGGTTTCCAGGCATAAGGTTTTGACGCCAATCCGGTAACACATCCAGGTTGGGTGGCTGAACCCAAATGTCGCACGTGGACATCAAGTCTGCACATCTCTACTCACAAATGCTATTGGTCATGGACTTCTAGTCAACAATCACAACACCGAATAAGATAATAAATCATATATAAAAACAAAACACAGAGAATACAGAAGTGTGAAGTGAGGGAGAACCATGTCAAAACCGTACAAATTTGAGAGGCAAGAGATAGTCGAGTAACATACACAAGGAAGGATACACAGAATAGCAAAGCAATAGCAATAGAAAGCTAAACAGACAAGTGTCAGAAGACTTAAAATGAACCAGAAATCTTTGAATAAGTGTTTATTTTAAATGGAGAAAAGTTATCAGCATTATTTTTTTCATTATTCTATTGTTTTTGGTCCCCTTGACACAAAGACACTAGCTTATAGCATTTTCTACCATTATATATAGGCTGTAGTGCTGTAGAAACTATCTTTACTTATTGAGAATCTTTTAATAGATTGGGTGGACAGATAAGGGTGAAATGGATGCTGTCCCCAGCAGCTGACTGGGTTGACAGTCCAATACTTAGTCCACAACTAAACTAAAAAATGACCCAGCTCTTCCAAAGAAACTGATCCTGAAAGGCAGCAGTCAATCAAAATCAGCCCTGGGAGTGGTTTTCAATCACTGTCCTGAAAATGCTGATGAAGGGATTCATCCTTTATTCCCAAAGCTTCTAGTAACATATCCAGGAAGTGAATTCTGGGTACTATAATATTCTTAATCTACTCCTGTATGCTCATACAATTTTGGAGTTATGAGAGGACCCCCAGACACTTGTAATGCAAAGGTATAAGGTGTATAAGAGCTGAAAATCTACAGGAAAGAATTCTTAGGATGGCAGTGATGCTTATATTCATCACAGCATCCAAATGTTTGGATGTATATGTTTTGCATGTTCTCATTAGCAGCAGGTGCTGCAGTTAAAGGACCTTTGGACCACTGCTATATTATATACAGTGTGTATAGAAAGTTTTCAGACCCCTTTAAATTTTTAGTTTATTTCATTGACATAAATAAAACAGAAATGTAGATATTTTTGTTGATTTATTAAACAAGAAAAGATGAAACATCACATGGTGATAAGTATTCAGCCCCTTTGCTCAGTATTGAGTAGAAGCAGCTTTGGAGCTAGTACAGCCAGGAGTCTTCTTGGGAAGATGCAACAAGTTTCTCACACCTGGATTTGGGGATCCTTTGCCTCTTCTTTGCAGATCTTCCTCATTTGCCTTAAGGTTGGATGGTGTACGTTGGTGGAGCCATTTTCACGTCTCTCCAGAGATGCTCAATTGGGTTTAGGTCCAGGCCAGTCAGGAATGATCACAGAGATGTTCTGAAGCCAATTCTTTGTTATCTTAGCTTTGTGCTTAAGCTCATTGTCTTGTTGGAAGGTGAACCTTCGGCCCACTCTGAGGTCCAGAGCAGAAGAAGGTTCAAAATAGGTTCTCATCCAGGATATCTCTGTACTTGGCCACATTCATCTTTCCTCCAATTACAACCAATAGTCCTGTCCCTCCCCCATTGTATTATGCTGCCACCACCATGTGTCACTCTTGGGATTGTATTTGGCAGGAGATATGCAGTTCCTGGTTTTCTCCACACATACCACTTAGAATAACACCAAAAAGTTCAATCTCATCAGACTAGAGAAACTTTTATCTCATAGTCTGGGAGCTCAGCCACAGTGATCTTGGGGTTCTTCATTACCTCTCTCAACAAGACTCTTCTCCCACAATTTTTTAGTTTGGCCAGAGAACCAGGTCGAGGAGGAGCTGTGGCCACAGCGCTCTTAGGAGGGCCATGTCAAGACACTGCATAGAGCTGCTGTAGGGTATGCTCAGTGTAAACTTGGTCAAAGCAGACCTGAACCTTCCCTTAAAGTACAGTATATTATGGCATAATACATTCTGAGTGTCACCGTTGCCACATAAATTGTATTTCAGGTTGTATCAAATTCTGAGACTAAGGTCAGGGGAAAAGCTCACCCCTGTAAGGTTGCCTGCCACCTTGAGGCTCCTTGACATCACATCTCATACTTTAAGTATGTAGGAAACACATTTTAAAATAAATAGTTAAAATCTGTTTCTTTTGGATCCAAATCCCCTATTGAATGTTTGTAGATTTTTAATTTATGTAAAAATGTTACAGCAATAATGTAAATGTATAACTCCTTGCTGAATACGATATTGTACCTATTTCACAGATGTCTGAAGTGATTTAATTAAAAATGTGCAAACAGAACTAGACCTTCCGAATATGTTAAGCAGATCTTAACCATCATAATACCTCATAATTAATGCTAAAAGGTTTGCATCTCCAAAATCTAAAATGTTATAAAAGCTTTGCAAAAACTATGAATGGGAGTATTAAATAATCACTTCTACAAGGATGACAATAAATTAATATTTTGCATAGGGATTTACCACATCTCAAATCCCGGCTAAACTGGCAGAGAAGTAACTAAAGTTCCACTGCCACTCATTTAAGTACAGTTTGACCCTCTCTTGCAATTTTGCTTGACTCTCAAGGCTCAACTGGAGTATCACAAGACTACTCAATATATCTCCAGCAGAAAGACTCATTACTAGGTTACAATAGATCCATAGCCTCCCTAACTTTACTACTGTGCAAATACTAATCTACTTCTACATTTGCCAGTCTGGCAATCTATGTAACATAAATCTCAGTGCACATAGTGATAGGGAAAGATTTTACAATACTTCTCTCAAGTTTTTTTAAACTTCCGTCTACCATCTGTGTTGCAGTTCGCTTTCTGTTTGGATGGATCAAAATATAAGGAAAAACTATTGTGTGGACTCAGTCCTACCCGACATTTCTATCTGCGCTAACTCTACAGTTAATACTAGGGCAGACCCCCATACAATGATACTAATGAAGACCATATTTCAGAGAAAATGGAGACCTCCAATAAGAGAAAAATAATAATAGACCCCCAAAGAGGACAATAAATAATTATACAGACCTCAGAGGTCTTGGTATATAAACAGATTCCTGTCATCAGGAATGTCATTTTTAGCTTCCGATCCTCCATGCTCATCCCTCCACCCATCCATTCTTGTTATGTACGTTGAGCAGGGGAGGTAGGGGGATTGTGTGAAGCAGAGAAAGAATGCATCGAGGAGACTGAGACACAGGCATATACAGCCAAGAACCAAAAAGACACAAAACATTGACCCACAAATAATAAGAGGTTAATTTTTTTCAGAATATACACAACATGTAATAGAAAATACTAGTAAGAGATCAATTGAAGCTAAAACAATAGTCAGATGGAACTCAGAAATTTGATACATAAGCTACTACTACTTTTTTTTACAGGCATATACAGGCCTGCAGCCGCCCCCTTCCTGGGACACACCATACTGTTCTGACAGGGAGCTGGGTAATGTGAAATAATGTTGTATAAAGTAGTGGCTGTTATTCCTTGTGACAGGTTCATTTAAAATGAATATTTTCAGTGGCTTCTGCTACACTAAACATTCCTAATGGACCAGTTAGGACCAGGTTAATTAGGGCATGTACGCCTGAAATCTGGTCTGAAGAGGGGTACGCTCAGTGACAGAGAGGGTTGGCACTGGGCGTTCTTGTCCCCTGTCTACATACTAGTTATAGCCTGCACCATGCATCCAGGTGCAGGCTATCCAGCAGTTCTATACAAGGCTGAACTTGAGGTAGAACGCATTGTTGGAGCCTACTGATCTGTAGCGGTGGGTGTTGAAGATTACATCACATCCTCACTTAGTGCCAGTGTATGATAAATCTCCCCCTATACTTTATATCTTCACTGTAGCCTGTAGGACTGGTACCTCGGGAGATGAATAGTTAAGCATGCTCCTAGGCTTCTGGAAGGTAAATAGGTGCACAGAGTCCAGATCCTTTGAACTTTAGGCAAATTTGCAGTTATTTTAATTTTAGATATCACATTCACAGTCAGAGCTGTTATATCACAATTTTGGACCCTAGTGCACAAGATCCCTTTTAAAACCTCATACCTATTTATATTGATGTACAATATGTTCTCTGTGTGATCGCTACAATGTGCTTGCAATTCAGAGCAGACACTATATAAAAATCCCACACTCAGACCAAACAATAAATAATTTAGACCCCAGACCAGACAACTGATAATGCAGACCTCAGAACCCGACACCTGACTAATTAATTAAAATGTAGATTCTATACCAGGCAGTGAATATTAAAAGGCCTGGACCAGACATGAATTATTTAGACCCCAAGCCACACTAAAAAATATAAATGCAGACTTCATAACTGTAAATACTAGGGCAGACCCCCATACTAATGGAGACCATATTTCAGAGAAAATGAAGACCTTCAAAAAGAGAAAAATAATAATAGACCCCCACAGAGCCGATAAAGCACAAAATAAGACGTTCCTATGGGAACCAAGGGACAAATCTTTCTGTGAGGGGGTAGGCCAGGTAAGAGGGTATCAGAAAGGATTAAGAATCAGTAGAAGAGTGGCTTGATATCTGGTATTAAAAAAACCCTCAGGGGAGGTGGTACAGTCAGAGGAGAAAATTTTGAATGAATTTCAAGGTTTTTACCATGTATTGTTACTCAAAGCCTCAAATGGGGAAATTCTAGAATATTTAGAGCACAATGAATAACTGAGGAGGAGAAGAATGGTCTGGATGGCCTGGATCTGAATGTGTTGTATTTGGGCTGTAGGGAGGGTAAGTTTAATAGATTAATAATGTTTGTTTATCTGATAATACATTTGATATGGATAGTATATGTAATATGTAGATTAAATGTATACATTGATGTAAAGCAATCTGGAGTAAATAAAAAAATAAATAAATAAATTTAAAAAAAAACTGGAAAATGATCTTCTATTCCAAATTTGTGAGTGGCAAAAGTATGTCTTTAGGCTACTATTTTTTTCACATCAATGTATAGAATAGGCAATAATTACTTAAAAAAATGTTTGGATGCCATTATTGTTGCCATAGGGGGGTCAAACCAGAAAGGAAATGTTCATATAATTTTGCCACTAACTTATATAGGCCACTTATGAGTATATCTAACTTATGAGTCAGATATACTGGACTCATTTGTTTGGTTTGGTTCTTCTTATTACATGGATGTAGTTGTAGGTAGAATTTTTGAAGAAATATAAGAAATTTTGAAGGGTTCAAAAACTTTTATGCACTACTGTACATGCTTTAGGCTTTGTGCAACCAAATGTGTAACGGGGCTGTTTGCTAGCCATTTTTTGTGTGGCTATAACTAGTTTCTATTACTTTCTTGTACTCATGCCCTTGTCCAGGGGGTTGTTTTCATGGCTTCCATGTTAACTTTGTCGCCACCCTGCTGTGTAATCCACAAAATATACTGGCAAACTTTTATCATGTAGCGATATTATTTGAGCGCTTCTTGCTCACCTCCTTTGGTTCCTCTCTGCCACCCATTGGTTTGAAGCCTGAGTCCATTTAGGGTATGTCGCCATGCCACTCTCTAGCCTGCCGCTGCTGCCGCTGCCTCTGCATGCCGTCCCCTATAGTGTCAGGGTCAATTATTGGATGTTTTACATGCTATCTAGCTTCATTCTGTCACTCTGTCATGGCCATGCTGTTGCCCATAATTTTGGCATAATGGTGCGATTAAGCAGCCTCAGAGGCATCCATGCATGCTGCCCCTGCTGTTTCCTGTCCATTTCCGTGGTGTTTCCATCCTTTTCTGAGGTTCCCAGGTGTTTGGCCAAGCTTCCCTGTGCAGAGCCTTGGTCCCCTTGAAAAATGCTCGAGTCTCCCATTGACTTCAATGGGGTTCGTTATTCGAGATGAGCACTCGAGCATCGGGAAAAGTTCGTCTCGAATAACGAGTACCCGAGCATTTTAGTGTTCGCTCATCTCTATTAATAATGTTTGTTTATATGATAATACATTTGATATGGATAGTATATGTAATATGTAGATTAAATGTATTCATTGGTGTAAAGCAATCTGGAGTAAATAAAATAAAATAAAAATAAAATAAATTAAAAGAAAAATGGAAAATGATCTTCTATTCCAAATTTGTGAGTGGCAAAAGTATGTCTTTAGGCTACTATTTTTTCACATCAATGTATAGAATAAGCAATAATTACTAAAAAATGTTTGGATACCATTATTGTTGCCATAGGGGGGTCAAACCAGAAAGGAAAGGTTCATATAATTTTACCACTAACTTATAAAGGCCACTTATGAGTATATCTAACTTATGAGTCAGATATATTGGACTCATTTGTCTGGTTTGGTTCTTCTTATTACATGGATGTAGTTGTAGGTAGAATTTTTGAAGAAATATAAGAAATTTTGAAGGGTTCAAAAACTTTCAAGCACTACTGTACATGCTTTAGGCTTTGTGCAACCAAATGTGTAATGGGGCTGTGTGCTAGCCATTTTTTGTGTGGCTATAACTAGTCTCTATTACTTTCTTGTACTCATGCCCTCGTCCAGTTCATGCAACTCAATTCAACTGGCTGCCCAGCAAATTATCAGGTAGAATAGAGGCAATATGAGGCTTAGTGGATGCGCTTGTGAACCACTAGTTAGACCAAGGAATGATGCACTCGGATCAAATCAACTGATATTTTATTTTCAAATAAAAACATCCAATTTGAAAATAAAATATCAGTTGATTTGATCCTATTGCATCATTCCTTGGTCTAACTAGTGCTTCACAATCGCACCCGCTAAGCCTCATATTGCCTCTATTCTACTTGCTCTTACGGTCCTTTTGGATACCGGTCTGGAATGCTTGGGAGCTGCTGTGTCCACCCACGTTTACCGTTAAGGAGATCGTATCCCATTTTATACCTCTCTCAGTCAAGTAACTACCAGGTGAGCAGTTTTCTGTCACTCACCTGACTCTCTATCCAAGCGTTGTCACACGAGGCGCCGCCCTCCTCTGTTGTCTTTTTTGTCTCTACTCTGCTGTCCAGCAAATTATTAAGCAGGTCCATTCCTGACCTTGTTTGGCAGTCATTTACTATTGACATCGGCACAGCGGTATGAGTAGTGTTCAACGGCTGATGTCCTTTTTTTTTTTTTTTTATTCTTTTATTATCAAACTACATATAATATACAAAATTTAAAATACATATATTGCATCCATACATGGGAAGAAGAGGAACACCACACCAAATACATCATATAACCAATTTTCAAGACACTTATTTCCTTCTTTTTCTTTTTCTTTTTTTTTTCTTCCTCTTCTCTCCCTGCCTTCTTCCCTCTTCTCTTTTTTCTTCCCTTTCATTTCTTTACCCTCCCCCCCCCCCCCCCCTTCCCCCGTTCCCCCCTCCCTACCCTGGCAGTGGTGAAAAAAAAAAAAAACAATATAGATGCCTCCGACTCCAATAAGGGGCCATCGCACCACTTGCGTGGGTGTATCTACCTTGTGACCCATTCAAGCCAACAGTTGGATTCTATTCTATTGTTTAGATTTCCTCTTGTGGTATCGCTATATCCCATAGGGGTTGTTTCATACTGCTTCATTGTTTCGACTGAATTAAGCCAGTCTGTGATATTCAAGGTTTTTTTCCCCTTCCAGTGCCTAACAAGAACTAACCTTCCGTTAAATAATAATTTGTGAATTAGTTGGATTTTTCCCCATGAAATCCCCAAGGGGGGAACAAGACCCAGGATAGCCACCAAGACATCGAAAATTAAATTAATCTTCAATCTAGTAAATATGTACTCATATACCTCAGTCCAAAGTTGTCTGGCCCTAGTACAGTTCCATAAAATATGAAAGATGTCGGCCCCCTCCTCTTGACACCAAGTGCACCTCGAGTCTTCCCTAATTTTGGCTTTATATAACATATCTGGGGAGTAATATAGTCTGTACAAGATATTTAGTTGGATCACTCTATGATTCCAGTTCTTAGAAACATATTTTACATTTCTGTAAATGATAGGCCATTGTTCATCCCCCAGTGATCCACACACCTTGGCCCATTTCTTTCGACTGGGGTGTATTAGTGTCTTTTCTATTTCTTCCATAACCCCTTTATATATTCTGGACAGATTTTTAGGTGCTTTGTCCAACGTAAAAATCGAGGTCATTAAGGGGCAGGACTCAACTTTTAGATATTCCTTATTTGTTTCTGCTCTTACTGCATGCTTCACTTGCATGAATCTGAAATAATCATGTTCTTTTAGATGATAAATTTGTAGCAAATTTTCGAAAGGTATTAATAGACCCTCATAAAATAAATCACATATATATCTTACCCCCAGCGGCTAGTCTATCCCAGGGTCACCTGATCTGGCCAGCCAACCACTGCTATCGACGTGTAAGGGTACCACGTCATGCTGGGTGGAGTGCAGAGTCTCCTGGCTTGTGATTGGCTCTGTTTCTGGCCGCCAAAAAGCAAAACGGCGGGAGATGCCATTTTCTCGAGCGGGCGAAGTATTCGTCCGAGCAACGAGCAGTTTCGAGTACCCTAATGCTCGACCGAGCATCAAGCTCGGACGAGCATGTTCGCTCATCTCTAGTTGCTACAGATAAACAGACTAAACCTAACAATCCTAGGTGGGGGTAAAAGGTTACCAAGAGTTTGGTTCTCTACAAACACCAACCCAATGCTGTTGAGGTTGGTAGATATCTCTAAAATTGCATCTTCTGTACACGCAGAAAGATTAAGGAGGAAGAATCACATGGCCTCCGGCAGCTGGATAACCCATGCTGCCCTTGAACGTTTGCTCATTTCAACTGCTAAACAAACCCTTTGCAAAGAATAACAAGATTGAAGAACCCATATGTCATGTGACAGAAGCAGTTACAGCTCAAGAAAATACATTTTTACTTAAATACAAGAAAAATAAACAGTTTTATCTATATTTCCCTTGTACAATGCATGAAGCCCTTGGACCCATTTGGCATGACATAAGTCCCTTTTCTATAGTTTGGTACTAGGTCACTGTAAGTTGGATTTAACTGCTTTTTTCACTTTTCCACTGTAAAAAACTACAGTAAAGTACCTGGTGAGGGTTGCATATTTAGTACCTTTAAACTGTAAGCTCTTGCAAGCATGGTCCTTACTCTTATTGTTTCTACTCTGCAATGTATTATGTTATTTGTAACAATGCACCCCATAATGTGACCACACATGGTCACCAACTTCTGTATTGGCGCACAATGCGGCTTGAAAGGGAAGGAGCCTCTATTAGTGCATTTTTGCCTGGAAAGATTTCAGACTCTATGTCGCATTGGTATTGGTCATGCCACGGCACCTAAAAAGTTAAACAGCCAGGATATCGACGACTGCAATCCCAGCTGCTTGTGTGGAGGCTCGTTTATTATTTACAGCCAGCCTCCTGCACAGAGCAACGTCATGGTGGACGAAACAGAAACTCATTGGGGAACGTCATGGTGGATAAAACAGAAACTCCTTATGACGTTCTCCAACCTCATGGTGGCTTAAGATGTTAATCTACAATCCTTAACAGCAATACAGGACTGTAACAGAACCATAGTTTAAAGGGGTATTCTCATCTGGGCACTCACATTCGGTTTCATTAATCTGCCATATATAAACATTTCTTCAATTAGATGTTATTAAAAAAAATGTTCCTGTGTGAAGATAATTTCTCATAAATGTTGCCTTGTTGTCCATTAGAAACTAGATGGCTTCCTCGGATACTGCCACGTCTGATGGATTGAGTGCACAAAGAAACAAAAGGTTTTTGTATATAAAATGTCCGGGAGTTACTGCTGGTCCTACAGCCGTCCTGTGGTAATGATCGCTGAATCCTGATGGTCCGGCAGGACTCAATAGCGCAAGTCTGACCACTGCTGCCAGAGTGTGACGTGGTCGTATCCGAGGAAGCCATCTCATTTCTAAGAGACAACATGACTAAATTTATGATAATTATCTTCACACAGGAACATTTTTTTAATAACATCCAATTGAAGAAATATTTACATAAGGCAAATGAATTTAATTAAATGTAAATGCCCAGATGGGAATACCCCTTTAAAGGTGTTATCCTTTAAAAACCAGACATCGATGGCCTATTCTAAATGCTGGATGATGGATCGATGTGCTCCAGAGAAAGGAGGCTCTGCGTACATGCAAGTTTTATCAAGAGACTTGTCTTTATTACATGACACTTTTCGATCCTGTACCTGGATCTTTCTCAGGTGCAAGGCATACTTGTATGTTTGATAAAACTTGCATATATGGAATGCCTTCTTTCTTTGGAACACATCGATCCATTGTGCCTTTTGTATACTGTGAAAGAGTGTCTGGGGTATTGGGCACAGCTTCATACATAGATTTCGGCAAGCAGCATACAACACAATTGGAAGAAAAATAAACATGTGAAATGCCTGATTTATCAATCATAAGGTGAGAGTTTATGAATCCATAGCAACCCTTGAATCCAGTGCGCTTGTCTTTTATTTCTTTCTGAGTTTTCCATTTTTCCCAGCATCTACACTATCGTAAGGATGGACCATCAATGTAAATTCCTGGATGGCTTCCATAAATATCATAACCCCCGAAACTTCACTGTTTGCCTTGAGATCAATGGAGATTAATAAATCTGTAGAACTTACTAACAATTATTATATCATTTAGAATCTGTGATGACTAAAAGTTGTCCTTTCACTTTGTGACTCCTTCTGCAATATAATGTTCTATTCAAGTTAACTCATAATATGAATTTTATGTTACAGTAAACATCATTAATCCAGCATATTTTACATCCCTCAGGTTACAGGGACATATTTAATGCATCAAATTTTTTTTTTATAGCAGACAGATGTAACGCTCTTGATCCTGTGCTCGAAAGTTGCCAAGGACAACTTACTTTTTTTCCCTCTTTAAATAAAAACTACCAACATGTATGGAAATCTAAAGTCACATTTACAATGTAATACTGTATTTATTTAATTAAACCCAAGTTGAATACTCTACAAAGTCAAGTAAAATGAAACAATCTCATTATCTGTGATTACTAACTCCATCATATATCAGTACAGATAGTCCATATGTAGATGAAAGGGCACCCTACAGCAAGGATCACAATGGACAGAAAGGTTTGGTCTACAGTATGTCCCCATCTCCAATTCCCAACCACTTTTGACCATTTGGGCTGTGCCAGAGCTCATCCTTGTTCAAAAAGTTGCTCCTCTTGAAAAAGGGATTTGGCATCAATGAATTTGATGAAAAAAACACACATTAGTCCTCTCGGCCCACAAGCAAGCATCCAGAAGTTCCTTGTATGTCACCATGTGATTGGGAGATCTGCTCATGGGAAGAGACTGACCAAGCCACAAACTCGGGCAGGAATAGGATCTGCTCTGAGTGTCACATCTTGGGCTGTCAGCTCTTTCTTAGGGCTGTGTAAATGAACAACACAAATACGTATTCTAGCCACAGAAACAGAGGCTAGCATACACCCCACAAAAAATATTTCAAATGTGGTCTTAGTTTGATAGATAGCTGTATATTTAAAAGGTAAAGTGTTGGAGGGTACAACTTAAATTTAAAAATGTCATAGATATGGAATAATTTAAGGTACACAATGTTGAATAGTATGCATCATGTAGTAGTCTCTGTTTCTAGTGCACAACATTTGGCCCCTAACATTCAACAACAACTACTAACTAAATAACTTTTTTCTATTATCATTTTGTCACTATACATTTTGTCTATATACAGTTTTATTCCAGACGAAATTTAGTTGTAATGGCACAATTTTGGGTTTCATATAAAAAACGTTTTTCTTTAAAGAAATGTTTCAGCATTCATTGTGAAAAGTGTGTTTTTTTGCTGTTCTTGTGAATGATTTTTACGTAAAACTTTGGATACCATGCAATGCCACTGAGATGGGAAGCAAGATGTTCAAGGTTTCTTAATGACTTTTTGCTGCTGCTTTGTTTACAGAAAGGGAAGTAAAAAGTGAAGCAAAATGTGTAAAAAAATTATGCATTTTGGTTAATCAATATTTAGATGGTGAGCAAAACAGCTCATTAACTTCCAGCAATCATTAGGTAACGTGTATTGCACTCCTTCATTAGAGTCTGCATGGACACCAGGGAACTGCATTAGGAGAGTTTGGATGAACTGCATAGAGCAGACAAGGGCATGTTTGGGTCTCTCTCAGCTCTCTGTGGTATATGGATCATTCACGGTTGACTAGCTTTATTCTTCCTTATGTCCCAAGGTGTCACCCAAAGTCAAGATGTCTCAGGGACAAGCCATGTGTGACAGCATGTTGAATTCGGTCTGGCTCTCATCCAGAAGCCAAGCTGTCATCTAAGTCTCTGAGCACCTCGCTGTGTGCACTGTGATGTATTTTTGGAATTACATGTATTTAGGAAGAGCATATTTTTTTATAACAATTTCTTCACTTCAGCTCATAATTTTTCTTTACTGTTATTTCTATTTTTATTTTTTTTTCTACTTTATGTATTTTTATATGAATTAAAAAATAAACTCTTATAAGAATATGTCATAGTGTTATAGCACCTTAAATTGTAATATATGCACTGTGCACTAGGAAAGATTTATCTAAGGTTGTTCACCAATTTTCATGTGTGTCAGCAGTTATGACTATTTACATCTGTATGTCACACCTCCACACCTCAAGATCAAGTTCCTCCACATTACCCCACATCACTCCCCCAACCACATGACATGTCCTAAACATAAAAGGGACCTGGCCTTCTATTAAAAAAGCTCATAAAGATGTTTTCATTCTAGGTGATGTACAGAATGGGGCAGATTTACTTACCCGGTCTAATTCGTGATCCAGCGGCGCGTTCTGAGGATTTGGCTCCGGTCGGGATTCACTAAGGTAGTTCCTCCTACGTCCACCAGGTGGCGCTGCTGCGCTGCAGTTCCCCGAGGCCCGCCGAAATGCACTCAAGTTCACTGGCCTATTCCTGGTGAAGGTAAGCGCGAGTCTCGCAACACTTTTTGTTTAAATGCGGCGGTTTTTCCGAATCCGTCGGGTTTTCGTTCCCCGATTTCCGTTGCGTGCATGCCAACGCCGATGCGCCACAATCCGATCGCGTGCGCCAAAATCCCGGGGAAATCGGCGCAAATCGGAAATATTCGGGTAACACGTCGGGAAAACGCGAATTGGGCCCTTAGTAAATAACCCCCAATATATCTGTCTTTCACGCAACTCATTGGTGGAGCTATTTCTCATTGAAGAGCCACATTGCTGTTAACTAACTTAATTTTTAAGCAATGAAGCAGCTAGTATAAATTTTGGGATGATGCTCTTCATGTGCCAACAGGCACCTGCTGCATTCTAAACCAAAAAAAGAAAAAAAGAAGACATTAAAGTGCTTGGCCACTTATACCACACATTAACAGGATAAGCACAAGAAGCTTATTGGGTCACCCATATTATAAATACCCTATTAAAATTTGGCGTTTGCTACCAAGAACCGTGGGTCATGTGACTTGGGACTTCCTGGGCATCTGGTGTCTTGCCAGATTCCAAAAGATGAAGGAGGTCTTGCAGTCATTACCTTTTGCTTCCTCGTTCTGTAATAAAAATGCCCATATCAGTGAATAGAGGGGCATTCAAATGGGTCTGCCGAAAGTGGGGAGGACATGGGATGTCAAGGAATCCTGCTGCCTCTTGACCCATGGCTTTAAGTGGAGAATGGCAAACTTTACCAGGGTAGATATAATATGCGTGACCCCACCAGGGTCTTACACTTACCCAGTCTAATTTTGGTATAAGTGGGCAGTGCCTTTGACCTACCAGTGGTGCAGAAAATCCTTAAATACCAGGATTATAAATGGCATAGATATTATAATGGGCCAGGAGCTTCAAGTTACACATTTATATATTTCCCTGAGTTTTTGCTTTATTCTTGGCTAAGAGAGTGAAGTTGATGTGATATTACACCATATCATTGAATATTCTCTCCCATGTATCAGAAGTCCATGTATGAGTTTGCACAAAAAGTTAAAGAAACTAAGGGAAACTCCTCTATTATTAGAATAATTTAGTTCAATATTCATCCTAACTGCATCACATTCTTTTACTACAGCGCACATTATGAGCAACACAAAGATAGCCAAGCACAATTATTGCCAATGACAACAAAAGTCCTGAAATATTCCATTGGCAACTTTCTCCAATTATGTGCAAATTCATCAGCAGCTTCACGTACAACTTCTATCGCTGTCTTGGCAATAACACAGCCATTTTCTTATCAGAATGACAGCTGAGCAGGATTTGGATGACAGAAGAGAGGGGGGATGCATCAGAAAGGTAGAAAAAGCCTGGATTTTACAGAAGCTGTGAAGTTTTGTTCGTTTTTTTCAGAATCTTGTTATCTAATGAGCTCTCTGTGTCTTTGATCAGTTCTAGATGAAAAAAAACCCTGCATTTTTATCTTAGTCTTTTTCTTCTTTTGGTCGATTTTGTGCTGTTGTGCACCAAACCTAAAAGTATCTGAAAACCTCTTAGGGCAAATGAGTTACTTTTGTTGTTTATATTCTTCGACATCTGAGTCTTATTTTTAATTTAGTTTTTCAGGAAATGTGAAATCGGAAATCTTCTCTATTGTACATCAGGGATTTTACAACTTTGGATCCATGACTTTGATCACAATATTCCATAAACATGTTTAAGAGATGAGCGGGATTGCTATTTTAGTTTGAATGATCTGGACATATTTCCGGATTGGCGAATGTGCAGTCAATCCAGCAAATTGACACCCCTTTCTACTTTTCATGGCCTTGATTGGCCAGGGGGTATACACCTGGACAATCACAGCCATGACTAGTAGGTAGAAACTTCATTTTGCCGGGGTCCTGTCATCTCTAATTAAGATGGGTGTCCCACCTAGAGGTCCCCACTGCTGAGCTGCAAGATGAATGATAGTGGTCACCACCAGAGAGAGACTGAATGGAGAGGATTCTAGACACCAATGGGAGGAATTTATTAGGACTGGCGGTTTTCTGCACATCTCTTAATATTCCCCCTACCTGGACACTTCTGGATTTAATAATGTGCCTATCACATTGACAACCTATGCTTTATATTGGTTTTATATTGGTTCACGAGCACCATATGTAATATGATCAATGCATTTAGCCATTTTTGGCATAAATATATAATAGAATGTAATGTCCATATGATCCCTACATCTATAGTGCCCTGTTGGCCCTGTATCTGGACTGGCTTCAAAGTTGCACCGTGAATAACATGTCTCTTAAAGATTTTAGACACTTTTCTAGCAAAGACATTGACAGATTCTACCTTATTGATGAATATGTTGCAAGCTGCGGTGGAGGAAAGAATAGCACATCGCTCTTTAGGTCCTCCACTATCAATAAATCTCCTAAGTGAAGGACTTTGTAATTCATCAATCACATCATTTTGATGAATTTGTATTACTTGATGTGATCGCAGCCATAGAAGTTGCCCATTTACTTCCAAACTGACACTCTATTCTAAGCATTATCATCTGTAACTAGTTTCTACCTTTGGAATACATGCAGTTAAAATTCAGAAGAAAATTGATAAATGTTCTGTATATTTCCACCACAATGTTTAAAGCCAATAAACACTAAAAGTCAAGGTTCACTCTATGTGATAGAAATGTATCTAACTGGATCTGTTCAAGTGACAGAACACTCTTTTTAGACTGCAAGAATTTGACGCAAATAAATGATGTGTACTGTAACAATTACCCATCACGATGAACAGACCCTGAGGATTCAATTTAAAGACAATGTCTAAAATCTGGTAGTGGTGATGTGTTTTGACACTGAACAGTTACATTTGCCGGGAGATGTGTTGACAATTGTATTGTACTTGTCAGCTGGGACAGAAAACCGAGGCGTGTTAAACACAAACATATTGTATGTTCTCCGCTTCACCTACAGTAACATAATCACATAAACATAAAATGTGAGCTGCTCCTATTGACGGATACATATCTCCTACTGGAGGAGAATAAGATCCCGAAAACCGAGGAGCATCAGGCTTCCATACTCACAAGGAACCCAATTAATAAACAGCTGGGCAAAAGTAGAAAACCATACAATTTAATGGGTTTTTAAAAAAAAACTCTAAAAAACTTTAAAAATTATAAAAATAATATATTAAGAACTTTTAGAAGGACATCCATGGCTATAGTGGCAAGTCTAAAGTAGTTCTGCTGGAACAGAAGTTCTGACATCACCTTCATTGTGAATGTGACCTCTTAGCCGGGTTAATAAGTTACCAACTGCACGACTAATGGGAGTGATTGGCTAACATGAGTAGTTCTGGTACTTCTGGATTGCTCATAATGGAAGCACTGTGGACTAAGAACCACTGACTAGATGCATGTAAGGTCACCACCGAAACAGTAAGGGCCTTCCCAAGAGGAAAGGATGACATTTTTTATTTTTGGTAAAACCTGCCCCCTGTAATTCTTTTCTTAAAATCTTCTGAAGGCTTTACTTTGTCATAGTTTAGGAATTGGATTGCCTATGGCAAGATTCACAATGGGGCACATGTATCATAAGTTTGGCTTTGTTCGTCGTTTTTTTGAGCCTGTTCTTGGCACTTCTGCTGCATAGATGTATCTCTGCATTTTTTTGCTTATTGATACATGTGGCATTTGTTCTTTAGTGAATTTGCAGCTTTTTTCAACAAAAGTTGCAAAAAGTCTCTAAAAGTTGCAATCTAATTATTACGCCTGGTCATGAACAACCTTAGATTAGCGCCAGTTTTTTTTAAAAAAGTTGCAACTTTCACACCTGGATTCAGGAGATAAATCAGGAAACACTGCAGACAACTAGACTAACTTTAAAAGGAGACAGATTTAGTCACAAAAAAGTCCCAAATGAGCACAAGCACCATGAAAAGTCTCAAAGATTTAAGATAAAGACTAGCCAAAATTTTGTTACATGTGCCCCAATGTTTTGCCATTTTGTATCCTGTAAATTATTGTTGTTTATTTGGGTTTTAGAAATGCAATAGCCACTAAAACTTTGAATTCCAGAATAAACTCTACATGTACAACTTTAACGTTTACCATTTTCTTCTTGATTTTGTTTTGGTAGAAGAGGCACAAAGTCCATAAATAAAATTTTATAGGAGTTTAAGTGAAGTAGATTTATTTTTTTTTTTTTTTTTTTTCCAAAGAAATTTCCAAACAGAGACTAAAGACTGACCTTTGCTGTAATGTTCAGTAAACTGCAGTACAGTCTGATATGGGTCCAATCTCACCAAACTTCTTGGAAAATGTCAGCAAAAAGAACTATATGAACCAATTGGGTAAATTGGGAGTTACATTGATGTTGCCCAGTTGCTAAAGGATGACCTCAACAATGTTTCAGTGGATTTTTTTTTTTAATTATTAAACAACATTGGATTAAGCCTTCATCCTGTCATAAATCCTTCAGGTAGCCAGTATAGCCGATTTTGGATATTTCAGTAAGCATAAAGAAATCCCTGTTGCACTCCTCCCCCAGAGACCAGAGTAATAAATGGCCACACAGCACTTGTAACTTCATTTACATAAAGCATAAAGTTGTTTTGCCAGGGAACACATTTTTTTACTATTAGCCTTGGTTTTAAAAAAAAATTAAAGAACATGTACTTACCTTTGTTCTTCCATCTGCTCAAGAGCAGAGCTTCCTGTCACCATTAATGACTTGGCATTGACAGTGTATTGTCGTTGTGGCTTCTGTTAGGCTGAAACATACAATACTGAGCGTCTCTATACTAATGCTGGACCAGGTAAGGACCGAAATTTGTATTTCTTACACTGTGCAGGAGCACTTCCCTCACTGTGTGAGATTACAGAAGGCAGAGGGAGGGAGGAAGCGCTATGGGAGAGAGGTGGTGAGACAGTGTAACAGTCTGCAAAGCCAGAGCACGTGAGACTAATTAGCATAATTTGAAAAGTTGATTTTAGGAGGGTAAAGCCATGGATAACAAATATAAGAAGATTACCATAGTCACAGTGCCTGGATCTATCAGTGCATGATTTTTCAAACAATGCTATTTTTAGTTCCCAAGATTCCTAACGCTATACATATCAGACAATTAGAGCGCATCTAATGATCTCAGTCACTTAAAATAGAAAAATCTGGGACAATAACAAAAAGCTTTCAATGCACCGGTGATTATAGTAGGGGTTAATAGGGTGAGCGGGCTCTTTATCATAAAACGCAGGGTGAGTCATATGAGTAAAAGAATAAGAGCGCAATAATGAGTAATATAAAACAATATAGTCACTGAACACTTTATTGTCATTTTCTTCCATAATTAAGAGCCTGGGTCAGAAACAGTAGGATTATTATTAAGAGTCATTAAAACATATCAATAAGCGGTGGCCTATGTCACGGGAAGCCTTCCATTCACTACAAGTGGGCTTTGCTGGACAATTACCTTGATTCTATTAGTTGCTGCCTAATTAATCCCTCTATCACTGGGGGCAGGATGAAGGGAGTCAGCCATTTCACTGGAATTACGTTAATTAACCTAAGCATTTACTTTTATTGTCAGGGAAGTGGACGAGATGTCTTTGCACCGAGTTAATTAACCATTTTATTTCCGCAGCAGATAAATAGTTACTAATAGGCTCATTTGTTCACTTCATCTTTAACCCATTCTTCGTTCTTAGCAAATGTTGATTCATTTGTTTTGGGTTTTTTTCTGGTTCGTTTTATTTTAATTAGGCAAAAAACTGTACAGTCTTTTAAAAAAGTTAATGAGATATCTATTTGTAAGTTGAATAAAGTTTTGTTTTTCCAACCAAAACTGTAATCATGGAATGTCTATATTAGGTCACCTGCATTCCCAATTCATAAATAGTAATGGAAGAGAAATGGGTCAGCTCCATTATCTGTATAGTGGACTGGCCAGGTTACTGCAGTTCAGCTTCCATTCATTTTTAGCACTAAAATGGAGGGATACAGTTCAGCCGCTACAGACAGCCCCCGGGTTACGTACAAGATAAGTTCTGTAGGTTTGTTCTTAAGTTAAATTTGCATGTAAGTTGGAACTGTATATATTTTATCATTGTAACCCCACCCAAAAAAATTTTTTGCTCTCTGTGACAATTAGATTTGAAAAATCAGAACCAGGATTAAAAATAAATCTTAATTACAGACACCTGTGATAACTGTTATAGCTGCTCATTGTAGCCTAGGGCAAAAGTACATTAAATCACCAACAACCAGAGGTCTGTTTGTAACTAGGGGCCGTCTGTAAGGCGGGTGTTCTTAAGTAGGGGACCACCTGTACATTGATAATGGTGCTTTCTGCTTCCTAATTCTCTCTTCTCCGCTTGATCTGTAGAGGCTCTAGATTTTGGACCTGAATCAAGTTGAAATGAATGACCTA
This sequence comes from Engystomops pustulosus, assembly GCA_019512145.1. Lineage (NCBI taxonomy): Eukaryota > Metazoa > Chordata > Amphibia > Anura > Leptodactylidae > Engystomops > Engystomops pustulosus. Next base: position 25,716,762 of record CM033643.1, on the reverse strand, counting down.
GATTCAAGATATGTTATCAATATTGTTTTTAACATGTGAAGCTTCCTAGTCAAGGGTATTATGATACAGTCACATCAAGTTTGTGACAACCAGTTTATTATATCTACTGTTTCATAGCAATTCACGGGTCCGTGGCAAACCTTTACTTCATCTGGATACATTGGGTTCATAGTATTATAGTTTATACGGTTGAAAAAAGACACATGTCCATCAAGTTCAATCAAGGAAGGGAAGGGATTGGATGAGGAAGGGATTTAGGGAAAATTCTGGCATTCAGGCTCAACATAGAAACGCTTAGCAGCCAATGAACACGCTTTTAATGATGGTTAAAGAGGGATTAGGGACTAAGCCCTCTTCAAATACCATAAAGAAAAAAAGTTCTGTTGCTCATGCGTGTAGTCGCATATCACTGTTCACAAAGCTGTGCTGGATTATAGATATAGGAGACACCGCTTGATGTGGGTCCAAACACCCATTGCCAACACTTGGTGCAATTTTTTGAATGACATCTACAACCAGAATCAAGGACTGTAACCCAAGCACACCGCCAGTGTGCCACCTCTGGCAAGATTCATGCTTATTTTAGCTTCTTATACTCTTGTTTTTAGAAAAAAGGTTTTAAAAATTATGTAAATTACCACAAGGGGCTCCAGGCTTCATTAACAGCTATGGAGCTCAGAGCCTCTCAGGCTCATTTGCACAATTTTAAAAGCTTTTTTTGGAAAATAAAACTTGACTGCAATGGGGTTGTTCTTCGAGAGGGAGCATTCGAGCATCGGGAAAAGTTTCGTCTCGAATAACGAGTTCCCGAGGCATTTAGTGTTCGCTCATCTCTATTACTAATGTGCTGGTTATATGATAATAAATTTGATATGGATAGTTAAATGAATATGTAGATTAAATGTATCATGGTTTTTAAAGCAATCTGGAGTAAATAAAATAAAATAAAAATAAAATATAAATTAAAAGAAAGCAAAAAGGAAAATGATTCTTCTATCCAAATTTGTGAGTGCAAAAGTTGTCTTTAGGCTTACTTATTTTTTTCACATCTATGTATAGAATAAGCAATTTTAACTTACTAAAAAATGTTTCGGATCCCATTATTGTTGCCATAGGGGGGTCAAACCAGAAAGGAACAGGTTATATAATTTTACCTCTAAACATTATAAAGGCGCACGTATGAGTATATCTAACTGTTAGTGAGTCGCTCAGATACTTGGATCTTACATTGTGTCTGGTTGGTTTTCTTATTACCCATGGATTTGTAGTTGGAGGTAGAATTTTTGAAGAAATATAAGAAATGTTTGGAAGGGTTCAAAAACTTTCAAGCACTACTGTACATGCTTTAGGCTTTGTGCAACAATGTGTAATGGGGCTGTGTGCTAGCCATTTTGTGTGGCTAAACTGTCCTATTACTTTCTGTACTCATGCCCTCGTCCAGTTAGCATACTCAATTCAAACTGGCTGAACCAGCAAATTATCAGGCTAGAATAGAGTCAATATGAGGACTAGTGGAGCGATTGTGAAACATCTAGTTAGACCAAGAATGATGCACTCGGATCAAATCCAAATGATATTTATTTCAAATAAAAACATCCAATTTATAGAAAATAAAATATCAGTGATTTGATGTTCCTATTGACATCATTTCCTTGGTCTGAAACGTAGTGCTCACAATCGCACCGCTAAGCCCATATTGCCTCGATTCTACTGCTCTTACGGTCCTTTTGGATACCGGTCTGGGAATGCTTGGGAGTGCTTTGTGTGTCCACCCACGTTACCGTTAAGGAGATCGTATACCATTTTATACCTCTCTCAGTCAGTACTACCAGAGTGAGCAGTTATTTCTGTCACTCACCTTGATCTCTATCCAAGCGTTGTCACACGAGGGCGCGCCCCCTCTCTGTTTCTTTTTGTCTCAACTCTTGCTGTTGCCAGCACAATTATGATTTAAGCAGGTCCATTCCTGCCTTGGTTAGCAGTCAATTTACTATTGACATTCTCAGCACAGCGGTTAGAGTAGTGTGTTCAACGCTGATCGTCTCTTTTTTTGTTTTTTTATCTTTTATTATCCAACTAATCTAATATACAAAATTTAAAATACATATATTGCATCCATCCATGGGAAGAAGAGGAACACCACACCAAATACATCAATATAACCAATTTTCACGACACTATTTCTTCTTTGTCTTTTTCTTTTTTTTTCTTCCTCTTTCTCCCGGCCTTCTTCCCTCTTCTCTTTTTTCTTCCTTCATTTCTTTACGCCCTCCCCCGCCCTCCCCATTTCCCCGTTCCCCCCTCCTACCCTGGCAGTGGTGAAAAAAAAAAAAAAAAAAACAATATAGATGCCTCCGACTCCAATAGGGGCCATCGCACACACTTGCGGGGTTGTATCTACCTTGTGACCATTCAAGCCAACAGGTTGGATTCTATTCTATTGTTTAGATTTCATCTTGGGTATCGCTATATCCCAGAGGGGTTGTGTATACTGCTTCAATTGTTTCGACGAAAATTAAGCCAGTCTGTGATATTCAAGGTTTTGTTCCCCTCTCCCGTGCCTAAACAAAGAACTAACCTTCGTTAAATAAAATTTGTGAATTTAGTGGATTTTTCCGTCCAGAAATCCCCAAGGGGGGAACAAGACCCAGGATAGCCAACAAGACATCGAAAATTAAATTAATCTCAACTAGTAAATTATGTAATCATATACTCAGTCCCAAGTTTGTATGGCCCTATTACAGTTACCAAAAATATGAAAGATGTTGGCCCCGCTACTCTTGACACCAAGTGCACCGAGTCTCCCTAATTTGGCTTTATTGTAACATGTCTGGGAGCAATATAGTCTATACAAGATATTTAGTGAATCAACTCTATGATTTCCAGTCTTAGAAAACTATTTTACATTTGATGTAAATGATAGGCCATTGTTAATTCCCCCAGTGATCCAACACTTGGCCATTTCTTTCGACTGGGGGGTATGTAGTGTGCTTTTTCTATTCTGTCAATAACCCCTTTAATATATTCTGCGAAAGATTTTAGGTTGTTTGTCCACGTAAAAATAGAGGTCATTAAGGTGGGCGAGGACTCAACTTTAGATATTCCTTATTTGGTTCTGCTCTTACTGCATGCTGCACTGCATGGTGAATCTGAAATAATCAGTGACTTTTAGATGATAAATTTGTAGCAAATTTTCGAAGAGGTATTGAATAGACATCTAAAATAATAACATATATATCTTACCCCATTTTTCCCTAACAATTGGGATCCACATTTTTTTTAATTCTACTACGTGCTCATGTGCCATATTGTGAAAATACAGTGAACCTGAATACGAAAGTAACCTTGAAACCATTCCAAGTGGTATGAAGCAATTCCTAATGGTTTTATGGATTGATTACTAGCGATGAGCTGAGCACTAAATATGCTCGGGTGCTCGTTATTAGAGACGAACTTTTACTGATGCGCGAGTGCTCGTCTAGAATAACGAGCCCCTTGAAGTCAATGGGACACCCGAGCATTTTTCCACCGGGACCTATGGTCAGAATAAAATGTGTTATTAATTGAAAAAGAAGGTCTTCTGATAAGTGTTAGCAGATGTGAAGAACAGTGAAGAATAGAATAAAAACAGTGAAACAGGACATTAAAGTGAGAAACAACGCAGCAGTGAAAAAAAACACAGGTGAAGAAATAGATTAAAGAGTTCGGACACATCTGCTTACATGTCGTGGTTGATCGGCGTCCCCGGGATGTCCGCTCCTCTCTTCAAGGAAGTCCTCCCGGCTGCCCGATGTTCTCCCCGTGCTGCCACGATGTCTCCCCCGTGCTGCCGAGTCTCCCCCGTGCGGCCGATGTCTCCCCGTGGCTCCCGATGTCTACACGTGCTGCCCGATGTCTCACCGTGCTGCCCGGTTGTCTGCCCCGCGCATGCCGACTTTGTCTCCCCGTGCTGCCTGATGTCTCCCGCTGCCCGATGTCTACCCCCGTGCTGCTCCGGATGTCCTTCCCGCGTGCGCTTGATGTCTCCCTAGTGCTTGATTTCTCCCTGCTGCTGCCGTTCCGGCGTTATTTCCGACAAGTAAGCAGATGTGCCGAAACATCTGTAATCATTCTTACACGTGTCGTCACGTCTGTTTCACTTAAATTGATCTGTGTTCACTGTGTTCACTGTTTTTATTCTATTCTTCATTGGTCTCAATGTGTTTTTTAATTAAATGCTCGATCTCAGGCAGGGGAAGGGGGGAAATACTCGTCCGAGTCACAGAGCCGTTTCGAGTACCTTACTAATCTGATTTACGAGCATTCAAGCTCGGACGGAGTATACTCTCTAATCTCTAATTAGTGAACCTTTTTCTTAATATACTGGATTCCAAGAGTGAAAATATATTATCCCCAAGTGTATTCAAGTTCTATTAGTTAATTCCCTAAAAATTCTGACTTTTATTTTCTCCTATACATGTGTATTGAGATGAAACAAAAGTAGTGAAATGGGAGGTGAAAGGAAACCCACACCCCTATCTTTATTCTTACTTCAAAAAACTCCAGTTTGTTAAACGAACCCTCGATCCTACCCCGAAATTTAAGTCATTAAATACTTTCGTAGAAGTTGATGGCGGCTGATGTCCGATGGGCTTGGCAAAACAAAGGAATGTGATCCTTGTTTGTAGCCCAAACGGAGATTGTCACAGTAAAGCTGTTCCAGTGTGCCGATGGCCAATAGTAATGACTGCAAACAGGTAGGAAGGGACCGGTACATAATGTGTTGAATGTGCAGATGCATGATCGATGAGCGGATGCGTGTTATGAGCAAATTACCCGAGTTTGTTGAATGTGACCTTAGTGTGATAACGTATTTAGTATGTGCCTTGTAGAGGGATGAGCAGGGCTTGTAAACTACTTTGAACGGTTATGACAATTTGGAAAGTCATTGTAGTACTAATCCAATGAGGTCCATAAAGAGATATATTTAGTACAATATATGTAGAATTGATAATGGTATAAAAAACGTCAGCATAGCAAAAACCAGCCTCAGCTCAAACCAGCCATATTAGAGGAAATGCGCCAGTATACAGAGCAACACTGACCTAAATTATTCTTTAATTGATCGTAGAGATGAATGCGAAGTAGAGCGATCCAAGTTACCACTACGAGGAAGGGTTTGTTCCTGTGTGAGACATAATTGTTGTATGTTTCATTGGGGTTTTTGGTTTTTAGTATGACTTCCACTGGACAATAAAACTTGTTTACTTGGACCAGTAATTCTGACAATGAATTTTAGAGCTAATGCTCGTTCTATTGATAAATGAAGCAACACTAACAAAACGGGTAAAAATATCAAATAAGCAAGAGAAATAAGGGACAAAGTCAAGTCAGTGCTGTGCCATGAAAAGAATAAGAAAAAATAAAATAGAGACAAGTAGCTTTAGTTTTTTTTATTTCCTTTTCAATCAATATTGAGGAATGTAAATGGTGATGAATCCTCATTAAAAGTTGCTACTAGAGATGAGCGAGCCACTAAACTGCTGGTGATCGTTACTCACGAGCCGACAGTTCAGATGCTCGTAGTGCTCGTTTCGAGTAACGAGCCCCATGAAGTCAATGGGAGACCCGAGCATTTTCAAAGGGACCATGGTGCAGGAATAAAGTGTTATTATTGGAAAATAATGGTTGTCGATAAGTTGACAACATCTGCGATAGATCTTCACTGTTCCGCGCGTTATATTATCTCCGCCCAATGTTAGCAGATGTAAAGAACAGGCGACGATATAGAATAAAAATCAGTGACCACAGTGACACAGGAACACAGATTATAAGATAAAAAACACAGTGCAGAACACAGTGCAGAATAGATTCAGACTGTTCGGCACATACTGCTTATACTTGTGGAGTACGCGCGGAACGGCGCGAACAAATGCAGTGAAGAACAATTATATATGTGTGAGAAAGGACATTGCAGATGTATGGAAAACATCTGCAATGTTTTTACCACATCCATATGATATTGTTCTTGCACATGCTATTTGTTCGCCGCGTTCGAGGCGTATCTCCCGGGACAAGTAAGCAGTGTGCCGAACAATCTGGAAATATATCTGCAACTGTGTTATGGCACTGTGTTTTTATCTTTAAATGATCTGTGTTCACTGTGTTCACTGTTTTTATTCATCTCATGTCTTCACTGTGTTTTTTTTAATTAAATGATCGATCTCGAGCAGGGGAAATACTCGTCGAGCAACGAGCCGTCTTCGAGTACCCTAATGCTCGATCCCGGGATGCATCACAAGCTCGGACGAGCATGTCGCTCATCTCAGTTGCTACAGATAAAACAGGACTCTAACCTAACAGATCTAGGTGGGGTTAAAAGGTTCCAAAGAGTTTGTGTCTCTTACAAACACAAATCAATGCTGTGAGGTTGGTAGGATATCTCTAAATTGCATCTTTCTGTACACGCAGAAAGAAAGATTAAGAGGAAGAAAGCACTATGGCCTCCTGCAGCTGGAAACCCATGCTGCCTTGAACGTTTGCTCATTTCAACTGATAAAAAAAACGCTTGCAAAGAATAAACAAGATTGGAGAACCCATATGTCATGTGACAGAAGCAGTTACAGCTCAGAAAATACATTTTAGACTTGAAAATACACGAAAAAGTAAACAGTTTTATCTATATTTCCCTTGTAACATATGCATGAAGCCCTGGACCCATTTGTCATGACATACGTCCCTTTTCTTATAGTTTGGTACTCTAGGCACCTGGTAAGTTGGAGTTGAATGCTTTTTCACTTTCCACTGTAAAAAAATACAGTAAAGTACTGGTGGGGTGCATTATTAGTACTAGACTGAAGCTCTGTAAGCAATGGTCCTCATCTTATTGTTTTTCTACTCTGCAATTGTGAATTATGTTTTGGTAACAATGCACCCATATGTGACCACACATGGTCCCCAACTTCTTGTATTCGCGCACAATGCGCTTTGAAAGGAAGGAGCCTCTATTAGTGCAATTTTTTTGCATGGAAAGATTCAGACTCTAGTCGCCATTGGTTTATGGGTCATGCCACTTGGCACCCTAAAAAGTTTAAACAGCCCAGGATATCGACGACTCTGCAATCCCTTAGCTGCTTTGGTGGAGGCTCGTTATATATGTACAGCCATGCTCCTGCACAGGGTGGCAAAGTCATGTGGACGAAACAGAAACTCCTTGGGGAACGTTCATGGTGGATAAAAACAGAAAACTCCTTATGACGTTCTCCAACCTCATGGTGGCTTAAGATGTTAATGTACCAATCCTTAACAGCAATACAGGGACTGTAACAGGAACCATAGTTTAAAGGGGTATCTCATCTGGGCACTCACATCGGGAGCTATTAACTGCCATATATAAACATTTGCTTCAATTAGTGTTATTAAAAAAAATGTTCAGCCCACTGTGTTGAAGATAATTTCTCATAAAATGTTGTGCCACTTGTTGTCCGATAGAAACTAGATGTGGCTCTTCGGATACTGGCAACGTCTGATGGATTGAGGTGCCACAAAGGATAGAAACAAAAGGTTTTGTTATATAGATAATGTCCGGGGAGTTACTGTGGTTCCTACTAGCCGTCTGTGGGAATAATGATCGCTGAATCCTGTGTCCGGCAGGACCAATAGCGCAAGTCTGGGGGGGGACCACTGCTGCCAGGGTGGGACTGTGGGTCGTATCCGAGAAGGCCAGCATCTATGTTAAGAGACAACAGACTCTCTAAATTATGATAATTATCTTCACAGGAACATTTTTTAATAACAATCCAATTGAAGAATAAGAAAGATTTACATAAGGGCAAGGATGAATTTACTAAATTGTAAATGACCCCGATGGGAATACCCCGTTAAAGGGGTTTACGCTTTAAAAACCAGAATCGATGGGGATTCTATTTAAATGCCTGTGATGATTGGATCGGAGTGCCTCCAGAGAAGGAGGCTCTGCGTACATGCCAGTTTTATCAGGCAGACTTTGTCTTTATTACTGCACTTTTTCGATCCTGTACCTGATCTTTATTCAGGTGCAAGGCACATACTTGTAGGTTTGATAAAAACTTTGCATAGATGGAAGCCTTCTTTCTTTGGAACACTCGATCCCATTGTGCCTTGTCTTATACGTGAAAGAGGCACTGGGGTGTATTGGGCAACGCTGCAACAGAGATTTCGGCAAGCAGTCATACAACACAAATTGGAAGAAAAGAAAAATAGTAAAAACATGTGAATAGGCCTGATTTACATCATAAGGTGAGAGTTTATGAATCCCATAGCCAACCCTTTGAATTCCAGTGCGCTGTCTGTTTATTTCTTTCTGAGTGTAGCCATTTTCCCAGCATCTGCACAACTATCATAGGATTACCCATCAATGGTAAAGTTTTCCGGTGGATGGCATTCCAATTACATATTACCCCACGAAACTCACTGTTTGCCTTGGGGAGATCAATGAGATTAATAAATCTGTAGAAAACTATCAACAATTATTAATCATTTAGATCTTGTGAGACTAAAGTTGTCCTTCATCACTTTGTGATACTCCTTCTGCAATAATAATGTTCTAATCAAGTTAACTCTATCTTAATTTTAGGTTACGAGCTAAACATCATTAATCTCGAGCATATTTATACATCCCTCAGGTTATGGGACATATTTAATGCAGTCAACATTTTTTTATTTAATTAGCGACAGAGTAACCGCTCTTGATCTGTTTTTGCTCGAAAGTTCCAAGGACAACTTATTTTTGTCTTTTCCCTGCTTTAAATAAAAACTACCAACATGGTATGGAAATCTAAATTCAATTTACAATTTAATACTGTATTATTTAATTAAAACCCAATGATACTCTAACAAAGTCAGGATTAAAATGAACAATACTCATTATCGTGTTACTAACTCTCATATAGCAGTACAGATAGTCCAATATGTAGAGAGGCGTACCCTACAGCAAGGATCCAATGGACGAAGTGTTGGTCTACAGTATGTCCCCCTCTCCTATTCCAACCCACTTTGACCATTTGGAACTGTGCCAGAGCTCATCCTTGTTAAAAGTTGCTCCTTGAAAAACGGATTTGGCTCAATGAATTTGGGAGTGAAAAAAACACACATAGGCCTCTCGGGCCCACAAGTAAGCATTCCAGACGTTCCTTGTATGTCACCATGTGATTGGGAGATCTGCCATGGAAGGGACGACGACCAAGCCACACACTCGGGCAGGAAGGACTGCTCTGAGTGACACGGATGCTTGGGCTGTCATGCTCTTTCTTAGGCCGTGTAAATGGGAACAACACAAATACGTATCTATCTAGCCACAGAAACAGTAGCGCTAGAATACCCCCAGAAAAAAATATTTAAAAATGTTGATCTAGTTTGAATAGAATAGCTGTATATTTAAAAGGTAACGTGTGGTTGCTGAGGGTACCAACTTTAAATTAAAAAATGTTCATAGATATGGAATAGATTTGAAGGTACACAATGTTTGAATAGTATGCTATAGTAGGTAGGTCGTCTGTTTCTAAGTTGCACAACATTTGTGGCCCTCCAATTCAACACACAACTACAACTAAATAACTTTTTTCTATTATCGATTTTGTCACTATACATTTGTCATATACACAGTGTTATTCCAGACGAAATGATAGATTTTATTAATTGCACAATTTTGGGTTCATATAAAAAATGTCTTCTTATAAAGAATGTTTCTCACAGCATTCATTGTGAAAGTGAGTTTGTTTTCTTACAATGATTTTTATAAAACTTTGGATACCATCAATGCCACTGAGATGGGATAGCAAGATTGTTCAAGGTTTCTTAATGACTTTTTGCTGCTGCTTTGTTACAGAAAGGGAGTAAGCTAAAAGTGAAGCACAATGTGTAAAAAATTATGACATTGGTTAATTAATCATATTTAGATGGTGAGCAAAACAGCTCATTAACTTCCACAACTCATTAGGTAAGGTATGTTGCTGCACTCCTTAATTAGAGTCTGCGGATGGGACACCGGGAACTGCATTAGGAGAGTTTGGATGAACTGCATAGAGCAGACAAGGACATGTTTGGGTCTCTCTCAGCTCTCTGTGGTATATGGATCATTCACGGTTTTGACTAGCTTTATTCTTCCTTATGTTCCCAAGGTGTCACCCCAAAGTCAGATGTCTCAGGGACAAGCCATGTGTGACAGCATGTTGAATTCGGTCTGGCTCTCAATCCAGAAGCCAAGCTGTCGTCTAATGTCTCTGAGACCTCGCTGTGTGCATTGTGACTGTATTTTGGAATTACATGTATTAGGAAGAAAGCTTATATTTTTGATAACAATTTCTTCACTTCAGCTCCATTTCTCAATTAATTTTTCTTACGTTATTTCTATGTTTTTTTTTTCTACTTTATGTATTTTTATAGAATTTAAAAAATAATTAAACTCTTATAAGAATATGTCATGTGTTTAGCGCACCTTAAATTGTAATATATGCACTGTGCACTAGGAAAGATTTATCTAGGTTGTTCACCAAGTTCATGTGTGTCAGCAGTTATGACTATTTACATCGTAGTGTCACACCTCAACAAATCAAGATAAGTTCCTCCACATTACCCCAAAATCACTCCCCACCCAAATATGACATGTCCTAAACATAAAAGGGACCTGGCCTTCTATTAAAAAAGCTCATAAGATGTTTTTCATTCTAGGTGAGTATAGAAGGGGCAGATTACTTACCCGGTCTATTCGGTCAGCGCGCGTTCTGAGGATTTGGCTACCGGCGGGATTCACTAAGGTAGTTCTCGCGTCCACCAGCGGGGCGCTGCTGCGCTGCAGTTCCCCGAGGTCCCGCCGAAATGCAGGCTCAAGTTCACGGCCTATTCCTGGTGAAGGTAAGCGCGAGTCTCGCGACACTTTTGTTTTAAATGCGGCGGTGTTTTTCCCGAATCCGTCGGGTTTTCGTTCCCCGATTTCCGTTGCGTGCATGCCAACGCCGATGGCCACAATCCGATGCGGTGCGCCCAAAATCCCGGGGGGAAACCCATGGGAAATCGGCGAAATATTCGGGTAACACGTCGGGAGGAAAAGCGAATGGGCCTTAGTACAATCCCCCAATATATCTTCTTTCACGGCCGCAACTCATTGTGGAGCTAGTTTCTAATTAAGAGCCACATGTGTTAACTAACTTAATTTTTAAGCAATGAAGCAGCTAGTATAATTTTGGGATGATGATCTTTCATGTGCCAACAGGACACGCTGCATTCTAAGCCAAAAAAAGAAAAAAGAGAGAATTAAAGTGCTTGGCCACTTATACCACCATTAACAGGATAAGCACAAGAAGCTATTGGGTCACCCATATTATAAAACCCTATTAAAATTTGGGTTTGCTACCAAGAACCGTGGGTCATGTAATTGGGCTTCCTGGGCACTGGTGTCTTGCCAGATTCCAAAAGATGAAGGAGGTCTTGCAGTCATTACCTTTTGCTTCCGTCGTTCTGTAATTTAAAAAAGCCCATATCAGGTGATAGAGGGGCATTCAAAATGGGTATCTGCCGAAAGTGAGGGAGGACATGGGTTGTCAAGGAGATCCTGCTGCCTCTTGAACCAGGCTTTTTAAGTGGAGAATGCCAAACTCTACCAGGGCGTAAGATAATATGGTGACCCACCGTGGTCTTACACTTACCAGTCTAATTTTGGTATAAGTGGGCAGGCTTTGACCTACCAGTGGGGCAGAAAAATCCTTAAATACCAGATTATAAATGGCATAGATATTATAATGGGCCGAGGAAGCTTCAAGTATCACATTTAATAATTTCCTGAGTTTTTGCTTTATTCTTGGCTAAGAGAGTGAAGTTGATGTTGGATATTACACCATATCTTGAATATTCGCTCTCCTGTATCAGAAAGTCCATGTATGAGTGTTGCCAAAAAGTTAAAGAAACTAGGGAAACTCCTCTATTATTAGAATAATTTAGTTCCATGTTCATACAACTCAATCACATTCTTTTATACAGCGCACATTAGAGCAACACAGATAGCCAAGCACCAAATTATTGCCAATGGAATACAAATGTCCTGAAATTATTCCATTGTGCAACTTTCTCCAATTATGTGCAAATCATGCCAGCGCTTCACGTACAACGTTCTATCGCTTGTCTTGGCAATAACACACCATTTTCTTATTCAGAATGACAGCTGAGAGTTTGGATGACAGAAGAGAGGGGGGGATTGCATCAGAAAGGTAGCAAAAGCCTGGATTTTACGAAGCTGTGAAGTTTGTTGTTTTTTTTCAAATCTTGTTATTAATGAGCTCTCTGTGTCGATCAGTTCTAGATGAAAAAAAAAACCCTGCATTTTTATCTTAGTCTTTTTTCTTCTTTTGGTCTGATTTGTGCTGTTGTTGCACAAACTAAAAGTACCTGAAAACCTTTAGGGCAAAGAGTAGTTACTTTTGTTGTTTATTCTTCGAACATGAGCTTTATTTTTAATTAGTTTTTCAGAAATGTGAAATGGAAATCTTTCTATTGTAATATCAGGGATTTTACAACTTGGATCCATGACTTGATCAACAAATTCCATAAACATGTTTTAGAGATGGAGCGGGATTGCTATTTTAGTTTGAATGATCGGACATATCTTACGGTATTTGGCGATATAGTGCAGCAATCAGCAAATGACACCCCTTTCTACTTTGTTATGCCTTGATTGGCCAAGGGGGTAATACACCGGACAATCAACAGCCATGACTAGTAGGTAGGAAGAAACTTCATTTTTGCCGGGGGTCCGTCATCTCTAATTAAGGAGGGTGTCCACTTAGAGGTCCCCACTGTGAGACGCAAGATGGATGATAGTGTCACCACCGAGAGAGACTGAATGGAGAGGATTCAGACACCAATGGGAGGAATTATTAGATGGCTTTGGTTTACTGCCACATCTCTTAATATTCCCCCTACCTGACACTTCTGGATTTAATAATGGCTCTACTATCACATTGACAACCCTATGCTTATATTGGTGTTTATATGGTGTCACGAGCACCATATGTAATATGATCAATGCATTTAGTCCATTTTTGCATAAATATATAATAGAATGTAATGTCCTATGACCCTACACCATAGTGCACTGGTAGCCCTGTATCTGGACTGGCTTCAAAGTTGCCACCTGGAATAACATGTCTCTTAAAGATTTTAGACACTTTTCTAGCAAAGACATTGACCAGATTCTACCGTATTGATGAATATGTTTGCAAGCTGCGGTGTGGAGGAAAGAATAGCACATCGCTCTTTTGGTCCTCCACTATCAATAAATCTCCTAAGTGAAGGACTTTGTAATTCATCCAATCACATCATTTGATGAATTTGTATTACTTGATGTGATCGCAGCCATGAAGTTGCCATATATCTACTTCCAGTCTATTCTAAGCATTATCATCTGTAACTAGTTTCTACCTTTGAATACTGACAGTTAAAATTCAGAAGAAAATTGATAATATTTCTGTATATTTCCACCACAATGTTTTAAGACAATAAACACATAAGTCAAGGTTCACTCTATGTGATAGAAATGTATCTAACGGATCTGTTCAAGTGACAACACTCTTTTTAGACTGCAAGAATTTGACGCAAATAAATGATGTGTACTGTAACAAGTACCATCACGATGACAGACCTGAGGATTCAATTTAAAGAACAATGTCTAAAATCTGGTAGTGGTGATTGTGTTGACACTGAACAGTTACATTTGCCGGGAGATGTGTGACAAGTGATTGTACTTGTTCAGCTGGGACAGAAAAAACCGAGGCGTTGTTAAACACAAACATATTGTATGTTGCTCGCTTCACCTACAGTAAATCATCACATAAAAATAAAATGTGAAGCTGCTCCTATTGACGGATACATTCTCCTACTGGGGAGAAAAGAATAAGATCCGAAAACGAGGGCATCAGGCTCCCATACCACATGGAAGACCCAATAATAAAGCGTGGGCCAAAGTAGAAAAAACCATAAATTTAATGGTGTTTTTAAAAAAAAACTCTAAAAAAAATACTTAAAAAAAAAATTTTAAAAACTCAATTATAAGACTTTTAGAAGGACATCCATGGCTATTAGTGGCAAGTCTACAAGTAGTTCTGTCTGGAACAGAAGTTCTGACATACACCTTCATTGTGAATGTGACCTCTTAGCCGGGTTAATAAGGTTACCACTGCACGACTAATGGAGTGATTGGATTACATCAGTATCTGGACCTCTAAGAACCACTGGATAGAACCGACTGGATGCATGTAAGGCCACCACCGAAACAGTAAGGGCCTTCCAAGAGGATAAGGATGACATTTTATTTTTGGTTAAAACCTGCCCATGGAATTCTTTTCTAAATCTATCGTAAGGTTTACTTTGTCATAGTTGAGGAATTGGATTGCCTATGGCCAGATTCACAATGGGGGCACATGTATAATGGCTTTGTTCGTCGTTTTTTGAGCTGTTCGTGGCATTCTTGCTGCATAGATGTATCTGCCATTTTTTTCTTATTATACATGTTGGGCCTTTGTTCTTTAGTGAATTTGCAGTTTTTCAACAAAATTACAAAAAGAAAAAGCTCTAAAGTTGCAATCTAATATTACCCTTCCCTGGTCATGAACAACCTTAGATTAGCGCCAGTTTTTTTAAAAAAAAGTTGCAACTTTCCACCACCTGGATTCCGGAGAATAAATCAGGAAACACTGCAAACAACTAGACTAACTTTAAAGAGACGGAATTTAGTCACAAAAAAGTCCCAATATGAGCAAAGCACCATGAAAAAGTCTCAAAAATTAGAGGACAAAAGACTAGCCAAAATTTTGTTACATGTTCCCCAATGGTTTGCCATTTTGTATCCTGTAATTATTTTTCATTTTTTATTTAGAGTGCAATAGCCACTTAAAACTTGAATTCCAAATAAACTCTACCCATGGAACAACTTTAACGTTTACCATTTTTTTTTGATTTTGTTTGGTAGAAGAAGAGGACGACAGTCCATAAATAAAATTTTATAGGAGGTTAAGTGAAGAGATTAAAGGTTCTTAAATTGAGGAGGCCAAGAAAATCCAAACAGAATCACAAGACTGACCTTTGCTGTAAGTTCAGTAAAACTGCTAGTACAGTTGATATGGTACCAATCTCCCAAACTTTTTGGAAAATGTCAGCAAAAAGAACTATATGAACCAATGGGTAAATTGGGAGATTACTTGATGTTGCCCAGTTGCTAAAGGATGACTGCTCAACAATGTATCAGGGGATTTTTTTTTTTTTAATTATTAAACAACATTGGGGATTAAAGCCTTCCATCCTGTCATAACATCCTTAGGTGCGAGGAGTAGCCAGATGTCCTCGGATTTTGGAGTATTCAGTAAGCCATAAAGAAATCCTGTTGCACTCTCCCCCAGAGACCAGGAGTTATGAAGCCACACAGCACTTTGTAATTCATTTACATAAAGCATAAAGTTGTTTTGCCAGGGAACACATTTTTTTTACTATTAGCCTTGGTTTAAAAAAAAATAAAGAACATGTACTTACCTTTTGTTCTTCCATCTGCTCAAGAGCAGAGCTTCCTGTCACCATTAATGACTTGCCATTGACAGGTGATTGTCGTTGTGGCTTGCTGTTAGGCTGAAACTACAATACTGAGCGTCTTATACTTGACCTGTAGTAGCATAATGCTGGACCAGGTAAGGACCGAAATTTGTATTTCTACACTGCAGGAGCAACTTCCCTCACATGTTGTGAGATTACAGAAGGCAGAGGGGAGGAGGAAGCGTATGGAAGAGAGAGGGGGTGAGTGAGGACGTGTATAGTAACGCAGTCTGCAAAGCGCAGAGCAGTGAGACTAATTAGCATTAATTGAAAAGTTTATTTAGGAGGGGTAAAGCCATGGATAACAAATATAAGAAGAATTAACCATAGGTCACCGTGCCTGGCTATCAGTGCTGTATTTCAAACAATGCTATGTTTTATCCAGATCCTAACTTTAGTTATTATACATATCAGACAATTAGAGCACCGCACTAATGATCTCAGTCACTTAAAATAGAAAAATCTGGGCAATAACAAAAAGCTTTCAATGCCAGGTGATAAGTAGGGGTTAATAGGGTGAGCGCGGCTCTTTATCATAAAACGCGGGTTGGTCATATGAGTAAAAGTAATAAGAGCAATAGAGTAATATAAAACAATATATCACATGCAACGACTTATTGTCATTTTCTTCCATATTAAGAGCCTCGGGGTCAGAAACAGTAGGATTATTTTAAGAGTCATTAAAACATATCAATAAGCGGTGGCCTTATTGTCACACGGGAAGCCTTCATTCACTACAAGTGGGCTTTGCTGGACAATTACCTTGTATTCTATTAGTTGCTGCCTAATTATCCCTCTATCATGGGGGCAGGATGAAGGGAGGCAGCCATTTCACTGGAATTACGTTAATTAACCTAAGCATTTAACTTTATGTCAGGGAAGTGGACGACGAGATGTCTTTGCAACGAGTTAATTAACCATTTTATTTCCGCAGCAGATAAATAGTTAACTAATAGGCTCATTTGTTCACTTCATCTTAACCCTCTTCTCTTAGCAAATGTTGATTCATTGTTTTGGGTTTTTTTCTGTTCGTTTAATTTTATTAGGCAAATAACTGATCAGTTCTTTTAAAAAATTAATGAGATATCTATTGGTGAGTTGAAAATAAATTTTGTTTTGCCAACCAAAACTAGTATATCATGGAGAATGTCTTATTAGGGGGGGTCACCTGACCTTCGCTAATTCAAATGATGTAATGAAAGAAATGGGTCCTCATTCATCGTATAGTGGACTGACCAGGTTACTGCAGTTCAAGCTTCCATTCATTTTTGCACGAAAATGGAGGGATAAGTTACACCGTACAGGACAGATCCCCCGGGATTACGTACAGATCAAGTTCAGGCTCATTTGCACAATTTTAAAAGCTTTTTTTGGAAAATAAAACAAGGGCATAAGAAGCTAAAAGAAGAGCAGATCCAGAACCATTTACATATTTATAATATGTATACATTTATACAAAAAAGAATAAGAGGACTTACTGTATACTACAATCAATATACACTAAAAGTGCTGTGGCAGTATGGAACAGAGAGATGAATGCAAAAAAATAAAATACTGTATATACTCGAGTATAAGCTGACCCAAGTATAAGCCGGGACCCCTAATTTTACCACCAAAACTGGGAAAAACTATTGACTCGAGTATAAGCCGAGGGTGGGAAATGCATTGGTCACAGAGCCCCCCAGTATATAGCCAACTAGCCCCCTATAGTATACAGCCAGACCAGCCTGCCCCCAGTAGTATACAGTTTCCCCTCATTAGTATACAGCCTGCCCCCAGTAGTATACAGCTTGCCCCCAGTAGTATACAGCTTGCCCCCAGTAGTATACAGTCTGCCCCCAGTAGTATACAGTTTGCCCCCAGTAGTATACAGTTTGCCCCCAGTAGTATACAGCCTGCCCCCAGTAGTATACAGTTTGTTCTTAAGTTAAATTTGTATGTAAGCTGGAACTGTATATATTTTATCATTGTAACCCCACCCAAAAAAATGTTTTGCTCTCTGTGACAATTAGATTTGAAAAATCAGAACCAGGATTAAAAATAAAGCTTAATTACAGACACCTGTGATAACTGTTATAGCTGCTTATTGTAGCCTGGGGCAAAAGTACATTAAATCACCAACATCCAGAGGTCTGTTTGTAACTAGGGGCCGCCTGTAAGGCGGGTGTTCTTAAGTAGGGGACCGCCTGTACATTGATAATGGTGCGTTCTGCTTCCTAATTCTCTCTTCTCCGCTTGATCTGTAGAGGCTCTACATATCAATAAAAAATCTTTAATTTCAAGTCCATCGGACAATGGCTCAAGTAAGTACAATTAAAAGTTGGTGAGGAAATGGAAAAAAATAAGACAAAACATTCTGAGATCAATGGAATAAAGAAGTCAAAAAGCTCTACATTTCTTTAACCCTCTTCCTTTGCTTCTTCCTCATGCCTTAGTGTTGTGTGTACGTTGGTGAGCCGTTTCACGTCTCTCCAGAAAATGCTCAATTGTGTTTAGGTCCGGGCCGTCAGAATGATCACAGCCATGTTCTTAACCAAATCTTTGTTTTTACGCTTTGGGCAGGTTATGGCTCCTTATCCTTGTTGGAAGTGAAGCTTCGGCCCAAAGATTGAGGAGTCCAACATGAGAATGTTCAAAAGAGGTTTTCAGCCATGGATATCTCTTACGTTGGCCGCGTTCATCCTTTTCTCCTATTACAACCATAGCCTTCCCTCCCGCCATTGGTATGTAAAATGCTGCACACCAAAAACCATGTGTCACCGTGGGATTGTATAATGTCCTAGATATGCAGTTTCCTGTTTTCTCCACCGGACCAACTTAAAAACTTACGCAAATGTTTCAATCATCATCAGACTTGAAGCCTTGTTATTCTCATAGTCCTGGGAGCCTCGCGACCACGTGACTTGCGGTTCTTTTCATTACCTTCTCCCCAACTTTCAGCCCCAACAATTTTTTAGTTTGGCCAATGGCCAGGTCTGGATGAATAGCTGTGGGCCCCATCGCTCGGGTATAGGTGTCCATGTCCAGACACTGTCATAGGCTGCTGTAGGGATTCTCAGTGTAAACTTTGTCAAAGCGACGCTGTAACCTTCCAAAAATTAGATATATTCCCGATTTCTTGATAATACATTCGCCGTGCCGCACACTGGTGTCACCGACTGTCAACACAGGTTGCCACATCAATGTATTTCATGTTGTTATCAAATTCTGAGACTAAGGTCGGGGAAAAAGCCACCCCTGTAAGGTGCCTGCCATCCCCCTGAATGCTCCGGTTGACAGCACACATCTCTACTTTAAGTAAAAATGTGGACAACCATTTTAAATAAATAGTTAAATCTTTTCTTTTGGATCCAAATCCCCCTATTGATTTTGTAGATTTTTAATTTATTTCGCAAATGTTATTACCTCATAAGTCAATGTATACTCCTCCTTGCGAATACGATATTGTACCTATTTATTCTTCCCAGATGTCTGAAGTGATTTATTAAAAATGTGCAAACAACACTACGAACCTCCTAATATGTTAAGTCAGATCATTAACCATCATAATAACCGGGCATAATTATGCTAAAAGTTTTTTCCTCTCCAAATCAAAATGTTTAAACGCTTGCAAAACTATGAATGGGAGTATAAATAATCACTTCGTAAAGACAGGATACAAAAATAATATTTTTCATAGGATTTAACCACATCTCATCCCGTCTAAACTGGCCATCGAGGAGTAACATAAAGTTTCCACTGCCACTTTTAAGTACAGTTTGACCCTCTCCTTGCAATTTTGCTTGACTCTCAGGCCAAACTGGAGTATCAAAAAGACTACTCAGATATATCTCCAGCATAAAAGACTCATTACATAGGTTACGATAGATCCATAGCCTCCTACTTTACTACTGTGAAATACTATCTACTTCTACTTCTCCATTTGCCAGTCTGGATCTATGTAACCTAAAATCTCGAGTGCACCATCATTGATGTGAAAGATTTTACAATACTTCTCTCGAGTTATTTTTTTAAACTCTTTCCGTCTACCAAATCTGTGCACGTATCCTGACTATCAATCTGTTGGATGGACAAAATATAAAGGAAAAACTTTGTTGGTCGTCAGTCCCCTACCCGCATTGTCTATCTTCGTCTTAACTCTACATTAACTGTTAAGGGGGCAGACCCCCAGTCAATGATACGATGAAGACCATCTTTCATAGAAAATGGTGAAAAAAAAAAGACCTCCAATAGAGAAAAATAATAATAGCCCCCAATGGAGACAATAGGTATAATTTATCAGACCTCAGAGGTCTTGGTATATAACATATGTCCTGTCATCAAGGATGTCATTTTTAGCTTCTGACCTCATGCTCATCCCTCCAACCCATCCTTCTTGTCTTGTCATGTCGTTGAGCATGGGGGAGGTAGGGTGTACCTGTGTAACCTGTGGGAAGCAGAACTCAATTCGAGGATGAATGAGACACCGGCATATACCTCCAAACCAAACGACCCAAACCCTTGAACCCACAAATAAGTAAGAGGTTATTTTTTTTCGAATATACACAACATGTAATAGAAAATACGTAGTAGAGATCAATTGTAACTAAAACAATATGTCAGATGGAAACTCAGAATTTGATCGAAACCTAAGCTACGCTACTATTTTTTTTACATGCAGATACAGGGCCTTCCAGCCCAGGGATCCCCTTCCTGGGACAAGGACACCATACGTTCTGACAGGGAGCTGGGTAATGTAATAATGTTTTTATAATAGTAAGTGGCTGTTTTATGCCTTGTGACTGTTCATTTAAATGAAATATTGTTCAGGGGTGGGCTTCTTCTACACTAAACTTTCCCGAATGGACCAGTAATACGTGACCCAGGTTAATCCGGGCGTGTATACAGCTGACATCTTGGTCTGAAGAGGGGTTACGCTCATTGACATGAGGGTTGGCATTGGCGTAAGAAAGTCTTGTCCCCTGTCGTACATACTATTATAGCCTTACGACCATGCATTCAGTTCAGGCTATCCAGCGTTCTATACAAGAGGCTGAACTAGACGTAGAACTCTTGTGGAGCGACTGATCGGTAGCGGTTGGGTGTTGAAGATTACATCACCTCTCTCGGCGTAGTGCCAGTTTAATGATTAATCTTCCGCCTATACTTTATAATCTCAGTCAACTGTAGCCTGTAGGACTGGTACCGTGGGGGGGTGGGGGGGGCCTCGGGAGAGGGGGGTGAATATTTTAAGCATGCTCCCTAGGCTTCTGGAAGTGTAAAATGGTGCCCAGAGTCCCAGATACCTTAACCTTTGAACTTTAGCAAATTTGCAGTATTTTAGGTTTTAGATATCACATGTCACAGTCAGATCTGTTATATCACAAGTGTGGAGGACCCTAGTGTGCAACAAGATCCCCTTTTAAACCTCATACCTGAATTTATATTTATGTACAATGATGTTCTCGTGGTGCTCTGGTGTGATCGCATACAAATTTGCTTGCAATTCAAGAGCAACACTATATAAAAATCCATACTCAGAACCAAACAATAAATAATTTTAGACCCCAACCATACAACTGATAAGGCATACCTCAGAACCCGACACCTGACTCATTAATTAAAATGTAGTGCTATAATACCAGGCAGTGAATATTAAAAGTCCCCGTACCAGACATAGGAATTATTGGGTAGACCCCCAACCACGGGCCAAAAAAAAGATCTATCAGACTTCATGGGAGGCTGTAAATACTAGGTCAGACCCCCATCTAATGAGACCATATTTCAGAGAAAATTAGACCTTCAAAAAGAGAAAAATAATAATAGACCGCCCACAGATCCGATAAAGCACAAAATCGACTTCCTGGTATGGAACCAAGGACAAATTTTCTGTGAGGGGTAGGCCGGTAGAGAGGGTAGCATAAGGGGGGGGAGGATTAAGAAGACATAGGAGAGTGGCTGAATCTGGTTTAAAAAAACCCTCGGAGGGGAGGTGTACAGTCCAGAGGATAAATTTGGAATGAATTTTCAAGGTTTTACCCATGTAAAAATAATGTTACTGAACAAAAAGCCTCAATTGGGAAATTCCAGGAATCTTTAAGACACAATGAATAACTGGAAGGAGGAAAGATGTCTTGATGGCCTGGACTGAATTGTTGGTATTTTGGGCTGTAGGGAGGGTTATAAGTTTTTAATAGATTTGGCATACTGTTTGTTTATCTGATAATACTTGTGATATGGATAGTATATTAGTCTGTAGGATTAAATGTATACATTGATGTAAAGCAATCTGGATAATAAAAAAATAAATCAATAAATTTAAAAAAAACTGAAAATGATCTTCTATTCCAAATTTGTGATTGGCAAAAGTAATGTCTTGGTCGGCGTACTATTTTTTTCACATCATGGTAGGGTAGAGAGGCATAATTACTTAAAAAAATTTTGGATGCCATTATTGTTGCCAATAGGGGGGTCAAACCAAAGGAATGTTCAATAAAATTGCACTAACTTCTATAGGCCACTTATGATTATATCTACCTTTATGAGTCAGATATCTGTCACTCATTTTTGGGTTGGTTCTTCTTGGGATTACATGGAGTAGTTTTTAGGTAGAATTTTTTTTGAAGAAATAATACAGAAATGGGGGTTTGAAGGGTTCAAAAACTTTTATATTCACACGGGTACATGCTTTAAGGGCTTTGTGCAGCAATGTGGTTAACGGGTCTTGTTGCTAGCCAATTTTTGTGTGGCTATAACTAGTTTCTATTTACTTCTTGTACTCATAGCCCTTGTCCAGTTCATGCATTCTGCCAACTGGCGGGGGGGTGCCCCGCAAATTTAGGTAGAATAAGGCAATATGAAGGCTTAGCGGGGTGCGCTTGTGAACCACTAGTTACCAGGAATGATGCACTAGATCATCACCTGATATTTTATGTTTTCAACATAAAAACATCCACTTTGAAAATAAAATATCAGTTGAGGGGGGTTGATCTATTGCATGGTATTCGCCTTGGTCTAACTAGTGGTTCACAAGCGCACCCGCTAAGCCTCATATTGCCTGCTTCGTACTGCTCTACGGTTCCTTTTGTGTACCGTCTGAATCTTGGTAGCTGCTGTGTCCACCACGTTTTACCATTAAGGAATCATATCCCATTTTTATCCGCTCTCATTGCCAAGTAACTACCGGTGAGGGCTTTTTTCTGTCACAAAAAACGTCCTAACTCCTATCCAAGGGGGGCGTTTGCTCCATGAGGCGCCGCCCTCCTCTGAATATGTCTTTTTGGTCTCTACGCTGCTGTCCAGCAAAATTATCAGCAGGTCCATTCCTGCCCCTTTTTGGCAGTCATTTACTATGACTCGGCACAGCTGTATGAGTAGTGGCCTCAACCGCTGATGTCCGATGGCTGCAAACAAAGGAATTAATATATCACCTGTTTGTAGCCATGAGAGTGTGTCCATAAGCTTCCAGTGTGCGCTATGTCCAATAGTAAAGGGGGACCTGCCAAACACGGTCAGGAATGGCCGGTTGGATAACAATTTGCCCAGTAAGGCAATCATTGATCTGTCCAATTTCATGAATCGGTGAGGGCATGAGTGTTGGGCGATGAGGCGGAATTACGCCATGTTTGTGTGCATGTGCCCTTAGTGTGAGTCTTATTAGTATGTTGCCCTCTAAGAGTATGAGAGAGAAAGCTTGTAAAAACTACTTTGAAGGTGTTACATTTGGGAAAGTATTTTTATTACTAATCCACGAGAGTCCCATAAAGAATATATTTTATGTACAAATATGTGATCTGATAATTGTATAAACGACTCAGCATAGCAAGCGGCAGCTCAGCTCAGACCACATATTAGGACATCTGCCATATACAGAGCAACATTGGACCTAATTTTCTTTATTGATCTGGATAATTTAAGTATCGATCCAAGTGACCACTTACCGAGGAGGGGTTGTGTTTCTTCTGTGGAGACATATATTTTTGACAATTAATGATTTCATTTTGGTTTTGGTAGTAAGTATGACTTCGGCCGGAACAAGAAACTGTTTACTGTGGGCCACAATTAATTCTGACCATTGGTTTTAGGATACATAATACTCGTAAAATCTATTGAATGAAGAACACTAAACAAAAAGGGTAGCAAATATCAAATAAGTCAAGAGCAAATAATGGTTAACAAATGTCAAGTCAGCTGCTTGCTGAAAATAATAAAATGAAAATAAAATAGAGACAAGTAGCTTATAAGTTTGTTTACTTGTCCCTTCTCAATCATTGAGGTAATGTAAATGGTGATGAATTCATCATTAAAAGTTGTTACAGATAAACGCACAGACTCAAACCTAACAATGCCGTCGGTGGGGTCGAACGTTACGGCGGGGGAAGAGTTTGGTTCTCTACGAACACCACCCAGGGCTGTTGAACGTTGTAGATAGCCTAGGAAATTGCATCTTCTTCTGTACAGCAGAAGAATTAACGGAGGAAGAAAGTCACTATGCCTCCTAGAGCTGGAAACCCTGCTGCCCTTGAACGTTTGGCGCATTTCAACTGTAAAACAAACGCGCTTTGCAAAGAATAAACAAGATTTTTGGAAGAACTCCATATTCATGTGACCAGAAGCATTAAGCTCAGAAAATACATTTTTACTTGATAAATACAAAAAAGTAAACAGTTTTATCTATATTTCCCTTGTGCAAGCATGAAGCCCTGGGAAACCCCGCATTTTGGCATGACATAGTCCCTTTTTCTATAGTTGGTACTTAGGGCCCTGGTAAGTTGGAGTTGAACTAACGCTTTTTGGGTCACTTTCCAACTGTAAAAAAACTACAGTAAAGTACTGGTGGGGTGCATTATTAGTACTTTAGACTGAAGCTCTGTAAGCATGGTCCTCATCTTTATTGTTTTTCTACTCCTGCAATGTATTATGTTTTTTTGTAACATGCACCCATATGTGACCACACATGGTCCGCAACTTCTGTATTCGGCGCACAATGCGGCTTGAAGAGGAAGGAGCCTCTATTAGTGCATTTTTTGGGTTGCCATGGAAAGATTTCAGACTCTAGTCTGCCAGTTGGGTGGTATTGGTCATGCCACTTGCACCCTAAAAAGTTTAAACAGCCCGGATATCGACGACTCTGCAATCCCTTAGCTGCTTTGTTGGAGGCTCGTTACTTATGTACAGGCCAGCCATCCTGCACAGAGGGGGAAACGTCATGTGGACGAAACAGAAACTCATTGGGGAACGTCATGGGTGGATAACAGAAAACTCCTTATGACGTTCTCGCAACCTCATGATGGTGGCTTAAGATTTAATGTCCACATCCTTAACAGCAATAGCAGGGACTGTAACCAGAACCATAGCTTAAAGGGTATTATCTGCATCATCGGGTATATGCCATTTAAAATTTGCTAAAGTATTAAAAAAGTTCCTTGTAGTTCTCATAAAATGTTGGCCACTTGTTGTCCATAGAACACTGAGAGTGAGCTCTTCGATCTGGCCACATCTGATGGATTGAGGTGCACAATCAGAAACAAATGGGGGGGTTTTGTATATAGAAATGTGGGATCCTGGGTTCTACTACCGTCGAATAATGTCCTGACTGTTGCAGGACCAATCGCATGATCCTGGGGCTCACGTGCAGGGTGATGTCCTATCCAAAGGCCGCATCTAGTTAGGACAGGCAGGGACTCTCTCAATTATGAACATTTTTAGACTTTTTAATAACATCCAATTGAGAATAAGAAAGTTTAATAAGGGCAAATGATTTACATTAAAATGTAAATGACCCCGATGGGAATACCCCGTTAAGGGTACGTTTAAAACCAGACATCTGATGGGCCTATTTACATGCTGTGCATGATTGGGATCGGAGAGTTTCCAGAGAAGGAGGCTCTGCGTACATGTCCAGTTTTATCAGGGGAACTTTGTCTTATTACTAAGCACTTTTCGAATCCTTACCTGGATCTTTCTCAGGTGCAAGGCAAAATACTTGTAGTGTATATGATAAAAACTTTGGCATAGATGGAATGCCTTCTTGGTCTTTGGAACACATCGATCCATTGTGGCCTTGTTGTATACTTGAAAGAGTGCCTGGGGTTATTGGGCAACAGCTGCAACAAAATTTCGGCAAGCAGCAATACAACACAACATTGGAAGAAAAGAATAAAAACATGTTGAAAGGCCTGATTTAACATCATAGGGGGGTGAGAGTTATGATCCATAGCAAACCCTTGAATCCAGTGCGCTGTCTTGGTTATTCGTTGGTCTGATGATATCACATTTTTCCCAGCAATCACTAACTATCAGTAAGGATGGACCCATCAATGGTAAATTTTCCTGGATGGAGCTTAACATTACATATTACCCCCCGAAACTCACTGTTGGCCTTGGGGAGATCAATGAGATTAATAAATCGTAGAAATTGCCAACAATTATTAAACATTTAGAATCTTGATGAGACTAAAGTTGTCCTTCATCACTTGTGACTCCTTCTGCAATAATAATGTTCATCAAGTTAACTCATAATCATATAATTTTAGTGTTACAGTAAGCTAACATCATTAATCCAGCATATTTACATCCCCCAGGTTAATGGGACATATTTAATGCAGGTCAAACATTATTTGTTATTTATTAGCAGACGAGTAACCTCTTGATCGAGCTTTGTGCCGAAAGTTGCCCAAGGACAACTTATTTTGGTTCTTTTCCCCTTTAAATAAAAACTACCACAGGTATGGAAATCTAAAGTCAATTTACAATTGTAATACTGTATTTATTTAATTAAAACCCAATAGATACTCTAAACAAAGTCAAGGTTAAAATGAACAATCTCATTGATCGTGTACTAACTCACTCATATATCAGTACAGATAGTCCATATTGTAGATGAGGCGGGACCCTACAGCAAGATCCAATGGACAGAAAGTGTTGGTCTACAGTGATGTCCCCCATCTCCTAATTCCGCAACCACTTTGACCATTTGGAAATCTGTCCAGGCTCCATCCTTGTTTACAAACGTTGCTCCTTGAAAAAGAGGATTTGGCTCAATGAATTTGGGGAGTGAAAAAAACACACAGTAGGTCCTCTCGGGGCCCACAACAAGCATTCCAGAACGTTCCTTGTATGTCACCATGTGATTGGGAGATTGCTCATGGAAGAGACGACGACCAAGCCACAAACTCGGGCAGGATAGGATCTGCTCTGAGTGTCACGAGGTGGGTTGGGCTGTCATTGCTCTTTCTTGGGCTGTGTAAATGAACAACACAAATACGTATTCTAGCCACAGAAACATAGGCTAGCAATACCCCCACAAAAAATATTTCAAAAATGTTGATCTTAGTTTGATAGCAATAGCTGTATATATATAAAAGGTAAGTGTGTTGCGGGGGTACAACTTAAATTTAAAAATGTCATAGATATGGAATAATTTAGGTACACAATGTTTGAATAGTATGCATAATGTAGAGGTCTGCTGTTTCTAGTTGCACAACATTGGCCCCCTAACATTCAACACACAACTACTAACTAAATAACTTTTTTCTATTATCATTTGTCACTATACATTTTGTCTATATACAGTGTATTCAGACGAAATGTATAGTTTTAAATGCACAATTTTGGTTCATATAAAAAACTTCTTCTTAAAGAAATGTTTCAGCATTCATTGTGAATGATTTTTTACGTAAAACTTTGCGATACCATGCAATGCCACTGAGATGGGAAAGCAAGATTTTCAAGGTTTCTTAATGACTTTTTGCTGCTGCTTTGTTACAGAAAGGGAAGTAAAATGAAGCACAATGTGTAAAAAATTATATCATTGGTTAATAATCTTTTAGATGGTGAGCAAACAGCTCATTAACTTCCACGCACTCATTAGGTAGGAGTGTATTGCCTGCACTCCTTCAATTAGAGTCTGCGGATGGACCCAGGAGAACTGCATTAGGAGAGTTTGGATGAACTGCCTAGAGCAGACAGGGCATGTTTGGGTCTCTCTCAGCTCTCTGTGGTATATGATCATTCACGGTGTTGACTAGCTTTATTCTTCCTTATGTTCCCAAGGTGTCACACCCAAAGTCAGATGATCCAGGGACAAGCCATGGTGTGACAGCATGTTGAATTCGGTCTGGCTCCTCATCCAGAAGCCAAGCTGTCTCTATGTCTCTAGCACCTCGCTGTGTGCACTGTGACTGTATTTTGTTTGGAATTACATGTATTAGGAAGAGCATATTTTTATATAACAATTTCTTAACACTTCAGCTCCATTTTTCAATTATCATTTTTCTTACTGTTATTTCTATTTTTTTTTTTTTCTACTTTATGTATTTTTATATTAATAAAAAATTCGACTCTTATAAGAATATATGTCATAGTGTTTAGCACCTTAAATTGTAATATACTGCACTGTGCCTAGGAACGATTTATCTCGGGGGTTTTCACAAGCAATTTTCATGTGTGTCAGCAGTTATGACTATTTACATCTGTAGTGTCACACCTCCACACCTCAAGATCAAGTTCCTCCACATTACCCCAACATCACTCCCCCAACACATAGACATGTCCTAAACATAAAAGGGCTGGCCTTCTATTAAAAAAGCTCATAAAATGTGTTTTCATTCTAGGCTGTATGTACAAATGGGGCAGATTATACTTACCCGGTCTAATTCGCGATCCAGCGCGCGTTCTGAGGATTCGCTCCCGGCGGGATTCACTAAGCTGTTAGCTCCTCCATCCACCGCGGGGCGCTGCTGCGCTGCAGTTCCCTGAGGCCCGCCGAAATGCACTCAAGTTCACCGGCCTATTCCTGGTGAAGGTAAGGCGCGAGTCTCGCGACACTTTTTTTTTAAATGGCGGTGCGTTTTTCCCGAATCCGTCGGGTTTTCCGTTCGGCCAGCCCGATTTCCGTTGCTGTGCATGCCAACGCCGATGTGCCACATCCGAATCGCGTGCGCCAAAATCCCGGGGCAATTCCATGGGGAAATGGCGCAAATCGGGTAAAACGATCGGGAGGAATGCAATCGGCCTTGTCCATTGCTCCCCCAATATATCTGTCTTCATTTCACCCGCCAACTCCATTGGTGGAGCTAGTTTCTCCATTGAAGAGCCACATTGCGTTAACTAACTTAATTTTTAAGCAATGAAGCAGCTAGTATAATTTTGGGATGAATGCTCTTCATGTGCCAACAGGCACCTTGCATTCTAAACCAAAAGCGTAAAAAAAAACAGAGAATTAAAGTGCTTGGCCACTTATACCACACATTAACAGGATAAGCACAAGAAGCTTATTGGGTCACCCATATTATAAATAACCCTATTAAAATTTGGTGTTTGCTACCAAAACCGTGGGTCATGTGACTTGGGCTTCCTGGGCACTGGTGTCTTGCCAGATTCCAAAAGATAAGGAGGTCTTGCAGTCATTACCTTTGCTTCCGGTCTTCTGTAATTATAAAACACCCCATATCAGGTGATAGAGGGGCATTCAAATGGATTCCATTGCCGAAAGTGGAGAGGACATGGTGATGTCAAGGAATCCGAGTCCTGCTGCCTCTTGACCCATGTCTTTAAGTGGAGAATGCCAAACCTTTACCAGTGGTAGATTAATATGGGTGACCCCACCAGGTCTTACACTTACGCAGTCTAATTTTGGTATAAGTGGGCAGTGCTTTGACCTACCAGTGGGTGAGAAAAATCTCTTAAATACCAGATTATAAATGGGCTAGATTTATAATGGGCCAGGAGCTTCAAGTTACAATTCTAAATTCTGAACACTTATATTTCCTGAGTTTTTGCTTATTCTTGGCTAAGAGAGTGAAGTTGATGTTGATATTACCATATCGTTAATATTCTCTCCCGTGTATCAGAAGTCCATGTATGAGGTTTGCGCAAAAAGTTAAAGAAACTAGGGAAACTCCTCTATTATTAGAATAATTTAGTTCAATTTCATCCTAACGTCATCACATTCTTTTACTACAGCGCACATTATGAGCAACACGAGATAGCCAAGCACCACATATTGCCATGAAGACAACAAAAGTCCTGAAATATTCCATTGGCAAGGATCTGCAACTTTCTCCATTATGTCAAATTCATCTCCAGCAGCTTCACAGTACAACTTCGTATCTATCGCTCGTCTTGGCAATAACACAGCCATTTTCTTATTCAGAATGACAGCTGAGCAGATTTGGATGACAGAAGAGAGGGGGGATTGGATCATCAGAAAGGTAGAAAAAGCCTGGATTTTACCGAAGCTGTGAAGTTTGTTTGTTTTTTTTCAACAATCTTGTTATCTAATGAGCTCTCTGTGTCTTTGATCCGTTCTAGATGAAAAAAAAACACCCTGCATTTTCATCTTAGTCTTTTTTCTTCTTTTGTGATTTGTGTGCTTGTTGCACACCAACCTAAAAGTATCTGAAAACCTCTAGGGCAAATGAGTTACTTTTGTTGTTTATTCTTCGACATCTGAGTCTTATTTTTAATTAGTTTTTCAGAAATGTGAAATCGGAAATCTTCTCTATTGTAAATCAGGGATTTTACAACTTGGATCCATGACTTGATCACAAAAATTCCATAAACATGTTTTAAGAGATGGAGCGGGATTGCTATTTTAGTTTGAATGATCCGGACAATATTTAACGGATATTTGGGATAGTGCAGACCATCCAGCAAAATGACACCCCTTTCTACGTTCATGGCTTTGATTGGCCAGGGGGTGATACACCGGACAATCAACAGCCATGACTAGTAGGTAGAAACTTCATTTCTGCCCGGGATCCGTCATCTCTAATTAAGGATGGGTGTCCACTTAGAGGTCCCACACTGCTGAGACGCAAGATGAATGATAGTGGTCACCACCAAAGATAAGAGACTGAATGGAGAGGATTCATAACACCAATGGGAGGAATTTATTATACTTAATGGCTGTTACTGCACATCTCTTAATATTCCCCCATACCTGCGCACTTCTGGATTTAATAATGAGGCTCTGACTATCACATTGACAACCCTATTCTTTATATTGGTTTTATCATTGTTCCGAGCACCATATTGTAATATGATCAATGCATTTAGACCATTTTTGAAATAAATATAGGGAAATAGAATGTACATGTCCTTGACCCTACATCTATAGGATGCACTGGCCCTGTATCTGGACTGGCTTCAAAGTTGCCACCATGGAATAACATGTCTCTTAAAGATTTTAGACACTTTTCTAGCAAAAGACACTTGACCGATTCTACCTATTGATGAATATGTTTGCAAGCTGGCGTGTGGAGGAAAGAATAGCACATCGCTCTTTTGGTCCTCCACTATCAATAACTCCTAAGTGAAGGACTTTGTAATTCATCCAATCACATCATTTGATGAATTTGTATTACTTGATGTGATCGCAGCCATGAAAGTTGCCATTATTATCTAGTTCCAGTCTATTCTAAGCATTATCATCTGTACAGTTTCTGGTCTACCTTTGAATACATGACGTTTAAAATTCAGAAGAAAATTGATAAATGTTCTGTATATTTCCACCACAATGTTTTAAAGCCAAAAACACATAAAGTCAAGGTTCACTCTATGTGATTAGAAATGTATCTAACTGGATCTGTTCAAGTGACAGAACACTCTTTTTAGACTGCAAGGAATTTGACGCAAATAAATGATGTGTACTGTAACCAATACCCACCGATGACAGACCTGAGGATTCAATTTAAACAATGTCTAAAACTCTGGTAGTGGTGATGTGTTTTTTGACACTGAACAGTTACATTTGCCGGGAGACTGTGTTGACAATTGTTTGTACTTGTGTCAGCTGGGACAGAAAAAACCGAGGCGTTGTTAAACACAAACATATTGTATGTGTCTCCGCTTCACCTACAGATAACTCATCCAACATAATAAAATGTGAAGCTGCTCCTATTGACGGATACATATCTCCTACTGGGAGAAAGAGAATAAGATCCCGAAAACGAGGAGCATCAGGCTTCCATACTCACAATAGGAACCCAATTAATAAACAGCTGGGCAAAAGTAGAAAAAACCATACATTTAATGGTTTTTTAAAAAAAAACTCTAAAAAAACTTTAAAAAATTTAAAAATAATATATTAAGATTACTTTTAGAAGGACATCCATGGCTATATTGGCAAGTCTACATAGTGTTCTGTCTGGAACAGAAGTTCTGACATCACCTTCATTGTGAACTGTGACCTCTTAGCCGGGTTAATAAGGTTACCACTGCACGACTAATGGGGTGATTGGTACATGTGAGTTCTGGTACTTCTGGATTGTAAATGGAGCACTGTGACTAAGAACCGGTACTGACTAGATGCATGTAAGGTCACCACCGAAACAGTAAGGGCCTTCCAAAGAGGATAGGATGACATTTTTTATTTTTGGTTAAAACCTGCCCAGTGTATTCTTTTCTTAAAATCTTCTGAAGGCTTTACTTTTCATAGTTGAAGGAATTGGATTGCCTATGGCAAGATTCACAATGGGGGCACATGTATATGGCTTTGTTCGTCGTTTTTTGAGCCTGTTCTGCATTTTGCTTCTGCTGGATAGAGTATCTCACATTTTTTTCCTTATTTGTACATGTTGGCTGTTTGTTCTTTAGTGAATTGTGCAGATTTTTTCAACAAAATTTACAAAAAGTTCTCTACAAGTTGCAATCTAATTATTACGCCTTCCCTGGTCTGAACAACCTTAGATTAGCGCCAGTTTTTTTAAAAAAAAGTTGCAACTTTCCACACCTGATTCAGGAGAAGAAATCAGAGAAACACTGCAAACAACTAGACTAACTTTAAAAGAGGACAGATTTAGTCACAAAAAAGGGTCCCAATATGAGCACAGCACCATGAAAATCTCAAAAGTTGAAGAAAAGAGCCTACCAAAATTTTGTTACATGTGCCCCCAAGGTGTTTGCCATTTTGTATCCTGTAATTTATTTCAATTTCATTTAGTGGCAATAGCCACTCTAAAACTTGAATTCCAGAATAACACTCTCACATGAACAACTTTAACGTTTTACCATTTTATTCTTGATTTTGTTTTGGTAGAAGGCGACGACAGTCATAAATAAAATTTTATAGGAGTTTAGTGAAGTAGATTTAAAGGTTTCAAATTGAGGAGGCCAACGAAAATTCCAAACAGAGACTACAGACTGACCTTTGCTGTAAGTTCAGTAAAACTGCAGTACAGTCTGAATGGTCCAATCTCCCACAACTTCTTGGAAAATTTCAGCAAAAAGAACTATATGAACCAATTGGGTAAATTGGGAGTTACATTGATGTTGCCCAGTTGCTAAAGGATGACTTCAACAATGATTCAGTGGATTTTTTTTTTTTTAATTATTAAACAACATTGGAATTAAAGCCTTCCATCCTGTCATAACATCCTTGCGAGGGTAGCCAGTATACCCGATTTTGGATATTTCAGTAAGCCATAAAGAAATCCCTGTTGCACTCCTCCCCCAGAGACCAGGAGATTATAAATGGCCACACCACTTGTAATTCATTTACATAAAGCATAAAGTTGTTTTGCCAGGGAACACATTTTTTTTACTATTAGCCTTGGTTTAAAAAAAAAATTAAAGAACATGTACTTACCTTTTGTTCTTCCATCTGCTCAAGACGCAGAGCTTCCTGTCACCATTAATGACTTGCATTGACAGTGTATTTGCGTTGTGGCGTCTGTTAGGGCTGAAACTACAATTCTGAGCGTCTTATTACTTAACAGAGACCGGTAGTGAAGGGCATAATGCTGGACCAGGTAAGGACCGAAATTTGTATTTCTTACACTGCAGGAGCAACTTCCCTCACTATGTGTGAGATTACGAAGGCAGAGGGAGGAGGAAGCGCTATGGAGAGAGAGGGGGTGAGTGAGACGTGTAAAACGTCTCAAAGCGCAGAGCAGTCAGAACTAATTACATTAATTGAAAATTTATTTAGGAGGGGTTAAAGCCATGGATAACAAATATAAGAAGAATTAACACATAGGTCACACGTGCCTGGAGCTATCAGTGCTGTATTTCAAACAATGCTATTTTATTATCCAAGATTCCTAACGCTATACATATCAGACCTTAGAGCACCGCATCTAAGAGTCTCAGTCACTTAAAATAGAAAAATCTGGGACAATAACAAAAAGCTTTCAATGCACCTAGTGATTATAGTAGGGGTTAATAGGGTGAAGGTGCTTCTTTGAGTCATGGGAGAACGAACAGGGTTGAGTCATATGCGCGTACAGATAATAAGGAGCAAATACGAGTGCGTAATACATAAAATATATCGGAGGCTGAAGCATTTATATGGTCTTTACTTCATATTAAGAGCCGGTCGAACAGTAGATTATATTAAGAGTCTTAAAACAATGATCATAACGGTGGCGTATGTCACGAAGCCTTGCATTCGCTACAAGTGGGCTTTGCTGGACAATTACACTTTGATTCTCATTAGTTTTCTGCTCTATTAATCCTCTTCACTGGGTTAGCAGGAGAAGGGAGTCAGCCATTTCATCACTGGAATTAACGTTAAGGTTAACCTAAGCATTTGAACTTTTTATTGTCAGGGAAGTGACGAGATGTACTTTGCACCGAGTTTAATTAAAGCTTTATTTCCGCAGCACGATAAAATATTACTGAATACGGCTATTTGTTCACTTCATCTTAACTTTCTCATTCTTAGCAAATGTTGAGGGTCATTTGTTTTTGGGTTTTATTTCTGTTCGTTTTATATTTTAGTAGGCCAAAAAATTCGTACAGTTCTTTTAAAAAAGTTAATGAGATTCTATTGGTGAGTTGAATAAATTTTGTTTTTCCACAAGCCAAAACTGTAACCTCAGGAATGTCTATATAGGGGGGGGGTCACACTGCCTTCCAATTCATATGTATGAAAGAGAAATGGGTCACTCATTCATCTGTATAGTGGACTACCAGGTTACTGCAGTTCAGCTTCCATTCATTTTAGCACCAAAATGGAGAGGATTCAGTTCACCACTACACAGCATCCCCCCGGGTTCCGTCAAGATAAGTTCTGTAAGTTTGTTCTTAAGTTAAATTTGCATGTAAGTTGAACTGTATATATTTTTATGTAACCCCACCCAAAAAATTTTTGCTCTCTGGTGACAATTAGATTTGAAAATCAGAACCAGGTATTAAAAAAAATCTTAATTACAGACACTGTGTAACTGTTATAGCTGCTCTTGTAGCCTAGGGCAAAAGTACATTAAATACCAACAACCAGAGGTCGGTGTTTGTAACTAGGGGCGTCGGTAGGCGGGTGTTCTTATAGGGGACCACCTGTACATTGATAATGGTGCTTTGCTTCCTAATTCTTTCATCTTCTCCGCTTGATCTGTAGAGGCTCTAGATTTGGACCTGAATCAGTTTGAAAAGAATGACCTAGATTCAAGATATGTTATCAATATTGTTTTAACATGTGAAGTCTCCTAGTCAAGTGATTATGAACAGTCAAATCAAGTTTGTGACAACCAGTTTATTATATCTACTGTTCATAGCAATTCAGGGTCCGTGCAAACCTTTACTTCATCTGGATACATGGGTTCATAGTATTATAGTGTATACGGTTAAAAAAGACACTTGTCCATCAAGGAGTTCAATCAAGGAAGGGAAGGGATTGGATGAGGAAGGGATTTAGGGGAAATTCTGGCATTCAGGCTCAACATAGAATGCTTAGCAGCCAATGAACACGCTTTAATGATGGTTAACGATTATAGGAATAAGCCCTCTTCAAATACCATAAAGAAAAAAGAGTTCTGTGCTCATGGCGTAGTATCGCATATCACTGTTCACAAAGCTGTGCGGGATTATAGATATGAGGAGACACCGCTTGATGTGGGTCCAAAACACCATTGCACACTTGGTCAATTTTTTTGAATGACATCTACAACCAGTAACAGGACTGTACACCCAAGCACACGCCCTTGGTGCCACCTCTGGCAAGATTCATGCTTATTTTAACTTCTATACCTTGTTTTTAGAAAAAGGTTTTTAAAAATTATGTAAATTACCACAAGGGGCTCCAGCTATCATTAACAGCTTGGAGCTCAGAGCCTACTCAGGCTAATTGCCTACAATTTTAAAAGCTTTTTTTGGAAAATAAAACAAGGGCATAAGACGCTAAAAGAAGAGCAGATCCAGAACCATTTACTATTTATAATATGTACATTTATACAAAAAAGAATAAGAGGACTTACTGTTATACTACAATCAATGTACACTAAAAGTGCTGTGCAGTATGGAACAGAGAGTATGAATGCAAAAAAAATAAAACTACTGTATATACTCGAGTATAAGCCGACCCGAGTTAAGCCGGGACCCTAATTTTACCACACAAAACTGGGAAAAACATTGACGATTGACTCGAGTATAAGCCGAGGGTGGGAAATGCATTGGTCACAGACCCCCCATAATATAGCCAACTAGCCCCCCTATAATATACAGCCAGACCAGCCCTGCCCCCAGTTTTCACCCTTATGTATGTATACAGCTCCCCCAGTAGTTATACAGCTTGCCCCAGTGAGTATACAGAGCCTGCCCCCATAGTATACAGTTTGCCCCAGTAGTATACAGCCTTTCCCCCAGTGCCTATGACCTAGCTTGTCCCCAGTAGTATACAATTGGCCCCCAGTAGTTATACAGCCGGCCCCAGTTGTACACAGCCGCCCCGTAGTATACAGCCAGTCCCATAGTAGTACAGCTGTCCCAGTATATACAGTTTGCTCCCAGTAGTACACATTTGCACCCCAGTAGTATACAGTTTGCCCCCAGTAGTATACTGCTGCCCTAGTATATCTTTGCCCCCAGTGGTATACAGCCTGCCCCCAGTGGTATACAGCTGCCCCCAGTAGTATACAGCTGCCCCCAGTAGGTATACAGCCTTCCCCAGCTATAAAAAAAAAAACTATCATTACTCACCCTCCGGTGGCCCCGATGATGCAGCCTGACTCCACCGTCTGTCGCCCCGCCCGCTTGTTTTCAGGCTTCCGCGTCCTCTTCTTCTTAGATGCTGGGCGCCGCCATGCTCTCTCACCGGCGCGTCTGAACTTATACCGGCGACTCCCCGGAGGGGAAGACATCTGCGAGCCCAGCAGAAGAAAGACGATGGGTGCGAGCTGAAGACGAGCCGCGCGGACATCGGGGGAGCAGCGCTTTGTAGCATCATGGCACGAAGAGTGGCCGGGGGGAGTATATATAGTTTATATTTGTTAAGTTAGTGAACTCATGTATAAGCAGGGGGACGTTTTTCAGCACATTTTTATGCTGAAAAATCTCGTCTTATACAGAGCTATTGTATACGGAACATAAAATACAGTAAGTATAGAATCAAAGTTAAAAAGGGTGCTGGCAGATTGAAAAGGTTGTTTTACTTATCACAAAGTCATAACAAGCTCAACTTTGCCACACACCAACTAGTGAAATTTGTCTAAGAGAACATAATGTGTCGTGAAATGAGCAAAGGAGCCTAATATCACTAGACCCCATCAACTGGCTTGTACTTTACATTCTAACTTCTGTAAATGAAGTTACTGGTTAACTGAAAGATACGGCAATTACTCATATCATAAAAAAATCTTTATTTCAAGTCTCATC